>BLSH010068501.1:93527-108927 GCA_018402905.1 Glandirana rugosa
GTGGCGGTAATGATCATTTTTTTTTTTTTATTTTTACGGTATTTGGATAAGGGTATCAAACATCTGCGCTAGTAAAAACGCGTTGGGTTAGTTATATACGGATAACGCTAAAAAAATTGGTTTTTATACATCTTCTTATATATAGCTGGATTTGACTCCTTCTTTAATCAAAAAAAATGTAAAACAGTGTAACAGTGAAAAAACACAAATATCGCGTTTTTATTTTTGGCGTCTCCACTAGTTATCTCAACTCGCTTGGAGACCTTCAAGCCCAAGACGACCAGGCAGGCTTGAAGCCCTGTTTCAGGCCCAGGCCTGCCTTGGGCTTGCGGTTCGTTGTCCGTGCGATCGTTCGGGTTCCGTCCGGACCCGGACTTTGTCCCGAAGTTCGGACGGACCAGCAGAACCCGAACTTCCAGAGGTTCGCTCAACTCTATTGATCACCTCTGCGGTTTTTATTTTTGCGCTATAAACACAAAAAAGTGACAATGTGACAAAATGTAAAAAAAACTAATTTCTTCCTCAGTTTAGGTCGATATATATTCTTCTACATATTTTTGGTTAAAAAAATCGCAATAGGCATATATTGATTGGGTTGCGCAAAAATGATCGCGTCTACAAACTATGGGAATAGGTTTATGGCATTTTTATTTTTTTTTTTTTACTAGTAATGGCGGTGATCTGCAATTTTTATTGAAACTACGATATTGTGGTGGACAGTTCGGACACTTTTGACACCTATTTGGGACTAATGACATTTACACTCGCAATCAGAAATATTCAACCCCCTCACCTCAATAGACAATACAGTGATGTTGATGAAAGATAATGAAAATAAATGAAAAAAAAAAAACTTGTGAAATAACAAACAATATTTATTGATACATATTTGAGTTATTTTGACAACAGAAGGCATCACGTTCTTCAAAATGACCTGGTATTTCTGGGAATCCATGATGCCAGGTACACAATCAAGATTGCCAGTTCCTGCCGCAGAAAAACAGCCCCACATCATTATTGACCCACCTCCATGCTTGACCGTGGGGATGGTATTCTTCTGGTCATAAGCCTGACATTTTGCATGCCAGACATACCGCTGGTCCATATGTCCAAAAAGTTCCAGTTTGGTTTCATCAGTCCATAGAACTGTCTCCCAGAACTCTGTAGTTTTGTCCAAATTCCTCCTGGCATATTCTAGTCGACTCCTGATGTTCCTTAAGGTCAAGAGTGGAGTGGGGTCTGGCCATGAAGTCCTTGATTATTCAGGGCATGTCATATAGTTGACACTGAAGCACTTGTACCAATCTTCATCATGTCATCCTGTAGCTGTCTTGCAGTCACACGGGGGTTTTTCTTAGCTGTCCTGACTAAGTTGCTAAGGGCCCTTGATGAAATTGTGAGAGTTTCAGCTCCACTTCAGGCCATAAAAATTGTCAGAAAGCTTTAGAAACAACAATATTATATAGGGGTTGAATGGCGATCTTAACAGAATATACTGTTACACACAAATACTACATCATACATTTTATGTGTTGATTTTATGTATCACTAAACTCAATAAGAAGCCATCCAAAGCAGAATCCTGCACTTTGAAAAGATTTTTGTTTATAAATCCCTAAAACTCTTAAGGGGTTGAATATTTCTGATTGCAAGTGTATACAGCGATCAGAGCTAAAAATAGCCACTGATTACTGTATAAATATCATTGGCAGGGAAGGGGTTAAAATGTAGGGGCGATCAAGGGGTTAAGTGTGTTCCCTCACTGTGTTATAACTGTGTGGGGGCTGGGCTGGCTGATAGACTTGTGCATGGCTGAAAATGTGTTCGTTTTCATTTTTGTTCCTTTTGTTCTTTTTATGTTATGTTCTTGTTATTTTTTTGGAAATTTAGGAATTCGGAAATTCGAAAATTCGGAAATCGGAAGTTCGGAAATTTGCGGTAATTCGCAGTAATTCGGTAATTGCGGTAATTTGGAAATTCGGCAATCGGAACAGCCAAAAAAGAAATCCGAAAATTTGAAAATAACAAAGAAAATTGGAAATAATAATGAACTAATAAATAACTATTAAATTATAGGTATTGGAATTTCCTTGAAAATATGGCTTTTGGTCATAAATTTCATATTTAAGTTCACTAACAGCCAAATTTTCAAGGAAATTCCAATACCTATAATTTAATAGTTATTTATTATTATTGCAAATGTTCTTTCTTATTTCCGAATTTCGGAAATTCCAAAATTTGGAAATAAGAAAGAATATTTGAAATAATAACTAATTAATAATTTATTAGTTAGTTATTATTTCAAATGTTCTTTCTTATTTCCGAATTTCATATAATTAAAATATGGAAGAGCAAGTATATGAAAAGAAAAGTCTCAAATCCTCAATAAATTTATAATTTTGGAAATTGGGAAGTAAGAGGCATGGCATGTTTTTTGAAGTTGTTATTATTTGTCACTTTTTTTGGAAAATGAAGAAAAAAATGTTTGCTTTTTTCACTTTTCTATTTTTATTTTTTACATGCAGTCACCAGTGCAGTACAGCATCATCATCTAACTCGTGGTGGTTACCAGGGACATTGACTGGTGACAGTATGTAAAAATAATAATTTAATATTTTTTTTTCAGTGTTTTAAAAATATTTTCCCTTTTATTTACATACGGTGACCAGAGCAATACAGTGTTGCCATAGTAACACTGTATCACTCTGGGGAAATGATCAGGATTTTTTTTTTACATACAGTACAATGATTGCTTATAGCAGTGAATTTCACTGCTATAAGCAAATAATTTTACTGAATGACAGTGTGTAGACACTGTGTATTGGTGTGATTAGCTGTAATTGGCCACAGCTAATCACGTAGTACAAATGGGCTGTGATTGGTCTGTCTGCACCATGTGATCATTGTGACCAATAACAGCTAGCAACACAATTGCATACAAAGAAGGGC
The DNA here is from genome assembly GCA_018402905.1 of Glandirana rugosa. Lineage (NCBI taxonomy): Eukaryota > Metazoa > Chordata > Amphibia > Anura > Ranidae > Glandirana > Glandirana rugosa. The sequence goes on from BLSH010068501.1 coordinate 96,477, forward strand.
ATGAAAGGAAGCCATTCATTGTTTACAACTGTCATGTGATGTGCTGTGATTGGTCACAGCAATCACATGGTGCCTGCAGCGGGCCAGTACACGAATCAGTCTTGTGCTGTGTCCTATGGACACAGTTGGGGTGACAAATTGTGATAGAGCATGGCTTTGTCATATGACGTCCTCCCAGAACAATAAAGTTCCCACCCAACTATTATTTTACAATGGCGTGGGCAGGAAGCAGTTAAAGTAGTATAGCCTAATTTTGATTTCTTAAATAGACACTGAAAAATAGAATATTTTGGGCTAAAATAGGATTCTGTTTCAAAAACATATTACTGTGTGATTTATTTTCTTCTTCTTGACCCCTAAGCAATTGCAGCCTGACAAAGAAGGCTTAATATCTGTGGTGATAACATTTAAAATGTTTCCCACTTCAGCTTCTGAATCAATCCGCAATGTTTTTAACTCCAAATGCAATATGCTTGCTCAGTCACTCAGTAATTGCAATATACAGCCACACAAGCTTAATATCTGTGGTGCTAGACTGTAAAATTTTGGACTCGTCCGTCTCTGACTCAAGAAACAAATTTTTTATTTTTTTTGCAAATGTAATATGCCCAATAAATCTCTCTGAAATCGAAGCCTGTTCATAGGCTTAATATGTACAATTCTTCAGTCTTCAATCCTAGGATTTTTTTTGTACATTAAATCTGCCTGTTCTCTTCCTCTGAAAAAAAGCCTTCAAATAATCTGTGCAAATATGTACCATATAATATTTTTTGGCCTTCAAACTAAAAAAAAATGTTATTTGTGTAATCAAAATGAAATCTGTGTGCTCACTCCCTCTGGCATAGCATCTTGGTACATACTAGAGTTGAGCGAACTCGAACTGTAAAGTTCGGGTCCGTACCGAACATTTGGGTGTCCGGGACCCGGACCCGAACCCGGACTTTTCAAAAAAAAGTCTGGGTTCGGGTCCGGGGTTCTGGTATTTTATTCCACCTGTTGAAAAGCTGCCAAGGGCACTGGTTTTCCCTAGAAGCCATCACAGCCATGCCTACTAATGGCATGGCTGTGATTGGCCAGTGCACCATGTGACCCAGCCTCTATATGGGGCTGGAGTCACCGTGCTGCATGTCATATGCTCTCAGCATAGTTTAGGGAGAGGATGCTGCTGGATCTGTGAGGGACAGATTACAGAACATCTCATGCTGCATTACTGAACAATCTGATTGTGGACTAGGGAGAGATACTAGTACTGGTGCTTTGAAGGAGGTAGAGATACTAGTACTGGTGCTTTGAGAGACAGATTGCACACCTCATCCTGCTGCACAGAATGATCTGACTGGACTAGGTAGAGTCTGTTGCTTTAAGGGAAAGATTATTGTTCTAAAATCATCTCTAACTTGTACAGGGAAAGGTTCCAGCTGTTGCTTTAAGGGAAAGATAATTGTTCTAAAATCATCTGCAAGCTCCATTCACTAAGTGTATTGTAGCTGGATAAAGCCATATTAGTGTTATAAAATCATGTTCAAGCTACATTCAATAAGTGTATTGTAGCCGGATAAAGCCATATTAGTGTTATAAAATCATTGATTTTTTAACACTAATATGGCTTTATCTGGCTACAATACACTTATTGAATGTAGCTTGAACATGATTTTATAACACTAATATGGCTTTATCCGGCTACAATACACTTATTGAATGTAGCTTGAACATGATTTTATAACACTAATATGGCTTTATCCGGCTACAATACACTTAGTGAATGTAGCTTGAACATGATTTTATAACACTAATATGGCTTTATCCAGCTACAATACACTTAGTGAATGGAGCTTGCAGATGATTTTAGAACAATAATCTTTCCCTTAAAGGACTTGCCAGGACTTTGTTACAGCCATTTTTGTGCCTAAAAGTTCGGGTCCCCATTGATTTCAATAGGGTTCAGGGTCCGGGTCAAAGTTCGGGTCAAGTCCGGACACGAACTCGGACTTTGTCCAGAAGTTCGGCCGAACCTGCAGAACCTGAGCTTCCAGAGGTTCGCTCAACTCTACATACTACACAACAAATCAATAGCATTTCTTGCTTGTGGCTCCAGAAATGCTCACTCAAATTTAGAGCACATATAGCACCTGCCAAGTCTCTCCACTTTCCATTGTGGCCTAGTAAAAACGCTTTTTCTTTTGTGTGTAGCATGTCTGTCAAATATTTCTGGCTCTTGGCTGTGACAAAATTAACAGAATGTTTTATTCAGAATAACATATACCTCATCTTTTCCTCTTTCATAATGGCCAAGTATAAATGGTTGCATAACTTGCAGCAAGTCTATACAATATTTAATGATTTCTAATATTATATCTGTTTCCATTGACTTCAATGGGGTTTGGAATAGGGATTTAAAATTTGGTCAAGTTTGCTGAATCTGCAGCAAACCAAAGCAGGATATGTTTGGCTCATCTGTATTAGTCACTAAAACTGCATCACCTTGTTGCCTGTAGCCAAAACTAAGCTCATAGACTCATGAATACACTAATAGATATATTCCTGTACTGAGAGGACCTGATCAAATAGGATGTTTAAGGGGTGGCAAGCTTCAGATGGGACAAGAAGATTACTTTGTAATATTGTCTCATCCCTTATCACTGGAAACGAAGGCATTCAACAGGGTTCATCAATCAAACAACTGGCTTAATTTTGGATTCCCAGACCCAAATTTATACAGAGCGCTATATTCCAACCCTTCTGCAAAAGTTCTCTCTAATGGGATGTTCTCTAAGAAATTCCCAATACATAACTGCACAATTCAAGGATGCACACTATCCCTTATTATTATTTTTTAATCATGGAACCCCTGGTACAAACTATTAGATATTATTATCATATGCTATCATTGTATGGAGTAAGTATGAAGTAAGTGAACAACAAAATGTTTTTTATTGAAAAGACATAAATCCATATGTAGATTTGTAATATTATTATTATTATCTTTCATTGTAGGGAAGTACATTTTCCCTGAAGAAAAATGTTGCATTTAAATTATTCAAAACATGTTGGATCTTCCCAGCACTGGGACTAGCTGTGAAATCTGATAGAATCTGGTTGTACTGCAAAAACCTGTCTGGGTGTTCCACGTAACAATTTACATTTTTGTACACACCGATAGGAGAATTGTTGTACTGATGGAATTTTATGAATGGACTTATCTATTTTAGAGATTGTAATAAAATTGCTTTTTACTAAAAAAAAAATCTTTACATTGTTTGGTTGCCTTCAAAGTCCCAATAGAGGATTATTCATTCATTTTGTAGTTAGTGGGGGTGGTGGCAAACCCCACCCATAACTGGTTTGATGTTCTGTATTTTTGATTAGAGTGCAAAATACACCCATCCTTGAATGAACCACTCAGTTTGGGGTTATTTTGAACCCTGTTATCAATTGTACTTTTTGTGTTTTTCTTTGGACAGATCATTTATCTTTAGTTTTTTTCCTATACCCAATGATGGGGGAGTATCAAGGAAAGGAGTGACTCTGATGTCAAGCTATCAGGCAGATTTTCAACAAAAAAGTGCAAACATAATCTGATTTATCTTCATTACTAATGAACCTGGAGAATATTAACCCAATAGGTTTAAGAATTCAAATATTTCCCACATTGGATGAGATAAGTATTGAAAAAAATGTCCTCAAAAATTGCTAAAAAAAATGACAGTAAAATTGCAAGGAGAATATAGAAAACAGAAGGCTAATTTAGATAAGGATTTGGAAATATATATGAACAGCTCACCCCTTTAAAATTACACACATTATACAACAGGTATGATAAGAATCGTAAAGATTATTTGGAGAATTTTGACAAGCAGATTCTCCAGAAAAAGGAAAAAAAAAGGAGAGATAAAATTGTGTTTAATGGGGGTAGAGCCTATAAATGGCCAAACAGCCAGAAAGCAAGAAGATAACATTTTGTGTTCATGATGTTAAGAAAAATGTGAATTATCTGTCTAATTCACCACCTACTTCCTCCTTTATCTCCTGTCAGACAGAATAGTAATTTTGGAAAAGAAAAGGCTGTTTCAATAGATGCCAACATGGTGATGGGATGGTGGTAGACATGCAGAGAATGGAAAAATGTGTTTCATTTTAGATAAACTAGTTACATTACTAATTTTGTTTGTGGATTCATTTCAGAATTAGTTTAGTTTTGTTTTGTTTAGTTTCGTTTATTTTAACAAATTCCAATTTTTCTAAATTATTCGAATTAGAATCAGTCAACCTTTTATCAACTGATCCAAATTATGTGTGAAAAATAGCTGGTTGTTAAGGAATGGATCGGGAAGGTGGATGCCACATCCTTAACAACCGATGACTCATCAGCTTTCATCAGGTTTCCCCACTGATAGCTGAATGTAGACAAAATAATTCTGGTCTGGTATGGATTTTAAAGGGAAATCCCCCAACAACACAAAAAAAACTGTGATTTTTGGTCCCTCCCAAAATGTATACCATACACTTGTCCGAGCATGCAGCCCGACAGGTCAGGAAAGGGGGAGGATGACCGAGCACTGCCCCCCCTCCTGTACCATACCAGGCCACATGCCCTCAACATGGGGGGGCTTTGGGGTAGGGGGGTTGTTGGGGACAAGAGCCTCTTCCCCACAAATCGGGCCGGTGGTTGTGGGGGTCTGTGGGTGGGGGGCTTAGGGGAATCCAAAATCCTCCTTTAACAAGGAGACCCCCAGATCCCAGCCCCTTATGTAAATGAGTATGGGATACATTGCACCCATACTCATTCACCAAAAAAGTAATATATGTAAAAAAGTAAAAAAAAAGTAAAATAAAAAAAGTTAAATAAATAAAAACAAAGACACAGTAAATCCAGCATCAATCACAATGAACACGCCATCACTACCCTGAAAAAAGAAAAAAAAAAGAGGTCTGCATCCAACAAAGGCTTCCTTCCTCTGACAGCTCTGCCGCTGCACAGTTCTTAAATAACTAATTACAGGTACAGGTGACTAACTAATAACAGGTCACTCTTGTGAAGTCATTGACCGGGGCATGCTGGGTCGATGACATCACAAGGGAGTGGGGTCACCCCATGACATAACTATCAGACGAAGGGAGCCTTTGTCAGGTGTAGACCTCTTTTTTAAAATTATTTTTTCTTCAAGTCAGTGGTGCATTTACTTTAGGGGACATGGTTTCTGTTTTTTTAACCACTTCGGCTCTCACACCTGCTGACCAGATCATATTTTCACATTTCTGCTATGTGTCTGTTCAGGAGTCTATAACTTTGCAATTAGTTATGATAAAGAATACATATATTGTTTTTGGTGGAACAAACTGAGCTTTCAATGACCCTAAAGTGCTCTAAGAGTTATTTAAATTTATTTGCATTTTAATGGAAAAATTGTAAAAATCTGAAAAATAAAACATTTTTTTCAAGTTTGATCAGTAATATTTTGAACACAAGTACCATTACTGAGGGGGGAACATACATTTTATTCCACTGCTTGTTGTATTTACTGCAACATTAAAATTATATTTTTGGTACAAAGCACGTTAACGTTATTTTTTGCATATATTGCATTCTTCTCATAATGCATCAGTCATTTAAAGTTCTTGCTGATTTAAAATAACAGATATACCCTAAACCTCATATTTTTTTAACAGTAAATCCTTAACCTCTTGCTTACTGGGCACTTAAACCCCCCTCCTGCCCAGACCAATTTTTGGCTTTCAGCGCTGTCGCATTTTCAATGAGAATTGCACGTTCATGCGATGTTGTACCCAAACGAAATTTATATCATTTTTTCCCACAAATAGTTTTATTTGGGTGGTATTTGATCACATCTGCGTCATTTATGATTGCAGCTATAAACAAACAAAGAGCGATGATTTTGAAAACAGGACAATATTTTTTACTTTTTGCTATAATAAATATCCAAAAAAAAAAATGATTCAACAGTTTTGGCCGATATATATTCTTCTATATATTTTTGGTAAAAAAAATCGCAATCGGCGTATATTGATTGGTTTGTGCAAAAGTTATCACGTCTACAAACTATGGGAATTGATTTATGGCGTTTTTATTATTTTTTTTTTTTTTTACTAGTAATGGTGGCGATCTGCAATTTTTATTGGGACTGCGATATTGGGGCGGACATGTCGGCCATTTTTCACACTTTTTTGGGACCAATGACATTTATACAGCGATCAGAAATTCAAATGTCCACTGATTACTGTATAAATGTCATTGGCAGTGAAGGCGTTAACCTGCAGGGGGCAGTGAAGGGGTTAAGTGTGTTCCCTGGGTGTGTTCTAACTGTGGGGGGGCAGGGCTGGTCGGGACAGAACAGATCTAACTGATCCCAGTGACAGGGATCAGTAGATCTGTCATGTCCCCTTCAACAGAACGGAGAACCACCGTGTTTACATCAGCGGTTCCCCGTTCTGCAGGTCTGACGGGATTGCGGGTCTTGGGCGGACATCGAGTCCGCCAACCCACGGGCACGCCCACGCAGCGTGTGGCGGGCGTGCACGTGCGCTGCCGCCACCTGTGAGTGCACGCTAGGAGCGCGCACATGGCTAGGACGTCCATGGATGTCCACCCAGAAATTCAGATCCACGCTGGAGCCGTACTTCTGATCTGAATGGGTTAAAGATAACATGGAACAGAAGATGAAACTGTGAAATAATGTTTACAGGCGGTCCCCGGGTTATACAAACCAGAAAGGGTCTGTAGGTTCGTTCTTAAGTTGATTTTGTTTGTAAGTCAGAACAGGTACATTTTTTAAGTGTAGCTCCAGTAGTAAATGTATAAAGTTTTCTGGATAGCAAAGGGACAGGTCAACACCCCTGTAACGTTTGTTTTGCTGTTTGTGCTTCTGCGTAGAAGATTTTACCTCACTTTCTGTCCCTATGAAAATTGAATTTTGAAAATTTTGAGTTGTGAAAACAAGGATTGGTAATAAAGCATCAGTGAAGACAGCTTTTCCCACATGATAACTCTTACAGGAGTGAATTTAACATCTTAGGGGTAGATTTCCTTTCACTTCCTGTTATTTCCCTCCGTTTGTAAGTAGGAGTCTTTCTATTTGTAAGTCGGATGTTTGTAACTAGGGGACTGCCTGTATACATGTTGAAATAAATGGGTTAAGTAGTAAAATAAGAGCATGTCTTGGTTAACTAACTCCCTGTCCACATAATAAACATTCCTCTGTCAGCTGCAGCTCTCTCACTCACAGATCTGTCTGACAGGGAACTCAGGAGATAAGACAGCAAGTAGACATGTGCAATTTGTTTCATTACGGATTCATTTTTTAAAGAATTTTGACAAATTCGTTCATTTGGAAATATCCAAATTACCAAATTTCCGAATCTTCTGATTTTTGAATGAAAATCTGGAAATTTGAAAACCTGACAATTCAAAAAATAACTAATAATAACTTAACTATTACTAATCATTAAATTATAGGTGTTGGAATTTCCTTTCAAATTTGGCTGTTAGTGAATGTAACGAATATGAATTTAGCTAAATTATCCAAAATAATGAATGCCGTATCTAAATGAATGTAATGTAATAATTAACCACTTGTTTACTGGGCACTTAAACCCCCCTCCTGCCCAGACCAATTTTAGGCTTTCAGCGCTGTTGCATTTTGAATGACAATTGCACGGTCGTGCAACGTTGTACCCAAACAAAATTTTTGTCGTTTTTTTCCCCACAAATAGAGCTTTCTTTTGGTGGTATTTGATGACCTCTGCGTTTTTATTTTTTTGTGCTATAAACAAAGAGCGACAATTTTGAAAAAAGAACAATATTTTTTAATTTTTGCTATAATAAATATCCAAAAAAATATAAAAAAAGAAAATTATTCATCATTTTTGGCCGATATATATTCTTCTACATATTTTTGGTGAAAAAAAAAGTCACAATCGGCGTATATTGATTGGTTTGCGCAAAAGTTATCGCATCTATAAACTATGGGAATTGATTTATGGCGTTTTTACTATTTTTTTTACTAGTAATGGCGGCAATCTGCGATTTTTATCGGGACTGCGATATTGCAGCGTACATGTCAGACATTTTTTACACTTTTTTGGGACCAATGACATTTATACAGCGATCAGAAATATAAATGTCCACTGATTACTCTATAAATGTCATTGGCAGGGAAGGGGTTAACACTAAGGGGGCAGTGAAGGGGTTAACTGCGTTCCCTGCATGTGTTCTAACTGTGTGGGGGCGGGGCTGGTCGGGACATAACAGATCCAACTGATCCCAGTGACAGGGATCAGTAGATCTGTTATGCCCCTTCACAGAACGGAGAACCACCGTGTTTACAATCGGCGGTTCCCCATTCTGCGGCTTTTACAGGTGATCGGCAGGTCTCAGGCAGACATCGAGTCCACCCGACCCATGGGCAAGCCCATGCAGCATGCGGTGGCCGCGAGAGCGCGCCACCACAGGCTGTGAGTGCACGCAGGAAGCGTGCAAAGGGTTGGATGTCCACCGGTTAATTGAGATCCACACTGTAGCCGTCTTTCGGCTACAGCGCGGATCTGAACTGGTTAATAATAATAATAACTTTTTATTATTATTTATTAAATTGTTTTGTTCCATTTGTTTAGATGTGGCACGCGTTATTTCGGATAATTCGTAACTTCAGATAAATTTGTATTTGTTACGTTCACTAACAGCCAAATTTGAAAGGAAATTCCAACACCTATAATTTAATAGTTCGTTATTATTAGTTATTTAGAATTTTCAGATTTTTGTTATTTTGAATTTTTGGATCTTCTTTCTTATTTTCGGATTTTCGAATTGTCAGCTTTTCGAATTTCTGAATTTTCAAATTTTCAGATTTCCGAATTTTCGAATTCTGAATTTCTGAATTTTTGAATTTCCAAAAAAAGAATGAAAGGAAAACAAAAACTGACACATGTTTCAGCAGTGGACATATCTAACAGCCAGTGTATTACTTTTGTTTTGGCTTACACATGTTACACTGAATGCTCACTGTGATTGGCTGTCAGAGTGATCATTCAATGAGGAAGGCTTCTGACTGGCTCCCAGTCATTTGGTCAGGAGCTCATTTTTCTAGAGATATCAGGTCTTAAGGCGTTATGGGTTTCTCTGCCCCCCACCCCAAAGCACCTTGTCCCCTATTGATGGAGACAAGGGTCTCTTCCTCACAACCCTGGGTGGTGGTTGTGGCGGTCTGCATGTGGGGGCTTATTGGAATCTGGAAGCCCCCTTTAACAAAGGGGCCCCCAGATCCTGCCCCCCATGTGAATAATTATGGAGTATATTGTACCCCTACTCATTCACCAAAAAGTGTCAAAAATAAATAAAAGACACACAGTTTTTGACAATTCCTTTGTTGAAAATAAAAAAAAATGTTCACCAATGTAGATCCATCATCAAATCACAATACTTGGTGGGATGTTCCCCCGCTGAGTGCTCCACAATGCACTGCATGCTGAACATTGAATTCTAAGCTCTGACTGGCTAAAGCAGGGCTTTAGAGTTGAGCGGACACCTGGATGTATGGGTTCATCTGGTTCAGCTGAACTTTGCGGAAAAGTTTGGGTTCGGTACCGAACTTAACCCGAACTTGACCCCGGACCCGAACCCCATTGAAGTCAGTGGTGACCCAAACTTTTGGGCACAAAAATGGCTGTAAAAAAGTCCTGGAAAGGGCTAGAGGGCTGCAAAAGGAAGCAAATGGGGGTAAGGAGTAGGACAAGTGCCCTACACACAAATGTGGAAAGGGAAATAACTTAAAATCCCCCCCAAAAAAATGGGAGGAGGAGGTGGATGTGGAGTAGAAGCCTAGAGGTTGACTAGGCCGTGACCGTGGCAGTGTAAGTGGAAGTGGCGGTGGTAGCCAACACTGTTATTTATTTGTTTGTTTTTTTTTCTAATTGGGGTAGCCCCCAAAATATTGAGACATATTAAAAAAAACAAGTATACCAATGGCTGTGTGAGGTCTAAATGTCTATTCTGCACAAGGTACAGACAAGTCTTGTGGGATCCATGCCTGGTTCATTGTAATAAATGTTAGCTTGTCCACGTTGGCTGTGGACAGGCAGCTGCACTTGTCTGTGATAACGCCCCCTGCCGTGCTAAACACACGTTCAGACAATACACTGGCTGCAGGGCAGGCCAGCACCCCAAAGGCATAAAGGGCAAGCTCAGGCCATGTGCCCAATTTGAAGACTCAGATGTTGAATGGGGCAGACCCATCAGTCAATACGTGTAGGTGTGTGCACACATACTGTTCCACCATGTTGCTGAAATACTGCCTCCTGCTAAGACGTTGCCTATCAGCTGGTGGTGCTGTTTGTTGTGGCAGGCTGCTGACAAAGCTTTTCCACATTTCGGCCATGCTAACCCTGCCTTCTGAGGTGATGGCGGTGCCACAGCTGCGTTTTTGATCTCTTCCTCATCCTCCGCCTTCGTCTTGTGCTTCCACAGAGCCCCCTGTGTCATTTGGGAATGCCCTCAACAGCGTGTCTACCAGCGCGCGCTTGTAGTCGCGCATCTTCCGATCAGGCTCCAGTGAGGGAATTAAGGATGGCACGTTGTCCTTGTAATGGGGATCCAGCAGGGTGGCCACCCAGTAATCAGCACAAGTTACAATGTGGGCAACTCGGCTGTCATTGAGAAGGCACTGCAGCATGTTGTCGCTCATGTGTGCCAGGCTGTCCAGAGGCAAAGACAAGCTGTCCTCTGTGGGAGGAGTATCATCTGTGTCCTCCGTATCCCCCCCGCCACGCTCCAGTGATGCCCAGGAGCTGCGTTGGGTGCCACCCTGCTGTGAACACAGCTCCTCTTCCTCATCATCATCATCTTCCTCATCCTCCTCATCCTCCAAAATTGTGCCCTGGCTTGAAAATTTTTTACTTGGCCTATGCTGGTGCAGGAACCCTCCCTTCGAGCCACTTGTGAATGACTGGCCTGATAACCGTGGAAATGACCCCTCTTCCTCCTCCTCCTGTGCCACATCCTCTTCCATCATCGCCCGAAGTGTTTTTTCAAGGAGACATAGAAGTGGGATAGTAATGCTGAGAACAGCGTCATCGGCACTGGCCATGTTGGTGGAGTACTCGAAGCACCGCAATATAGTACACAGGTCTCGCATGGAGGCCTACTCGTTGGTGCTGAAGTGGTGCTGTTCCGCAGAGCGACTGACCCGTGTGTGCTGCAGCTGAAACTCCACTATTGCTTGCTGCTGCTCGCACAGTCTCTCCAGCATGTGCAAGGTGGAGTTCCACCTTGTGGGCACGTCGCGGAGGAGGCGGTGAGTGGGAAGGCCGAAGTTCCGCTGCAGTGCAGACAGGCGAGCAGCTGCAGGGTGAGAACGCTGAAAGCGCTCACAGACAGCCCGCACTTTCTGCACCAGCTCTGACATATCCGGGTAGTTTTTTAGAAATTTCTGCACCACCAAACTCAGCACATGCGCCAGGCAAGGGATGTGCGTCAAACCGGCTAGGCCTAGAGCTGCTACGAGATTTCGCCCATTATCGCACACCGCCAGGACGAGCTTGAGGCTCAGAGGCAGCAACCACTCATCGGTCTGTTGTTCAATGCTGCGCAGTGTGGGGTTTATCGCCCAAACATATCAGTTTTAAAACAGCCTGTTGTTGTTTCCCCCTGGATGTGCTGAAGTTGGTGGTGAAGGTGTTACGCTGAGCAGATGAGGAGGTGGTAAAGGAGGAGGAGGAGGAAACACAGTAGGAGGAGGCAACAGGAGGCAAAGAGAAATGCCCTGCAATCCTCAGTGGCGGAAGGACATGCGCCAAATGGCTAGCCGCCTCAGGCAAACCCGCCACTACATTTGCCCAGTGTGCAGTTAGGGAGATATAGCATCCCTGCCCGTGCTTACTGGTCAACGTATCAGTGGTTATGTGGACCTTGCCACAGATGGTGTTGCAAAGTGCACACTTGATCTCATCCCCGACTTGTTTGTGCAGGGAAGGGATGACTCGCCTGGAAAAGTAGTGGTGGCTGGGAACCACGTACTGTGGGACAGACACCGCCATCAGGTTTTTAAAACTGTCCGTGTCCACCAGATGGAATGACAGCATTTCAAAGGCCAGGAATTTTGAAATGCTGGCATTCAGGGCCAGGGATCGTGGGTGGGTAGGGGGGTACTTCCTCTTTCTCTCCAGTGTTTGGGAGATGGAGAGCTGTAAGCTTCCATGGGACCGTGTGGAAATGCTTGGGGACGGTGGCAGAAATGGTGGCATTGCTGTCACATGCTCTGTTTGCTGGGTGGCAGGTGACAATGGCACTGTAGAGGTGGAGGAAGAGGCCGAGGCAGCAGAAGAAGAGGAAGCAGGAGGAGGCCAAGACCTTTCTTGCATTTTTAGGTACTTATTCCACTGCAGCAAGTGCTTTGAATTTAGATGCCTGGTCTTGCAGGTTGTGCTCAGGTTTAGAACATTT
>BLSH010068501.1:123822-141762 GCA_018402905.1 Glandirana rugosa
CTGAATACCTGTGTTGTTGAATCCTTCCGTTCCCCAAGAGAAAAACAAAAAAAAAAGAAAAAAAAAAAAAAGAAAAAAAAAACAAAAAGAGAACCCCTTGCCTTCCTAAGTTGTTGTGTCCATAAGTCAATCATAAATCCCTACTCATATCTTCTACCTGGTGTTATTACTCTCTTAGTTGTTGGGCCTCCGTGTCCTGCTGGACTTCTTTACTTTTTATTTTTGTCGCTCTTCTCTATTTGCATCCACCCATCTCTGAGCCTCCTCCGGGGAATCAAAAATTTGTGTGCCCCCCCCTGTGATGATTTTTAATCGTGCCGGGTATAGGAGGGCGTATTTAATTTTCTGTTGAAATAGAGTCCGTTTTATCTCTGCGTACTTGGCTCTGCGTTTTTGTAAGTCCGGAGAGAAGTCTGGGTATTTAGATATTCTTGTCCCCTTAAAAAACATATCCCCTTTTTCCCTGGCCTTTTGAAGGATAATGGCCCTGTCCTTATAGTTGGATACTTTCGCCAATAAGGGGCGAGGGTGGCCGCCTGGCCTGGTTAAACGCATGGGTACTCTATGTGCCCTCTCTATAAAGAAATGCGGGGACATGGTATGCTCCCCAAGAGTCTCTTTGAGCCACTCCTCCAGAAATGCCCCGCTGTTTGGGCCTTCACTCTGCTCGGGTAAACCTATGATTCTGATATTATCCCTTCGCAACCTGTTTTCCATATCATCCATTTTGGTCTCGTTCCTTTTCACCTTCTCCTCCAGGTCCTGTAGAGACTTTTTGATTAAGTTATAGTCATCTTCCAGGTTACTAACCCTTTCCTCCACCTCTTTCGTCCTTTCATATATCTGTTGAATATCCAACCTGATATGTGAGGTTTCTTCCCTGATACCCTTCATTTGCTCTGACAGTTCGCCTAGGGCAAATTTACAAGTGTTTACTGCTTGCAGGACCTCCAGTAATGAAGGTCCTGTTGGGGATGGTGCCGAGACTCCTACGGGGGGTTCGGGATTACACCCTTCCGAGGAGTGGGCCTCGTTGGTATCAGAGCCCTGCTCCACAGTTGGCTGGCCCAGGCTCATCCTGTCAGAGCCACTGTTTTTCTGTAGCTTAGTCTGGGGTTGCTGAGCCCCCTTGGCCGGAGTCCCAGTAGGGGTGTGAGAAAATTTTTCTAGTTTAGCTGCGGTTACCTGAGCAACTTTTGTTTTATCCTTAGCTGTTTTGTTGGAGCTACTTGGTTCTGGTTGGCCCGCATCCTCTCCCTTTTTCTTTACCATGGTGACCTCTGTCCAATTATTTTGGAAGCGATATCTTTCCTAGTGTTGGCCCCTTTAGCCGAAGTAAGGTCAGCCGGAAGAGGTGTCAACTGGGCGACAAGCACAGGGGGGGGGAAAAGGGGGAGAAAAAAAAAAAAAAAAAAAAAAAACCCAAAAAAAAAAAAAAAAAAAAAAAAAGAGGGGGAAAAAAAAAAAAAAAAAAAACCCAAAAAAAAAAAAAAAAAAAAAAAAAGAAAAAAAAAAAAAAAAAAAAAAAAAACCCAAAAAAAAAAAAAAAAAAGGAGGAAGCAAAAAGGGAGAGAGCGCTGATAGCCAGGCTCCTGGTATTTTTCCACCTCCTGCACTTTATCTCTGTGCTGGCTCTGTACTGGGTTTGTATGTTCCCCTGTTTATACGCCTGCTAAGGGTGCCGGTGGCGCTTTAAATCCGGCTTTTTTTCAACTTTCCAAATGAGCGTAGACTCTCAGGCTCATAAATGGCTCTGATTGTGACTACTAGGCACAATTATCTTGTAACTTGGCATTGCTGACAGCTGAGCGGGTATAGAGGAGAGAGGGTTTAAACAGGTATTAAAGCGGATGTTATCTCGGGGATCAGTGGGACGGAATACATCTCAGTCAATACAGACGTTTGCATAGCATGGATAACAGAAAAAAACCGTAACACGTACTCACAGTTCACATATTTTCCTCAGTGGATGCGTCCTTTGCCTTTTGCCCCCTTTCCCTCCTCCTCTCTTACCTGCGCTCTTTTCCCTCAGCTCTATTCCAAGTGCTTGCAACTTCGTCTCCCAGCGCCTGTCAGGTTGTGGAAGGGAGGCGGGTGTATTGCCGCCGTCACCCCCGCTGCGTCCAGTGATCCCTCGTTCAACAGCCGCGGTCTCTGCCGTATTGATCTTATAGCTCGCTGGTTCCCCCAGGCTTCAGGCGTCTTCAGCTCAATACCCGGGCTGCTGTATCATCCCCCGGGGAGAGCTCCTAGCGTGGATGGCTCACAGGATCATGGGAGGTCAGGTGCTCGGACGCCGCACACTCGTCTTCTCACTCCCTCATCCGGTCACGCCCCCGTGGGACATCCTTTTAGTTTGAATGTGCAAATCCAAGGCAATGATTTAATCTCTGATATATATTATGCTGGTTTGCTAATAAAGGAGAAGACAAGTCACAATATCAGTGCATGTGGTGCAAAATACAGCTGGAATGATTATTCAGAGAGGCAAGTTCACTTTTAATGAACAAACATCTCGGCTGAATGATCCACGTGCACCAGACCAGATATAGGATGGTTATGCACAGCTTTTGTTTATAAAATGTCTTAGCCATTTAAGAGACTGAAAGACAAATAAAATGTGGAATATTTCTAGGACTAGGATGTGGGCCCACAGTGGGGATGATAGTTAATGTATAATCCATGGAAGATTGAGATGTATGGGATAATGTAGAGTGATAGTCCTGTTTGTAATCAAGGCATCTGGGAGATTTGTATCATAGACAGTTTTCTTTTGTTAAATATATACAGTCACTTAGTACTTACATACAGTATATTGTATGCTTATTTGCCTTCGTTCTAGATGTATACTAATCATTGACTGCCTAATCATTGGGCTTAACTCCCTTGTATGCAGTTATTATTATCTATATCCCTAAAAACATGGGCTTGTATTTTACACACATAAACTGGGGTTTATTTAGGAGGGTTATGCTTTTTTGTTGGGAACACTAGCCATGGTGTTTTTAGAATTTGCACTGTGTATTTATGAATACTTCTACAATCTTGCTAAAGATACAGCTCTCTAGTTTTTTTTTCTTATGTTTATGCTAGAAATGTATTGTTCAGTCAATAGAGGTCTCAGGCTTTGATTGGGTTTATGTGCCTTTTACGATGCTTACATTATACTGTATATTCGTAAATGGCGAAGAAAGAATGATTTTCTTTTTCTTAACATACTGTAAGTCACAGCTTGAAAGAAACACAAAGGCCCTATTGCATATTAAGTGCGCTTAGAAGCTATGACACGTATTTTGCATCCAGGAGGGGATCATTTAATTAGATCATTTTAATTAAAAACTATATAGCAAAAGTGAGACTAAAGCTTGTGTGAACCATATATGCTCAGGGCCGGTGCTACCACTAGGTAAACTAGGCAGCCACCTAGGGCGCACTGCTGCCTAGGGGCGCCTGGCCGCTGGTTTCCCATCTGCATGCTGTGCAGGCTGCAGCATTGTACTTGAGCCAGCAAAAGAGGAAGCAGAAGCGATGCTTCATGTATAGCGCCACCTCCTGTCACATGGGAAGGGCAAAGGGGGGGGAGTCAGGGTTTGAACCAATGGGGGTGCCAAAATGAGGTTTAGCCTAGGGTGTCATAAATCCTTGCACCAGCCCTGTGTATGCTAAATACAGAGCACTATATAGGACCCCCTCTGGGTTCTGCATTGCATTTTGTACCTCTCCTGACTGACCTGAGTAGACACACTTGAGACTTGGGGGGGTTATTTACTAAAACTGCAAGGTGCAAAATCAGGTACAGCTCTGCATAGAAACCAATCAGGTCCCGGGTTTTATCATCAAAGCTTAATTGAACAAGCTGAAGTTAGAAGCTGATTCACTACCTTGCACAGCTGCACCAGATTGTGAGTGCACCAGTTTTAGTAAATTTCCACCACGGAGTCCATGTCAGGGACCATGGAGAAGCCTGCTAAACATTAAATTGTGTTCTTTGAAAACAGCATGAATTGGCATGGCTCTTGAAAGCTTTACAGATATCTGTGCTGAATCAGACAAATTTGTGGTGCATTTTGCTTTTAGTGATTAGCTCTAATTTAACATTCACTGTCATTTTTGATATTGGATTTTTTGTACTTGCTGATGTTATAGTTAAATGATTTATCCTAGCCATATTTAAATATTTCTTATTGAATGTCAATTAATAAATTATCAAGTTGTTTTCTAACCTGATTGAAAGGTCCCAAAGGACAATCTCCTGTAAAATGTGACATAAACAACATTTTGCAGAACTGATTGGCATCTGTCAGCTGCATCTCTAGGGAGATTGTTAGCATAATTTGTCACCAGAATAGATCACTTCATGCTGGTGTTTGCTCTGCATTGAAATATGAAAGAACTGAATCAACCAACAACTTACCTTTTTGATTAGTTCTCTTATTTTCCAGTGATGCTTTTATACAGAAGTTAGGTTTGAATGAGAACTTGCAGATACTGAGAAAATGAAGGCTGATGAAGATAGTCAATATCATTTGATAAGGAAGCAGGAATTCATTAATTTTAAACTAATAGCATGAACATTGCAGCTGCGAATCTGTATGAATGCTCATACTATATTTTACTGTGCAGCTGAAAGAAACAAAAAGCACTGAAACATCTCATTACATGCTCACCACTGTTAGTTATGTTTATACTGTATCTATCCTGCATATTGTACTGTTTAGAGTGCATACAGCACATATCATCTTCTGTATTTGTGTTTAAAAATAAGGAGTTTAATATGTATGGCCTTAGATCCAGTGCATTCGACAAGTTGACTGGGAAGAATTAGCAGTATATGATACAATAAAAATACAAAATCCTAGCAAAATGGAGCTGGGGAAAAAAAATAAAAAATACATGCCTAAATGCATGGATCTTTTTAACAGTGACTGTGTAACACCTCTCCCATGACATATATAAATATACACATCATCTAAGTGGTTAGCAATTCTGCCTAGCAGCACTAGGGCCATTGGTTTAAATCCCAACTACATCACTACCTGCTTGGAGTTTGCATGTTCTCCCTGTCCCTGTGTGGGTTTCCTCCGGGTACTCCGGTTTCTTCCCACACTCCAAAAACATGCTGATAGGTTAAAGTGATTGTAAAGGCTCTTTTTTAAAAATAATAAACATGTTATGCGTATCTCCTCTGTGCAGTTGAATTTGCACAGAGCAGCTCGGATCCTCCTCTGCTCGTGTCCCTCTTCTGCTCTCCTGGCCCCTCACTCTAGTGAGTGCTCCCTCAGCCAGAAGCTTGCTACAGGGGGCACCTGAGCCAAGTCAGAGCTCCATGTATCCATTCAGAAACAGAGCCCTGACCCAGCCCTGCCCCGTCCCCTCTCTCTCCTGATTGCTTCAGAGAGAAGGGGCTCAGGTAAGTAATTAGGGGGGTGCTGGGGAGGGCTGCTACACACAGAAGGTTTTTTAACTTAATGCAAAGAATGCATTAAGAAAAAAAAAATTCTGCCGTTACAACTCCTTTAACCACTTCACCCCCGGAAGGATTTCCCACTTTAGGACCAGAGCACTTTTTGCCATTCGGCACTGCGTCACTTTAACTGACAATTGCGTGGTTGTGCGATATTGTACCTAAACAATATTTGTGTCCTTTTTTTCCCACAAATAGAGCTTTCTTTTGGTGGTATTTGATCACCTCTGCGTCATTTCTGATCACCGCTATAAACAAAAAAAGAGTGACAATTTTGCAATAAACCCATTATTTCTTACCTTTTGCTAAAATCCAAATCCATAAAGAAATATAAAAAAAAACGTATTCATCGGTTTTGGCCAATATATTATTCTTCCTCATATTTTTGGTAAAAAAAATAAATTGCAGTTGGCGTATATTGACTGGTTTGCTCAAAGTTTACGAATGATGAGAATTCATTTATGGGGTTTTTATTTGTTTTTATTTTTTACTAGTAATGGCGGCAATCTGCGATTTTTAGCAGGAATGCGATATTGCGGCGGACATGTTGGACACTTTTGACCCTTTTTTGGGACCATTGGCATTTATACAGTGATCAGTGCTATGCAAGTGCACTGATTACTGTATAAATGTCACTGGCAGGGAAGGGGTTAACCTGCAGGGGGCACTCTAAGGGTTAACTGCATTCCCTGTGTGTGTTTCAAACTGTATGGAGGCTGGGCTGAGTGGGGGAGGAGAGTGATCCTGGCTCCCATATACAGGGAGCCTAAGATCACATTCCTTCCCCCTGTCAGAACGGAGATCCGTGTGTTTACATACACGGACCTCCATTCTGTCACTGCGGGGGAGCAATCGCGGGAATCTGGCGGACATCGAGTCTGCCCTACCCACTCCCTGGCTCCCCTGGAACACAGTGAGCACATGAGCGCACTCACGATCTGTGATCTCACAGCCGCCGTCAGGTGATGGTGGTTTATGATATTGAGCCAAGTTGCCACCGTCAATCCACGGCGGGCGGTCGGCAACTGGTTAATAAGCTCCTATCTAAATTCTCCCTAGTATGAATGTGAGTTACAGACCTTAGATTGTAATCTTCTTGAGAGCAGGGACTGATGTGAATGTATGCTATATGTAAAGTGCTGCATAAATTGATGGCGATATCCGTACCCGATATAAATAAATACACACATATATTTATTTTATATACATAAACATATACCCCTCGCTAATACATATACTGTACATAATCCTATCTGTATAGCAGGGATATGCAGTGAGGCCGGTGGCTGGTGAGACACTGGCTTGGGGGTTTTGAGTAATTTTCTAGCAAAAAAATGATGGTTTTTACATGTAGGAGAGAAGTGTCAGAATTAGCCTGGGTGGCAAGGGGTTAATTACCATAAGTAAGTAATGTACAAATAATTAATTATTTTATATTGTTTTTAAGGTAATTTACTATATTTTCAAAAATTGTTCTCAAGCAGGTGGCTTAATGGACAAATTACTGAAGTTTGAAGTTATAACTTCAAACCAGTAATTTCACAGTATATAGATTAATAATAAATTATTATCTTATAACATATAGCATAATATATGATTTAGTTTGTACCTTTTCAGCAGCAGCAGATTCTAATTCTCCCACTTAACTGTGGGAGAAAAACATGGGATTATGGGTAAATCTTATACACATAAACCCATGTATTTCCTTGTAGTTAAGAGGGCTGGGCTGGAAGGGAGTATTTGTCTTTTAAACACATGCCTCCTTATATGACACTGCAGTGAGGCGTGCTTCCACTGCAGAATTTTTATTGGACAGCTTGGGCCAATGGTGCTTTACCATTGGATAAGGCTCCAAGTTGTCCATTGAACTCAGTGCCTCTGACAAGAAGTGAGGAGAGGCACTGCAAGCTCATCCTCTCAGTCTGCTGCAAACACAGTGTGTCAGCTTGTATTTAAACTGGCCACTCTGTATGTAGCTTCTGATAGGCTAGAACCATAGATGAGAGAAGCCCCAAATGTTTACCAGTGGTGGGGTCTCTGGACGGGGTCTTACTAGTGGTGGGGTCTCTGTGAACCCAGGTTGCCGCGCTATGACCCTTGAAGTCGATCGTTTTTTTTTTTTATGTTTATGATGTAAAGATGGCTCATTAGCAGAATGTACAAGCAAGTGGTTGCTCGGTGCTGAAGAGGAGGATTAAAAGGGTGCATTAGCAGTACTTGCAGGCACGTGGCTGCTCCATGCCTGGAAGTAGTAAAAAGAGAAAGGCTTTATCAGCTACTTCCTGAGCATGCTGGGGATATATAGCATATGTTTTCCCCCTACTACCTATGCATGCATAACCTCTGCCTCTTGCTGCCTGCCTGACAATTTATTTCGAAAAGGGGATTGCCCATATTTAATGCAAAGTATACAAATTGTTGCCAAATGACACAGTGAAAGAGTTCATTTGAACCACTGGAATAAGAATTTAAATCCCAGCACCTTTTAAATATGTTTTGGTGCCTAAATGTAATGGCAGCTATAGTGATAGGGGGGATAAACATACAATGCTTTGGAACACACTGTGTTACCTCATAAGTATGCAGTGATGTGCTGCAAACAAAGAGTATATTTTCCTGTCTCAGTAATACATATATGCTGAAGCCCAAAAATGAAAAAGGCCAAAGAAAGACAAAATAAAATATAACTCCCCTAAAATACTGTACATAACCATAAACTCTGATAGGAAGAAGGGTGGGCAGCCTATGACTGTAGGATTTTACATTGTTTTTTTTTGCTGCTGCCTGAAATTCCCTCTGAAGTGTGGAAGAGCAATAAGCCTAGGTCATAGGATGTCCCCTTCAGCTGTGTCTTTCAGACTCCCTGTTCCCAGACTATCATAAAAGAGGAATTGCAGACCTGGCCTCTGCTGTGTGCAGCTAATATCCAAAACAATAACAAATATATAAAACGAAATAATCAATAAATCACAGATGGAAATCTGCCATTCTGGATCAACACAGGTCAGAAAATTATTTTGGATTAAATGTTGGAGTGGTTACAATGCAAAGAACAAAGTTGGACTCAAACTTAGACTTTGGGTGTGGGGGTGATTATAGTGTAGCTCTTTCTGTAGCTCCAGATAACAGCTGATGTCCCTCAAACAATATTATTTTTTTATTATAAGATAAAATGTTATTTGTCTCTCCCTCATATGCTATATTGCGTCCTGGACAAGCTGCTTACATACTGTCCAGACACTGAACAATATTTCTGGCTATTGTTTCTCAGATAATACATTCTAATTTTTATTGCAAGATCAAAACTGTCTTGCTTTATTTCTATTTTCCGCCTATTCAAGTACTTACATACTGTACTGATGCTTGCCAATTTCCATCAACACATACCTGGAGTCTATGTTATAAATATTTGGAAGAAGAAAATGGAATAGAAGGGGGTTTGGGGAATGTGAAGTATTGGTTTTGAAGTGTTTTTGTGCACCCCGTTTTGAATTTTTTTAAACCTTTAGGACAATGTAGTGTGGAAATGCAGACATAGAAACTCACAAACTATGCTATAAATACATGTTATATTTTCACATATTTGCGATAGCGCCACATTTATATACGTTTCATTTATTTGTGTTTTTTTGGTGACCTTATTGATGTTGGCTGCTGATTCAATTTTGGTTTGCACATTAGTCATTTATACAATATTTTTTTCAGGCCTGTTTGTTTGCTGATGAGCTGTGCAAGCTCACGTGCTCAGTTCAGGAGTTCTCCCTGCATCTCCCACAGTAAGGCATGGTCCCTGCATCTGTCCCATCAGATCCTGAACCTAAAGTCCTCCTATCTGTTTATTTTTGTGGAGCCATCATCTGTTTTCTAATGTCATCCATAGTTGTAAACTGTGCTTCCAGCATAGGCTTCACTAAACTGGAGCCCAAAAAGGTTCAAATTTGATCAAAAAGTTCAAATTATCTGTTACAGGGGCAACCTCAGTCCTGGGCTTTAAGATTATCTGTTGACAATACCCAATCATGCTTGGGAATGTCCTCACTTGTTTCTTAGAGGCAGGAGCATGCAAGTCTTTTATGGCTTCTACCTTATGGAATTGGGATTTAATTATGCCCAGCCCAATGGCCTCTTTTAAAGTGGTTGTTAAGCCACTCAATGACATTCTTACAATCATCTCTGCTAACGTAAATAATGTCCCCAGTGTATGTGTTTTTTTTTTTTTTAATGTCGCTATGTACCTCATTTCCTAGCACTTCTCAGCCTCTCTTCTTTCTCAATTTGACAGCCTGAGAAATCCCCACTGACGTCAGCCAGGAGGAGGAGAGGAGAGGCGGAGAGAGGCGGCTGGTCACGTGAATGCTAAATGGCGCTATGAAATGAGGTACACAGTGACATTTTTTAAAACACGTACATTGGGGACATTATTTACTATAGCAGAGCTGATTGTATGAATGTCATTGCATTTTGATTGCAGCAGGAGGGGAGCAGATCGGCACTCACACAGCTGACAGGCAGGGAGGGAGGGGGGGAGATAAGGACATAGGAGAGCTGCTGATGATGGAGGCACATAAACTGACCACGGTGTCAAGTCTCAGCAGCCATGATAAGCCAGGATGAGTTTACACGGGGGAGGGCAGAAACAGGCAGGATCAGCCAGGTTTTTAGGTTATACATGACTTAAGTGAACAGGATCTATTTTTTTGGGGGGTTACAACCACTTTAACCCTATGGCACACTTCTTTGGGTTTGCTGTTAAGCCTGTGTTTCTATGGAATTTAGGACAGCCTGCACTTCAGGTAGGTGACTTTCCCAATTGGTGCTCCTTGGGGATACTGAGCGGCTCATTCCTCCCAATATTGCCATCTGACACATAACTCTAGGATTACACTGATTATCTTTTTGATCTTTTGAATTGACATATCAGATAAAGGGGCATTGGATTGCTTTTCTCTCCTTGCACACATGTATAGAGGGATGACACACACAGGTGCAGCCCATCAGGCAGCACCTAATACAGATATCCACCTCCCCCCTCCTCCCTATTTAGTCCTCATGCATACTGGACATTCTAAAAATGTTATAAAAACGCCAGTAGCATTGTAGTGAGTTTTTCAGCATCTTTCAGTGTTTTTGCCATAGCATCTTTCAGCATTTTTTTAGCATTAACTTTTTTTAGCCAGAAACCACCTCTCTGCTATTAGTAACTCCCACTTTCCCACAAAGCATCTCTGCACAACCTTTGTGTATTTTTTAGTGGCCTCATGGCAAATGATGTTTCACAAACTGTTTTGATCGCAGCATTACTAGCCCGCGAAGAACTGTGGGATGTGGCCCATCAAAGACACAATGATCTTGTACATAAGATAACATTTGCAAAGGAATGCTGTGCGTTTTTGGTTGAAAATCACATGTGGTGTTCAACATGCACCAGAATCGCATTGCATGGGTGTTCACATCAATGTGATGCAATTTTGGTGTGGCAAAAAAGGGATCAACAACATTTTTGATGTGATTTGAGCCATACAAAATGTATGGTTCAAATCGCATTGCACAGACATTGCATGTGAATGCGTTTTTCACATGCGGTGTTCATCATGCACTAGTGTGAACTCATGATAATGTTAGATGAATGCCATCCCTGAAACAAAATGCAAAATGTAGTGCGCTTGCAAGAATCGCATCTCATGTAGGGTTGCCACCTCATCCCTTTAAACCCAAACACATATTAATTACATAGGTTCTGTGGCTTAGTAAGGTGGTAATTGAACTCAGCGCCTTATCTGCATTTAATTAGTCTCAGAACCTGTGTAGGTAATATATGTTCGGGTTTAAAGGGATGAGATGGCAACCCTAATCGCATGGGTGTTCACACCCATGCAATGCGATTTTAGTGCAGCGAAAACAGGGTCCAACAACATTTTGGTGCAAGCACGATGTGATTTGAGCCATACAAAATGCAATTTTTCACATGCGGTGTTCATCATGCACCAGTGTGAACCCAGGCTACTGTTTAAAGAACTATATCCCAAAACAGAACTAAGGCTTAAAAAATCAATGGGATCAAAAACTTCAAAAAATGCTGGTTGAGCGTTTATCTGCATTTTTGGACATTAGAGCGTTTTTACAGCTGAAAAAATGCCTCTCAGAACCCACTAGTTTTGGGTTTTTTTACAGCCCAAAAACTCCCAAAAACAGTTGATAACACTCTATGTGGGCATGGCCACATAGGATAATATGCTGGGGAGTTTATTGACTGTAGAAAAAAACATCTGACGCCAAAAACAGCAGCTATAAAAATGTCCAGTGTGCATGAGGCCTTATAGATCTGGGTGATCTGTAACAGCTATAGAGGGATGACACACACAGAGGCAACCCATCAAGCAGCACCCAATGCAGGTGCCCACCTCCCCCATTCTCCCTATTTATAGATCTGGGTGATCTGCAATAGCTATAGAGGGAAGGCACACATAGGTGGAGCCCATCAAGCAGCACCTAATGCATGTGCCACCCCCCTCCCTCCCTATTTAGAGATCTGAGTGATCTGTAACAGCTAGGAGCTGCACTATCAAGCTGACAGGGAAGGGGAATATTGAGTGGCTCATCCCTCCCCATATTACGAACTGACCCATAACTCCAGGACAACACTGACTATCTTTTGATCTTTGATTTGACATATCAGGTAACGGGGCACTGGACTGCTTTTCTCTCCTCGCACACATGTATAGAAGTTCCCATGCACCCCTCCTTTTTTGCATAGGAGGTGGTATATGGGTAAATGGATAATTAGGCTTTTGGTGAATTATATATTATGAGGGAGGCCATGTACTAATCACTAGGACAGTTTTTTGTTTAAATATATATAGACCTCATAGTACCATATTAACCTTGGTAGCCCATGAACAGTTTTTCTCATGATGGGGAGTAGGGGTGTAATTGGGAATATAAAGGGCTTTCTATCATGAAGCACTATTGGAAATGTCCTGATAACTAAATGTATGTGTCCCCTCTACTTTATACCCATATCTATTTGTCCATTAGACAGCCTTGGTATTACTACAAAAAAATTGTTGTAGTAGATAATCAACCACTACACGTGTGTTGGTGATTTAAGCTTTGATGACTTATGGATGAGGCCCTTTCTGGACCACCCCATCAACCAAGGCAATTGGCAACAGCTGGCTGTAGAAAATAATGCTTGACACTCTTTATGCTGATGTTTATATACACTGAGGTATGTGTAGTGCCTACATCTGAGGCTTTACACTCTAGTCTACAATGATAGAATGATATTGAAATTTCTAACTGTATATGTTCTATTTTAGAGCTTGACCATAATTTGCTTTCCTGAAGAAGCGGGCTGCGACCTGTGAAACGCAACTGCGTCGGAAGTCGCAGCAAGCCATTCATCACCTGATTTCAATAGGGTTGACAATTCAGTTTTATACTGTGTAGCATGCGCATTAGTAATTGCACGCTCAGCATGGTGGTGGAAAGCCTTGGATATGCTGCCAGGATCCAGGCAGCTAGGTTGAGCATCCACGGCTCCCCCCTCCCCTGTCAGGATCTTACAGGAGTGTGGTCACAATGGAATCCTTATGCTGTATGAATCTTCACACAATGGGAGTTTGACCATTGTAGAATGCATTAACTACCATTGTGGAGACACTCCTAAATTCAGTAGGGTTAGGACTGCAAGTGATACACAGAGTGCTATGAAGAGGTCTTGCAGCTTATGCATGCATTTGCAAAGGTGTGCTAACTAAACCCCTGTTTTACTATAGCGCTGAGCACCAACTAGTGGCAAAATTATCGTGATCATGGTAATTTGTGCTAAAATGCCGCAATCTTGGTAATTAGCACCCATATGGAATACACTATAGCGCTGGGGCGGAAATACTCCCAAAATGAAATTAATGATAGCTTTCATATAACAGATAGCGTCCAAACTATAGATAATCTGCTTTTAAACTGTGTGAAAAAGTGATTTCTACACTGAAATATCATTAAAAGTCTGAGAAGAGATAAATTCCCCTTCTCTTTACAACTAGGTGCCAGCACAACTGAACATGCTCAGACATGCAAACTACTCTCATTTTAACTCCCATGCCTTTTTTACAGGGAGCTTTAGTAAATACCAAAATGAGCGCTGGGTTAAAGAGCCTTTTTTGGGAGTGAAAATGAGAGTTATGTAGCCCATTGAAAGTTTCAGCCATTGATTCTAATGGTACAATTGTAACTTCCCCAAAAAATGTTGAGATGAAATGTATCTTTCTCTCAAAGAAATTGTCTTTGCGACAATGTTGCTTCATCTGCTTTGTTTTTAAGAATGCTAGAATGTGTTTCATGTTTTGGTAAAATTATTTTTTCCCTGTAATTTTCACTTGTTGCTGTCCATTTCACAAAAATATTTACCCAAACTCACACAGGTGTCTTTATAAACCACAAACAATACCATTGCTTATGCAAATTTAAAATGAGTCACAATTGTGTGTGTTTTTTTAATATTTCCAAATGATCCTAATTTGAGTCCAAAAAATGTCATATGTGTACCAACATCATAAATAAAAATGTCATTCCCAAAAATCAAAGGGTGACATCACTATTCTACACTCACATACCAAGACCCATCAAATATCACAGAATAAATCAAGAAGAATAACTCCCGACCAATGTAATTCGACCACCTATATGTCCAAAGAAATGCAGTATCTGTGTATTTATGTGTAGGAGGGTTCCACATGTGGCAGCATGGTGACTCACAACCTAGCACATCTACAAAGCAGCACCGAGGTTGTGGTTTTGAATCCCAAACATCCCACTTCATGTAGAGACGTTGTAGGTTCTCACTATGTTGTTAAACATAACTCCTGACTCAGGGCCTTAGCTTAATTATGTCTAAATGTAATATTTACACACAGTGGCTCACAGGCTAGCACTTCTGACTAGCAGTACTGAGGTTCTGAGTTTGAATCCCAATCCTGTTACCCAGCTAGAGGTTTGTATGTTACATAGTTACATAGTTAGTTGAAAAAAGACACAAGTCCATTTAGTTCAACCAAAACATGCTGTGGTGTTAAAGTTTCTTTTTCCCCAGTGCTAACATTTTTGATGGATTTCACATAATGGAACCCCAAGAAATCCTATTATAAATCAAGCAAGTGTGGGTTTGCACCAAATCTAGTACTGGGGTGTTTTTGCATAGATACGGATGTATAAGTCTGGTGTGGTGCTGCACAGATATTGTAATGTTGTATGCTTATGA
This sequence comes from Glandirana rugosa, assembly GCA_018402905.1. NCBI lineage: Eukaryota > Metazoa > Chordata > Amphibia > Anura > Ranidae > Glandirana > Glandirana rugosa. The sequence goes on from BLSH010068501.1 coordinate 138,546, forward strand.
TGAATGACGAATGCGCTCTGTCACCAATTTGTGTGACACACCCCTCGCAAAATTGTCATTTCCTGTTTTGGACCTTCCACATGCCCAACAACGCACAAGTTTGATTTGGAGATTTTTGGGATCACTGATCATAAGCAGAGCCTTGGACATGTGTTATTTTGAGCTTTACCCTACACAGATATCAATGCTGAGGCATATTTTCATTGGTAAAGGGCGTGTATTCCTAATGAACAGGTGTGAGCACTTGAGGCCAACTCAAGAGACAGAATCAATTACACTGGTGGGTGTGTTCTTTACTGGGTATGTGGAAGTGTGCTAGAAAGCTTAGCTAGGCTATTTAAAGGCCAGCATTTGTGGCATGTGTTTGGCCTAAGAACAGGCCTGAATTTCTCTTTGCAGTATGTATATTGGGTTACAAATAGATATTTTTTGTGAGTTTTGGGGGGTGTGCATAATTCCTGACCTACACCCTACTAAGGCTGTTGTTTGATGATTCCTTCTAAATCTCACATGTTAAACTTACAACTGCTATGTAATGGTTGAGATAAAAAGGAAGGTCCCTGTTAATCCATTGCTGCTGTGTGTGTGTCAATGTAGTTTGTGTGTTTACCTTTTGGCTTTTGTATCAATTTTTAGAGTTGAGCGAACCCGGACCCGGGCATTTGAAAAATAGTTTGGGTTCGGTATTCGGGTATTTTTCACGCCTTTTCTATAGCTGCAGGGCAGCCAAACAAAAAGCGTTTTACTCGTTTGCCCTTAGAAGCCATCACAGCCATGCCTACTAATGCATCATGTGACCCAGACTATTTTTGGCGCCTGTTGAATAGCTGCAGGGCAGCCAATCAACAAGCGTTTCACTCGTTTGCCCTTAGAAGCCATCACAGCCATGCCTACTAATGGCATGGCTGTGATTGGCCAGTGCATCATGTGAAACAACCTCTATATAAGCTGGAGTCACGTATGCCGCGTGTCACATCATCTCAGGCTAGTGTAGGGAGAGCATGCTGTCGGTGCTGTGAGGGACAGATTACCGATCAAATATCATCTCATCCTGCATTACAGACAGATTCCTGGTGGTGCTGTGAGGGGAAAGCTTACTATTCTAAAACCATCTTATACTGGACTAGGTAGAGTTTATTAGTGCTGTGAGGGATAGATTACCGATCTAATATGATCTCATCCTGCATTACAGACAGTTTCCTGGCGTGCTGTGAGGGGAAAGCTTAGCGTTCTAAAACCATCTAATACTGGATTAGGTACAGTTTACTAGTGCTGTGAGGGATAGATTACTGATCTAATATCATCTCATCCTGCATTACAGACAGGTTCTTGGCGGTGCTGTGAGGGGAAAGCTTAGCGTTCTAAAACCATCTGATACTGGACTAGGTACAGTTTACTAGTGCTGTGAGGGACAGATTATTGTTCTAAAATCATCTCCTAGTGCTATAGGGAGAGGTTCCTGCTGGTGCTGTGAGGGACAGATTATTGATCTAAAATCATCTCCTAATGCTATAGGGAGAGGTTCCTGCTGGTGCTGTGAGGGACAGATTATTGTTCTGAAATAATTTCCTAGTGCTATATGGAGAGGTTCCTGCTGGTGCTGTGAGGGACAGATTATTGTTCTAAAACCATCTCCTAGTGCTATAGGGAGAGGTTCCTGCTGGTGCTGTGAGGGACAGATTATTGTTCTAAAATCATCTCCTAGTGCTATAGGGAGAGGTTACTGCTGGTGCTGTGAGGGACAGATTATTGTTCTAAAATCATCTCCTAGTGCTATAGGGAGAGGTTCCTGTTGGTGCTGGGAGGGACAGATTATTGTTCTAAAATGATCTCCTAGTGCTATAGGTAGAGGTTCCTGCTGCAAGGGACAGATAATTGTTCTAAAAGCATCTCCTAGTGCTATAGGTAGAGGTTCCTGCTGGTGCTGTGAGGGACAGAATATTCTTCTAAAATCATCTTCTAGTGCTATAGGGAGTAATTCCTGCTGGTGCTGTAAGGGACAGATTAGTGTTCTAAAATCATCTCCTAGTGCTATAGGGAGAGGTTCCTGCTGTTGCTGTGAGGGACAGATGGTTGTTCTAAAATCATCTCCTAATGCTATAGGGAGAGGTTCCTGCTGGTGCTATGAGGGACAGATTATTGTTCTAAAATCATCTCCTAGTGCTATAGGGAGAGTTTCCTGCTGGTGCTGTGAGGGACAGATTATTGTTCCAAAATTATCTCCTAATGCTATAGGGAGAGGTTCCTACTGGAGCTGTGAAGGACAGATTATTGTTCTAAAATTATCTCCTAGTGCTATAGGGAGAGTTTCCTGCTGCTGCTGCTGCGGGGGACAGATTTTTGTTCTAAAATCATCTCCTAGTGCTATAGGGAGAGGTTCCTGCTGGTGTTGTGAGGGAGAGATTATTGTTCCAAAATTATCTCCTAATGCTATAGGGAGAGGTTCCTACTGGAGCTGTGAAGGACAGATTATTGTTCTAAAATCATCTCCTGGTGCTATAGGGAGAGTTTCCTGCTGGTGCTGTGAGGGACAGATTATTGTTCCAAAATTATCTCCTAATGCTATAGGGAGAGGTTCCTATTGGAGCTGTGAAGGACAGATTATTGTTCTAAAATCATCTCCTAGTGCTATAGGGAGAGGTTCCTGCTGCTGCTGTTGCGGGGGACAGATTTTTGTTCTAAAATCATCTCCTAGTGCTATAGGGAGAGGTTCCTGCTGGTGTTGTGAGGGACAGATTATTGTTCTAAAATTATCTCCTAGTGCTATAGGCAGAGTTTCCCGCTGGTGCTGTGAGGGACAGATTATTGTTCTAAAATCATCTCCTAGTGCTATAGGGAGAGGTTTCTGTTGGTGCTGTGAGAGACAGATTATTGTTCTAAAATCATCTCATAGTGCTATAGGGAGAGGTTCCTGTTGGTGCTGGGAGGGACAGATTATTGTTCTAAAATGATCTCCTAGTGCTATAGGTAGAGGTTCCTGCTGGTGCTGCAAGGGACAGATTATTGTTCTAAAAGCATCTCCTAGTGCTATAGGGAGAGGTTCCTGCTGGTGCTGTGAGGGACAGAATATTCTTCTAAAATCATCTCCTAGTGCTATAGGGAGAGGTTACTGCTGGTGCTGTGAGGGACAGATTATTGTTCTAAAATCATCTCCTAGTGCTATAGGGAGAGGTTCCTGTTGGTGCTGTGAGGGACAGAATATTCTTCTAAAATCATC
>BLSH010068501.1:162435-197682 GCA_018402905.1 Glandirana rugosa
CCATATTAGGCCCATCAGTGCCACCTCATCAGTGCCGCCTCATCAGTGCCAATCAGTACTGCCTCATCAGTGCCCATCAGTGCAGTCTCATCAGTGCCCATCAGTGAAGGAGAAAACATACTTATTTACAAAGTTTTGTGACAGAAACAAAGAAAACCTTTTTTTTTCTAAATTTTTGTTTTTTTTATTTGTAGAGCAAAAAATAACCGTAAAAGGTGATCAAATACCACCAAAAGAAAGCTCTATTGTGGGAAAAAATGATAAAAATTTGTTTGGGTAGAGTGTCGCATGACCACGCAATTGTCATTCAAAATGTGACAGTGTTGAAAGCGGTATTGAGGTGGTTAAGCATCATTAAATTCACTGCTCCTTTAAAAACGATTGTTTTAAACACTTTTTTCAATTGATACATGTTCCCCAGGGCAGTACCTAGATCCCCATACACTTTTTATGGTAAATAACTTGCATACAAGCCTTCAATAAGGACTTTTGATTTTGCAGCTGGCAATACATAACAGCAGCAAGCAAGTTTAAATTACATTTTTTCCTTTAGAAATTTCATTATTGCTGCAGCATGTTCTATGCATCGCACAGATGCGCCACTTTTCAGGCAGACTAAGGGGACCATCCCAGGCATGATATTTAAAGGAATTTTTCATTTATTATTGTTTCACTTTAAGCATCATTAAAACCACTGCTTCTTTAAAAACAATTATTAAAAAAAAAAACATTTCAATTGATACATGTTCCCCAGGACAGTACCCAGGTCCCCATACACGTTTTATGGCTAATAACTTGCATACAAGCCTTAAATGAGGACTTTGGATTTTGCAGGTTCGAGTCCCATTGACTTCCACAGTTCCTGCATATGCAATATGACAGGCATGTTTGCCGGCAATAGCGCACTATTCCATTTGCATGTCCGCCCAGTTTCCAAGGGTTGAAGTCCTAATTGGCTTTAATTGTGCGCTATTAAATGGACAGTGTCTCTACTTGCTGGGAATCTTAGTAAATGACCCCCAGACTATTGGACAGGTTAATTTCGTTGGTAAGCAGACTGGTTGGTGAGTTGAGCTGGGAATTTCCTCTGGTTTTGTCTTTCATGTGTTTGCCTTTCCATGTGCTCCTTGCTTTGAAGGCCAGTTATAGGAGGGGGCAGGGGCCGTCTTTTTGTTACTGGTGTAAATTTGGTCAGGGGACACACTGGGAACCTTTGCTGCCATTGTACTATGTGCTGGGTGTCCAATGTGCCCCTGTGCCTTTAAGGAGGACTGGGCTACCTCCAGGCCCACCTGCCCCTTATCTATCCATTAAAATGCATGTGCTTCCATTGTGGAGACACTCATAAATTCAGTAGTGTTAGGACTGCAAGTGATACACAGGGTGCCGTGAAGAGGCCTTGCAGCTTGCACATGTATTTGCAAATGTGTGCTAACTAAACCCCTATTTTTTATGCAGCCTGTTGGACAGGTTAATTTGGTTGGTAAGCAGACTGGTTGGTAAATTGAGCTGGGAATTTCCCCTGGTTTTGTCTTTCATGCATTTGCCCTTCCATGTGCTCCTTGCTGTGAAGGCCAGTTATAGGTAGGGGCAGGGGCCATCTTTTTTTTGTTACACAGCATAACCAACAAACTTGCCTTTCAGTGAAGACTAGAAGACTGTTTACTCACATCCGAGTGCCAATTGTGGGGTTCAGCTTCAAGTGGAGAGCTTGCAGAGAAGTATTCCAAGTGTCAAGTAGGTTTAAGGGCTTCCTGCCCATGTTTATTGGCCAGATTCACAGCAAAGCAAGAAAATTCCCTCACAGAGTTAGGAATCACGGGCCAAAACAAAAGTCCAGCAGAACAGTTATTAAACCTCCTGGCTAGTAAATAGACCCCACTGGGTCTGCTTCAGACCTGCAGACATGTTACCTCACAGCCTGAATGCATCCTTTCCCAGCAACAACCCATTAACACAGGGAAAGACAAATTGAATGGAATATTATTATTGAAAATTTTATAAATCGAGCACCTCAAGCATAGTTTGAATGGGCCCAGTGCACAAACATACTCAAACATTGCAGGGCATTCTAATGTCTAAGATGGAAGTAAAGATGAAAAATAACTGTAGGTAAGTATAACAATGCTGTTTGGGATGGCCTCTATAGGTGTTTCTAAGTTCCTCAAAGGAGCACAATTTACAGGTTACTGTATTAAACAAATGCCTCAATTGGAATGCTTGAGCCCATGGGAACATTCATATATAAGATAAATTGTCAGAAATTTGGGGATTATAAAGGACATTAGCTATGGGTGAGTAGGGGGAGACTAGAGAAAATGTCTGTATGCATGTTTTCCAAATCTGCATAGTAAAATGCATAGTACCAAAAATACATGTCTGTAATGTTTGCTTACACAGTCAACTTTAAACTAATGTTCATAAATGTACAGGGTAAATTTCTCCTGTCCATCCAGTCATTAGGTGAACATTGAGAGGACTAAGAGAAAATATGGAGCAAGTGTGAGGCATAATAGTATTTTATTAGATCTGGGTCTCCCAGTACACCTCTGGATCCAGGGGATAATAATACCGAGCTGGAAATTCTGTGAGTGTTATGTTATATTAAGTTAATAAATGCTCTTTATAAGCGTTGCTCTTGTGCCTGTAGGGTAGCAACCAGAAGGGTTTCAAAAAGATAAAGTAATTTTGGAAGAATTAACATCTTAAGTACATTGATCTTACCCAGTTTGGATATGTTGTAAAAGTCCCATTGTCTAAGCATTTTGTGGATTTCTCCAAAGGAGCAACATTCACCTTAAATAATCCTGCATAGGTAATATGGACCTCCAAATATTTTATATTCTGACAAGGCACTGAACTTATCAAGAAGGCAATATAGATTTGGAAGTGATATGTGGGTCTTATAAGGGTTAATAAGGTATCATGGCAAAGAGAGAGAGTTTTCTCTATGTCTAACTGTAATACCATGTATGTCTTCATGAGTTTGTATAGCGGCCAAAGGTTCTAAGCATAAAATAAACATTATGGGATAAGGAACAATCTTGCCTAGAGCCATTGTGCATTGAAAAGGGATCAAACACTGCATACAGAAGTTTGACCTGGGCTGTAGGAATGGAATTTACGGTTCGAATGTCCTTGAGAAAACAACCTCCAAACCTAAGATTTTGAAGAACAGAGAAAATGTATGGCCATCCTAATCTATCAAAAGGCTTTTGGGCATCTAGGATCAGTAGGGAAACAGAGGAGTGACCTTTGTTTACTACATCAACCAAGTCAACTGTCCATCTAGTGTTGTCTCCTGCTTGTTGAGTAGGCACAAATCCCACTTGGTCTCTATGTATAAGCCTGGGGAGCAGTGCTGACAGCCTGTTGGCTAAGGCCAGCAAGGAGGGGGCTAGTGTAGGTAAAAATGCTTATAGTAAAAATAGGGAAGGCCATCTACACCAGGGGACTTATGCAGAGGAAGATGTACAGTATAATAACTTCCACAAGTTCCTTCATTATGATTTCCACATTTAAAGAAGCTGCGTCGGCTGAGGTCAATTTAGGTAGTTTAAAGGTAGACATGAGTATGGCAAAATCCTGGAGCTGAAAGGGGGGATGTTTACCCAAAAATAAGCAATCATATAATTTATGATAAAATGCTCCAAAAGTTTTAGCTAAGGCTTGGGGACAATAAGTAGGAGTGCCATCCTGTTGAAAAATAGAATTTGGTACATACTGAGTTGATCGGGCCCAAAGTTTATTTACATCTTGTGAGGCTTATTAGTGCATTCATATAATTTTTGCTTGGATCAGAGAAAGTGTTTTTCAAAAGTAGTCACATCAAGCGCTTTCGTTTGATTCTGCAGCAAAGTGACCACATGTAGGCTAGCTGCTGTAGGAGAAGATAATAGATGGGTTTCTGCCTTGTGTAAACTCTGTAGCCAATCATGTTTCTTATGAGTTAAGTCTTGTTTCCTGCAGAGATCCTTTGACCTCTGATAATTGGTTTGTGTGATTTACCTTTCCATAGAGTGGAGTCACTAGTTACCTACCCTGTGTCAAAATAAATTTTACCTTAAGGCCTTGGATATGTCCCCAATGACACATTTTGGGGAATTTATTAGTTATCGGTAAATCTATAGATATGGGGGAATGGTCTGACCATACAATAGGGTCAATCTCAGAGCCAGTTAACCAGTCAATGTTTTAAGTAATGGGGTGAAGATAAAAAAAGTAATATAATCTAGAATACTTTCTATGAGGATGTTTGATTCTCCAAGAGTCAAACAAATGGAATTCCCTGATCAATTTATGAAAGCCACCAATGACTTTGACAATTGTTTGGAGATTAGGTTACCAGAGAGGGCCTGATGGTCTCTGAAAAGACAAATCAAGTTGAGGTCCCCTTTTGCAATGTTATATTAGTGAGAGAAACGCACTCGTTTATCTAATATATATATGTTAGAAATGGTATACAGCAGAGTTGGGAGTGTATACATTTAGTAAGGTTAATGGAGTACCAGAAAACCTACAATAAAGCAATTTATATCAACCATTATGATCTTAAATAGAGAGATCACCTTTAAAGGGAAATTGTGCCTAATCAGCATAACAACGCCTTTCTATCCCATAGGATCAGAGGAAGTAAATATATGGGGAAATATTTTCTCTGCAGATGTAAAAGAGCCACTCATTCAGAAGTGAGTCTCTGATAGAAATCAGACCTTTAACATTAAGTGATGCAATTTTTAATGGACAATTGGGTCAATGAGTGTAGAGGGCCTATTGAAACCTGACTGTAGAGAGGGAGATTCTCTGGTGTGTAAATAGGTAGTACTGATACATGTAAGAAATACAACCTGAAAACCAAAATATATGAACAATAAATAAAAACAAACAATATGGTCTAAGGAGGACTCAAGTGAATGATAAAGCATTTTCCAAAAGCCTGAGGAATGTAGAAGTCACAGGAATCCATGATTAACACCATGGAATGTAAAGGGGGGTATGGTGATGCCACACAACTAGGCAGAAGCCTGTATCTGCTTTTCATAAATTAAAAAAATATACAATACCTAAATAAACAAATATTATGACATCCTGAGGATACAACAGTTACCCCAACAACGTATAAATTCACATGGACATCAGCCTGGCAGCTGGTACAAGAAACATAACATGAATGGCTCACCAGGTTCATGGGGGAAGCCGGGACAGGGAAGCCCATTGCGAAGCTGATGGGTATCATTTTATTATGGATTTAGCTGGAATCCAAATCTTGCTTGGCATTAGAGTTGAGCGGACACTGGATGTTCGGGTTCGGCGGGTTTGGCAGAACTGCACAGAAAAGTTTGAGTTCGGCCCCGAACTTGACCAGAACTTGACCCCGAACCCCATTGAAGCCAATGGTGACCCGAACTTTTGGGCACAAAAATGGCTCTAAAAAAGTCCTGGAAAGGGCTAGAGGGCTGCAAAAGGAAGCAAAATGGGGGTAAGTGTAGGACAAGTGCCATGCAAACAAATGTGGATAGGGGAATAACTTAAAATCACAAAAAAAAATGAAAAATGGAGCAGGAGGTGGATGTGGAGTAGGTGGTTGAGGAGGCGGTGACCATGGCGGTGTAGGTGGTGGAAGTGGCGGTGGAGGAGGAGGTAGCCAACACTGTTTTTTGTTGGTTTGGTTTTTTTTCTAATTGGGGTAGCCCCCAAAATGTTGAGACATATTAAAAAAAGAAAAAAAGGATACGTTCACTTAAGTATACCAATGGCTGTGTGAGGCCGGTATAAATGGCTATTCTGCACAAGGTACTGTCACATACCTGGTGGTAGAGTCTGGCTTATGCGGGGGCAACCTCTCTTGCATCTCTGGTTCGAGAACCCCTGATAGTGTACACAGGGAGCTCTAGAGCACAGGGGGGCACGAGGGTTGGACAATCTTCAGGTGGTAAGCAGACGTCCACTTAAGCTCGTGCAAACAGGAGTAGTGGTTCAGTCCGGGTCTGCAACTGGCAGGTGGTGCGGTATAGTGGGATCAGGCAAACGGATGGTCGTGTACAGGCAGGGTCAGCAACGTGCTGGCAGCGGGAATACAAAGGGAGCAGGCAAGCGAATAGTCGTAAACAAGCCGGGGTCAGATGCAGGCAAATAGCAACAAGTCCAGAGGTGTAGCCGGGGGCACAGGAACAGGAAGTCACTGAAAAATAGTCACCGGCGGGTCACAGGTGCAGGGAACGCTGTAGAACGGACAGCGCCGGCTGCTGGGTCCTGCTGGCTTAAATAGGGCCGTTTGGCGTTGTTTCCGGCGCATGCGCGCACCACCGCGGAAACACCTAGGAAAGCTGTCTTTTCCTGACAGGTACAGACAAGTCTTGTGGGATCCATGCCTGGTTCATTTTAATAAAGGTTAGCTTGTCCATGTTGGCTGCGGACAGGTGGCTGCGCTTGTCTGTGATAATTCCCCCTGCCATGCTAAACACATGTTCAGACAATACACTGGCTGCAGGGCAGGCCAGCACCTCCAAGGCATAAAGGGCAAGCTCAGGCCATGTGCTCAATTTGGAGACCCAGAAGTTGAATGGGGCAGACCCATCAGTCAGTACATGTAAGCATGTGGACACATACTGTTCCACCATGTTGCAGAAATGCTGCCTCCTGCTAAGATGTTGCCTATCAGCTGGTGGTGCTGTTTGTTGTGGCGTGCTGCTGACAAAGCTTTTCCACATTTCGGCCATGCTAGCCCTGCCTTCTGAGGTGCTGGCGGTGCCACAGCTGCGTTGGCGACCTCTTCCTCCGCCTTCGCCTTGTGCTTCCACTGAGCCCCCGGTGTCATTTGGGAATGCCCTCAGCAACGTGTCTACCAGCGTGCGCTTGTAGTCGCGCATCTTCCAATCACGCTCCAGTGAGGGAATTAAGGACGGCACAGTGTCCTTGCAACAGGGATCCAGCAGGGTGGCCACCCAGTAATCAGCACAAGTTACAATGTGGGTAAATCGGCTGTAGTTGCGCAGGCACTGCAGCATGAAGTCACTCATGTGTACCAGGCTGCCCAGAGGCAAAGACAAGCTGTCCTCTGTGGGAGGTGTATCATCTGTGTCCTCCGTATCCCACCAGCCATGCTCCAGTGATGCCCAGGAGCTGCGTTGGGTGCCACCCTGATGTGAACACGGTTCCTCCTCCTCCTCCTCATCATCCTCGTCCTACTCATCCTCCAGAACTGTGCCCTGGCTTGAAAATATTTTACCTGGCCTATGCTGGTGCAGGAACTCACCCTCCGAGCCACTTGTGAATGACTGGCCTGATAACCGTGGAAATGAGCCCTCTTCCTCCTCCTCTTCCTCATGTGCCACATCCTCTTCCATCATCGCTCAAAGTGGTTTTTCAAGGAGACATAGAAATGGGATAGTAATGCTGAGAACAGCGTCATCGGCACTGGCCATGTTGGTGGAGTACTCGAAACATCGCAATATGGTACACAGGTCACACATGGAGGCCCACTCAATGGTGGTGAAGTGGTGCCATTCTGCAGAGCAACTGACCCGTGCGTGTTGCAGCTGAAACTCCACTATTGCCTGCTGCTGCTCGCACGGTTTCTCCAGCATGTGCAAGGTGGAGTTTCACCTTGTGGGCACGTCGCATAGGAGGCGGTGAGTGGGAAGGCCGAAGTTCTGCTGCAGCACAGACAGACGAGCAGCAGCAGGGTGAGAACGCTGAAAGCGCGCACAGATGGCCCGCACTTTCTGCAGCAGCTCTGACATATTCGGCAGTTTTTTAGAAATTTCTGCACCACCAAATTCAGCACATGTGCCAGGCAATGGATGTGCGTCAAACGGCTAGGCCCAGAGCTGCTACAAGATTTTACCCATTATTGCACACCACCAGGCCGGGCTTGAGGCTCAGTGGCAACAACCACTCATCGGTCTGTTGTTCAATGCCAGTCCACAGCTCCTGTGCAGTGTGGGGTTTATCCCACAAACATATCAGTTTAAAACAGCCTGCTGTCGTTTCCCCCTGGATGTGCTGAAGTTGGTGGTGAATGTGTTACGCTGACCGGATGAGGAGGTGGTAGAGGAGGAGGAAGAGGAGTAGGAGGAGGAGGCAACAGGAGGCAAAAAGAAATGCCCTGCAATCCTCGGTGGTGGAAGGACATGCGCCAAATGGCTAGCCGGCTCAGGCCCACCCGCCACTACATTTGCCCAGTGTGCAGTTAGCGAGATATAGCGTCCCTGCCCGTGCTTACTGGTCCACGTATCAGTGGTTATGTGGACCTTGCCACAGATGGCGTTGCACAGTGCACACTTGATCTTGTCCCCGACTTGTTTGTGCAGGGAAGGGATGGCTTGCCTGGAAAAGTAGTGGTGGCTGGGAACCACATACTGTGGGACAGCAACCGCCATAATGTTTTTAAAACTGTCCGTGTCCACCAGACGGAATGACAGCATTTCAAAGGCCATGAAATTTGAAATGCTGGCATTCAGGGCCAGGAATCGCGAGTGGGTAGGGGGTACTTCCTCTTTCTCTCCAGTGTTTGGGAGATGGGCAGCTTCCATGGGACCATGGTGTGGAAAATGCTTGGGGATGGTGGCGGACATGGTGGTGGACATGGTGGCGTTGCTGTCACATGCTCTGTTTGCTGGGTGGCAGGTGACACTGGCACTGTAGAGGTGGAGGAAGAGGCAGAGGCAGCAGCAGAAGAGGAAGCAGGAGGAGCCCGAGACCTTTCTTGGATTTTGAGGTGCTTTTTCCACTGCAGCTCGTGCTTTGCATGTAGATGCCTGGTCATGCAGGTTGTGCTCAGGTTTAGAACATTTATGCCTCGCTTCAGGTTCTGATTGCACAGCATGCAAACCACTCGTGTCTTGTCATCAGCACATTGTCTGAAGAACTGCCACACCAGGGAACTCATTTGAGCTTCCTTTGGTGTGCTAGGTCCCTGGGTGGGGTGGGTAGTAGCAGGCGTACTGTTTAGGGGACGGTTGCTCCGCTTTTGCAACCTGCTTCCTCTTTTGCTGTGCTGGTGCCTCTGTGCGACCACCACCTCTTCCTCCAAACTGCACACGTCACTCGCAAGACCTTCATTCCATGTGGGATCTAGGACCTCCTCATCCTCCACATCATCCTCCACCCACTCTTCACCACTGCCCTCCTTGTCAGTCTGCACACTGTAGAAAGCCACAGCAGTTGGCACCTGTGTTTCGTCATCATCAGAGACGTGCTGCGGTGGTGTTTCCATGTCCTCATCCTGAAACAGAAGTGGTTGGTCATCGGTGCACTTAATGTCTTTCACATCTGGTGCAGGGCTATGTGGATGGCCCACGGAATGCACACCAGCAGAGTCATCAAAAAGCATAAGAGACTGCTGCATGACTAGGGGCTCAGACTGCTCGGCTGATTTACAGGGGGCTGAGGTGAAAGACAGATGGCGATGGGGTTCAGGTGCCAACTCTGAGCTTTCAGTAAGGGACCGGGTAGGAGACAATGTGAAGGAACTGGAGGCATTGTCTGCCACCCAATTTACTATCGCCTGTACTTGTTCTGGCCTCACCATTCGTTGAGCGGTGTATCATTGATTGTTTTAAAATCATTGATTTTAAAACAATAATATGGCTCTCTGTGCGGCTGGATGAAACTTTCCCTATAGAACTTGGAGATGATTTTAGAACAATAATATGGCTCTCTATGCGGCTGGATGAAACTTTCCCTATAGAACTTGGAGATGATTTTAGAACAATAATATGGCTCTCTATGCGGCTGGATGAAACTTTCCCTATAGACCTTGGAGATGATTTTAGAACAATAATATGGCTCTGCGGCTGGATGAAACTTTCCCTATAGAACTTGGAGATGATTTTAGAACAATAATCTGTCCCTCTAAGCAACAGCTGGAACCTTTCCCTATATAACTTGGAGATGATTTTAGAACAATAATCTTTCCCTTAAAGCAGTGGTTCTCAACTCCGGTCCTCGGGACCCACTAACAGGCCAGGTTTGCAGGATAACTGATATACATCACAGGTGATATCATTTGCTGCTCAGTGACTGCAGTATTCTAGTCTGCATCTCCCCAAGGTAATACCTAAAATCTGGCCTGTTAGGGGGTCCCGAGGACTGGAGTTGAGAACCACTGCCTTAAAGCAACAGCTGGAACCTTTCCCTATAGAACTTGGAGATGATTTTAGAACAATAATCTTTCCCTTAAAGCAACAGACTCTACCTAGTCCAGTCAGATCATTCTGTGCAGCAGGATGAGGTCTGCAATCTGTCCCTCAAAGCAGCAGTACTAGTATCTCTACCTAGTCCACAATCAGATCGTTCAGTAATGCAGGATGAGATGTTCTATAATATCTGCAATCTCTCCCTCACAGAGCCAGCAGCATCCTCTCCCTAAACTATCCTGAGAGCATATGACATGCAGCACGGTGACTCCAGCCCCATATAGAGGCTGGGTCACATGATGCACTGGCCAATCACAGCCATGCCATTAGTAGGCATGGCTGTGATGGCTTCTAAGGGCAAACCAGTGAAACACTTGTTGATTGGCTGCCTTGGCAGCTATTCAACACGTGGAATCAAATACCAGAACCCCGAACTCGAACCCAGACTTTTTTTTAAATGTCCGGGTTGGGGTCCGGGTCCCGAACACCCCAAAGTTTGGTACGGACCCGAACTTTACAGTCCGGGTTCACTCAACTCTAATGCTAAAGTGTCCCTCAAACCAGCAGCAGGAACCTCTCCCTACACCAGTATGAGATGATTTTATAATGCTAATCTGTCTCTCACACCAGCAGCAGGAACCTCTCCCTACACCAGTATGAGATGATTTTATAACGCTAATCTGTCCCTCACACCAGCAGCAGGAACTTCTCCCTACACCAGTATGAGATGATTATATAACGCTAATCTGTCCCTCACACCAGCAGCAGGAACCTCTCCCTACACCAGTATGAGATGATTTTATAGCGCTAATCTGTCCCTTACACCAGCAGCAGGAACCTCTCTCTACACCAGTATGAGATGATTTTATAACGGTAATCTGTCCCTCACACCAGCAGCAGGAACCTCTCCCTATACTAGTATGAGATGAATTTATAACGGTAATCTGTCCCTCACACCAGCAGCAGGAACCTCTCCCTATACTAGCATGAGATGATTTTATAACGCTAATCTGTCCCTCACAGCAGCAGCAGGTACCTCTCTCTACACCAGTATGAGATGATTTTATAACGCTAATCTGTCCCTCACACCAGCAGCAGAAACCTCTCCCTATACTAGTATGAGATGATTTTATAACGCTAATCTGTCCCTCACACCAGCAGCAGGAACCTCTCCCTATACTAGTATGAGATGATTTTATAACGCTAATCTATCCCTCACACCAGCAGCAGGAACCTCTCCCTATACTAGTATGAGATGATTTTATAACGCTAATCTGTCCCTCACAGCGGCGGCAGCATCCTCTCCCTACACTAGTGTGAGATGATGTGACATGCAGCGCTACATGACTCCAGCTTATATCGAGGCTGGGTCCCATGATGCACTGACCAATCACAGCCATGCCATTAGTAGGCATGGCTGTGATGGCTTCTAAGGGCAAATGAGTGAAACGCTTGTTGATTGGCTGCCCTGCAGCTATTCAAAAAAAAAATACCCGGACTTTTTCTCAAATGTCCGGGTTTGGGACACAGACACCCTAAAGTCCGGTACAAACCCGAACTTTACAGTTCGGGTTCGCTCAACTCTACTTGGCATCGCTACTGAGTGAGACTTCAGAAGAGGCATGACCAACACTTCATCTAGCACAGGGGGAGTCCCAAAGATTTAATGAAAGTTTCTCTTTCACAGATGCCATGTTGGGTGTCATCTTTGGAAATGACAAGGTGATTTAAGGAACATCATTTAGCAAGAGTGATTGGAGCAAGATCACTGAAAATTTGGATTTTCTCACCCTTACAATCAATTTAAGATTTGATGTGAGTATATGTGAGGAGAGTCTCTATACTATCATAAGAGCGGAAACACACAATAATATCTCTGGGACTTGCTCCCATTGATTATTTAGGACCTAGAGAGCGGTGGGTATGGTCCATGTGGCAGTCAATATCAGGAATATTGGGGACCATAGAGGGGAAAAGACTTAGTAGATACAATTGGAGTTCCATGTCACCCACCTTCTCTTGTGCCCCTCTGTTCTCCAAATCCCACCTCCCTGTTGGAACTGTAGTTGTGAAACAGTGTTTTTCATAGAAAGATTATCCTCTTCCAGAACATGTACATATTGCACTAAATCATCAATATTGGTTTCTAGATAATCTGTTCTCTCACTAATCAGGGTGATTTCCCCCCGAAATTCTTGAGCGATTTTGCCCACTTCTGTGGAAATAGAATGAGTTATGTTTTGCAGGAGAGACTGTAATTTTTCCTCCAGGATATTGGCAGTTACATGGTATGGGTAGAGCAGAAGATGGAGGGTAATCTCAGTTAATGTCCTTCCCTGATTCATGGAGCGGATCTGTGCAAGCCATCTGGGTGTCTGGAGTGCCTGAGATAGTTAACCACATCCTTACTGGGCACTTAAACCCCCCTCCTGCCCAGACCAATTTTAGGCTTTGAGCGCTGTTGCATTTTGAATGACAATTGCGCGGCCGTGCGACGTTATACCCAAACAAAATTTTTGTCATTTTTTCCCCAGTTTTTATTTTTTGCGCTATAAATAAACAAAGAGCAATGATTTTGAAAAAATAACAATATTTTTTACTTTTTTGCTATAATAAATATCCCCAAAAAAATCTAAAAAAGAAAATTATTCATCAGTTTTGGCCAATATATATTCTTCTACATATTTTTGGTAAAAAAAAATTGCAATCAGCGTATTTTGATTGGTTTGCGCAAAAGCAATCGCGTCTACAAACTATGAGAATAGATTTATGGTGTTTTTACTATTTTTTTTTTTAACTAGTAATGGCGGCGATCTGCGATTTTTATCGGGACTGCGATATTGCAGCGGACATGTCGGACATTTTTGACACATTTTTGGGACCAATGACATTTATACAGCGATCAGGAATTTAAATGTCCACTGATTACTGTATAAATGTCATTGGCAGTGAAGGGGTTAACCTGCAGGGGGCAGTGAAGGGGTTAACAGTGTTCCCTGGGTGTGTTCTAACTGTGGGGGGGGGGGGCTGGTTGGGACATAACAGATCTAACTGATCCCAGTGACAGGGATCAGTAGATCTGGTATGTCCCATTCACAGAACGGAGAACCGACGTGTTTACATTGGCGGTTCCCCGTTCTGAGGCTGCTACAAGTGATCTGCGGGTCTCGGGTGGACATCGAGACCGCCTGACCCGCGGGCACGCCCACGCAGCGTACGGCGGCAGCAAGAGAGCGCCGCCGCAGGCTGCGAGTGCGCGTGGGGAGCGCGCACGAGGCAGGACGTCTATAGACGTCCTCCCGGAATTTCAGAGCCGCGCTGTAGCCGTCTTTCGGCTATAGCGCGGTCCTGGACTGGTTAAATATGGTACAGTTAGAGGAGAAAATGGAGGGTGATCTGAGTTAATGTCCTCCCCTTATTCATGGAGCAGATCTGTGCATGCCATTTGGGTGTCTGGAAGACCTGGGTTGCAGGCCACATCAGAAATCTCTCTATAGAAGAATGCCTCTGCTATTTGGGAGGGTAGGACGCCAGCTATTATCACCCAAATCTTACCCATGAGCTGGTCTGTAGGTCACACTGGTGGGATTTGTGGCCCCCATCCTGGTGACTGTTTAAGTAGCTGGTGCAAGAGGCAAGAAAAGCAGAGTAATGTCAAGCTCACAGTGTAACCATCTCCATCCTAGGCCACCAAGAATGTGCCCCCTTCAGTTGTCATTTCTTACAGCCATAACAGTAGTTCCACCATTGCACAGCCCAGCATATGGAAGGCTTCAACCTGGCAGTGGGCCATGACAGAGTGGTTTAGAACCACCGACCTAAAGGATTTCACTCCAGATAGCATTAAATAAACATCGACATTTATAACCTCAATTCAGGAGTCCATTCCTGGCTAATACTTTAAAGTGGTTGTAAGGGCAGAAGTTTTTTTTTATCCTAATGCATTCTATGCATTAAGATAAAAAACATTCTATGTGGAGCAGCCCCACTCAGTCGCCCTAATACTTACCTGAGCCCATCTCGATCCAGCGATGTTGCAGGAGAGACTTGGCTGCCCGAGACTCTCCCTCCTGATTGGCCGAGACAGCAGCGGAGCGCCATTGACTCCTATTGCTGTCAATCAAAGTCAGTGAGGCAATTAGGAGAGGCGGGGTGGGGCCAGGCCATGTCTGAATGGACACACAGAGCAGCGGCTCGGCTCAGGTACCCCCATAGCAAGCTGCTTGCTAGGGGGCACTCGGCAGGAGGGAGGGGCAAGGAGCAATGAAGAGGAACCCGAGAACAGGAGGATCTGGGCTGTTTTGTGCAAAACCACTGCACAGAGCAGGTAAATATAACATGTTTGTTATTTTCAAATGAAAAAAAACAAGACTTTAGTATCACTTTAAGCATCTAGTAGCTGAACTCCAAATGGCAAAAGTCCAAAGTGTGAAGGTAGTTTGTTCTTGCATGTAAATTATTTGTCCCCTGCAATGAAACAGAAAGAACACATCCTAACTACAATAAATACTTTGAGACCTACTTTACCCAGTCCATAATGTCTCAGCAGGACATTTCTCTATCACATTGCATAGTGACATAGTGCTTCTTCATGGAAACATATTCCAGCTTAAACAAAAATGAGCATTGCACTGACCCTTCAGTTCAGTAGCACTTACTTTAAATCAAAATATGAAAACTGGAGCATCAAACAGTGTTCAAGCAGCAGCTCTTCACATATCAATAGGTATAGTTATGCCCAGCTTACTAGTACCATTTGGGGTCAGGGCTTTGCACCATGTTCCTTGCCAGATCAAGGATTGTATTGCTATACCCTACGTCTGGGAGAATGTGGCTGTTCAGTACCACATAATCCTTATAGAAGCAGTGTCCATAGCTCCATTTAAGTATACAACTAAAATACTTATCAGAAAAAACAGGGAATGGTAACACAGATCTGCAAGGTTTAGGGGCTCCCAGATAGTTCCACATTTCATCTTCTGTGTAGCTTCTCCCCCTCAAACTTCCTGGCAAAATACTTGGTGAGGGTTGTGTCAAGAGTTCTTTCTGCTGATAACAAGGTAAAACTCTCTATACACTTAACTGCATTCTTCAATTACTGACCAAAGTGACACACACCAGTAATACTCTCACAAAAGGGTATATACACCTTTTGAAATGCCTCTCCAAAATGTTAAAGCAGCAACCCATCAAGTGAAACACAATTTTCAAGTGGAATTCCAAATCAGACTTGTGGTTGCTAGATACCTCACATTGGGCACCAGTATGTAATGTTATTCGGACAGGTCTTCAATAGATGTGGCCAAATATGAATCTTCAACTCTGTAGCCAATGCATTATAATGTTTGAGGTCCACTTACTAGGCAAATAATGTCCCAGGTCAGAGGCATAACTAGAACCTTCTGGGCCCTGGTGCATGAAACCATGAAGGACCCCCTAACCTCTAGTCCAGGGAGGGGGGTGGTCTGAGGAGGAAAAAGGAGGTGTGGGGTGGTGTGAGGAGGAGAGGGGGTGTGGGGTGGTCTGAGGAGGAAAGGGGAGGTGTGGTGTGGTCTGTGGAGAAAAGATGATGTGTGGGGGGGGTGAGGAGGAGAGGGAGGTGTGGGGTGGTCTGAGGAGGAGAGGGGAGCTGTGGGGTGGTCTGTGGAGGAGAGATGAGGTGTGGGAGGGGGTCTGAGGAGGAGAGGGGGTGTAGGGTGGTTTGAAGAGGAGAAGGGAGGTGTGGGGTGGTCGGAGGAGGAGAGCGGGTGTGGGGGGGTTTGAGGAGAGGTGTGTGAAGGAGTTTGAGGACAAGAGGGGAGGTCTAACGCTTAATTGTTTCCTCCTTTCCTTTTTGTACTCACAGCTAACACAGTCAGCATTTTCTTTTCCTCTCCTGTCATGTTGTATGTCACATGACAAGGGTAGAGAGAATAAGAAGAGCAATGTGCCCTCTGGTGGAGGGAGACAAAAAGGCAATTCCTCTCCTGAGCAGAAGCTGGAGGCTCTTCTTGTGACAGGAGTGAATCACTTCTGTCAGTGATGATACATGCCATGCTTAGAGATCACTAGTAAACACACAGCTAAGCTGACTATATAACTCTACAAAATCACAAAAATACCAATGAAACCTGACGACATTTGACCTGTAGGTACTGCAGCCAGTCTGACAGAAGTCGGCTGATCGGCGGGCTTCTGTCGAAGGGGCATGACCGAAAAAGGTTGACGACTCCCGATCAGCGCTCTCAGCCAACTCAACAGAGAGTTTAGATGGAATAATCACACAGGGGCATATTTATTATTAAAACAGAGAAATAATACACAAAAACATTTAAAAATTAGATATCTTTTGTGAGGAGCAATATTTCTCACAAAAATTCACTTTATCCCCACCTGTTTTCACAATTACTATGCATTGCCTCATTGCAAATTATGTTATTTTTGAAGGTGTAAATGATATATTTTAAACTCTTTTGTATTTCTTAGATTGTGAACATGTGTCTGTATCTCTATTTAGTAGCTGTTTTGATTTGATATCACATGATAAATTCTTTCAGTTTCCTAGGCAACATGAGTATCACTGCCTGACGTTCATGTTACAATAAATATTCATTAATGCAGCATCTTTATCATCTTTACAACAGGGAAAACCAAAGGTACAGGATATTTTTATTATTGTATGAACTGTATTATACTTACTGTTCTAAATTCAAGGAGATACACATTGAATATAAAATCATTAAAATCATAATCATGGGTTCAAACAGGAAATGAAACCCAGTGCTTTTAACTCCTTGTCCCAAATTTAGAAACTGGTAGTACTTATTCTAGATTATCAATGATTTCAGAACAGTTTTACCAGAATTAGGTCTCTTGCTGATCAAAGGCAAATATAGCACCCCCTTTATGTTGCACCTACCTGCATATAAAGATAAAATGCCCAGCACAGTTCACTCTGATGGAGTAGTGCCATATTTTTTGTTTTTATTTCCTATGGTGGACTACACACATATATTAGTCCCACCCACCAATGTTTACCAGAGGATCTATCATATTCAACTAGTATTAAAATAATTTAATTAGATGAATAGGAATAAAACAAGATATTATTTTAAGAAAAAGCTTTAAAAATGTTCAGCATTTTAAGCTTGGAAAATAAAGGACACAAAGTCAAAGTAACAATTTTAAATACACTTTACTGACTTAACAATGGAAAAAAATCTTCACCTTTCTGAACATGTTAAACCCACATTTATGGTGTAACATGTAACATGTTCAGCAACCTCCCCCCACACCATTGCTTACCCCCCTATTGTGACAGAGGGTGGGGGCCATTCTCCAAGTACGCACTGCCACAATTTGGAAACAGGACGGCTGAGCCGGGCTCCAGCCACACAGCTGCGTCATTCATTTAGTTCTGTGTATGAATGAACTACAAGAACCATCTACCATTGCAGCAGATGGCTTGTAGTTCTCAATGAACTGTGAGAGAGGTGATGAGCACTCTTGTAGTTTATTGATACTTCTACTCTCCAGTAACAATTAGGAAACACCTGTTTTCTCTCACCATCAGTTTGTGACAGGAAACAGCAGTGGCTGTAAAATGCAGGCTTTGTTTACATTTGTGATTGTGTGATTGATAAGTTTGTACCCTGCTCTGTGATTTGCCTCCCACCTCTAAAAACATCAATCTAGCTGTTTATGTGCAAGGATGAATGGCAAGTAGGTAAATAAAAGTGGTGAGGGAACTGCATTTTTGGAAGTGGAACATGTCAGTTAATTCTCACACTATATACAGTATGTACTGTATATCCTAAAATTAGATAAAAATATATCCTCCCCAGATTAATACCCATGTTTCTACAATAGTGTTTGTTCATCCTGATGACATTTGCTCACACTGCACAAGCAACACATACTCGCACTTGTGGTAATTTGTGCCCTCATCAACCCAACTTAATTTTTATTTACATTTTATGCTAACAATTAATGCAAACCATGCATGCATCACAATGTAGCGCCAAAAGGGAAATGTTTTTATGGTCACTTTTATCGTTACTATTCCGCTATCTTGCATAAAAAATTAATTGAATTAATCTGATATTTTAATGAGTAGAGGTAAATATGTGGAGTGTTAAAATTATGTCAAAGTTGCATTGGGAAAAATTACAGGAAAATGCATTTTTTCAAATATTTTTACTATTTATTAAAAAAACAAGGCAATATGAAAAATGTAAAGTCAGTGCTTAGCAGAAAAAGTAAAGAAAGCAGAAGCTAGCACTAAAAGGTCAACAAACCAAACCTTCCCAGTTAAATAGTAAAAACAGTGCTGCACTCAAACACAACAATAAATAAAATCAACAAAAACAATGTCACTGCATTCAGATCGGGCTTAGGTAAGTATTAAGTAGGCTAAGGGGGGAGCTGCACACTGAAGGTTGCCCTGGGACTTAAAGGGATTTAGGGAGAAAAAGGCCTGGGGATGCAAGTGGTTAATGCATGTAGAAAAATGTTTTGCATTATTGAAATTTAGATTTTAATGCTATACTTTTCCTTCTTAGCATCAATCCATAAATAGTTTTTTTTTACAATGTTATACTTTCAAAATAGCTTTCAAAAGAACAATTGTGTTTTATTATATGTTTTTATTTGCATAAGATATAACATAAATATTTTCAAATTCTTAAATACCTTTAAATTCATAAATTGCTGATGTCTGAATACTTTGGCATCATTCTTTACTTTGACAAATGGTTGTCAGCATGTGTTGTACATGTGATTTTATTCCGACAACTTAACAGCTGAGTACCTACAATTTGATTTTTAATTGTATTTGTCAAACCTGTCTTTCACACCTGGGAATTGTGCAGAAATAAACATCTGCCTTGGTTTCTTTAATTATACACTTTTGTCTCTTCAAGGTAAATCTCCAGGTAAATGTACTGTGGCTTACGTATACCAAATCACTCAGTAAAATGAATTATATGAAATATGTCACACTTCACTTAATATAATTGCTACAGAAATTGACAAAGGAAATCAAAGTTTATTTTTAATTTCTTTGTGGGCTTAAAGTTTAAAGGGGTCTTAATGTGAAAATATAGTGTACAGTATTTTTGGTGAGCACTCATTATGAGTTATTATTGTAACCAATTTTGATTCCCCTAGCAGATGGGGGAAAGCTACTTTATATCTATGAGTGCCATCTTGATTTGCTCTGGAGTGGACCTTTGTCCCTCTTGAATGCTCCTTTATCTGCTGGAAAGAGGATTGGATTGGCTGCACCATCTGTGTGTATGGGTGTCTCCAGGAAAAAGCCCATCTATATATTATTATATTTTTCCTCTAAAAGCTATGTATAAACTTGCCATCAGAAGAAGCAGCATTAGCAAGCTGCAAAACACATTGAACCTAGCCTTCTTCATCTTGAGATACAACACTGGGATAACTCTTTGAACTTCTTTGTACCCTTGAAGCAGTGATTACAGATAGTGTGGATACCACTGGGGTCATATGTGGTACACATGGGGAAGCTAAAATTGAGGATTTCTAATATAACATTATATTAATGTGCTGTAATTGTGGTGGCTGTGGATATATTCTATAGATTTTCATTTTATTACTTTTTTTAATAGATATACACCAGAGGTCTCAAATTCAATGTAATTGTGAGCTGTATCAGCATTATGGTTACCTTCACAGGGTCAGTTGTATCTATATGTCTATATAAATTTATCAGGACTTTTTTTCTCAGAGAATAGGTGTAAGAACTCAAGCCCCTGGTAAACTGCATTGAATGGTTATTGTGACTAAATTGCACTAGTGGGTGGATCTTAAAGGGGCAATAAATACCAGGAGTGCATTATGTGTGGAGTTCAGGGATGCATTATGTACAGAGTTCAGGGGTGCACTACATACAGGTTTCAGTTTCAGGAGTGCTCTATGCACAGAGTGCAGAGTTCAGTGTTTCACTACTTAAATAGTGCGGCGTTCAGGGGCATGCTATGTACATAGTGTAGCGTTCAGGGGTGTGCTGTGTACAGAGTACAGGGTTAAGGAGTGTGCAATGTGCAAAATACAGGGTTCAGAGGTTAGCTATGCACAGTGTTCAGGGTCCAGATCTCTTTCACAGGCTCTCCACATCTCACTTCCAACCCTCCTTGACTCTGACCTTTGCACCCCTCTCTACCATCCTCCACCTCTGCACACATCTCCCTCCACTCCTCCCAATAAGCAGACTGACTGTGTAAAAATAAAAAAAGCAGCCTTTACTGTCATATTACCATTCAATGTGGAGCTATCTCCCAAACTACATCTCCTCTGCCACTAGATGCCACCAGTTTTCTTATAAAATATAAATAAGGGCCAACATCATTGAACCTACTTCTAGGCTGTCATTGACCTGTCCCCTAGGGGGAATGCCATCACACAGCCTGAGCTCAGGGTACTGCAGCATAGAATGTCAGTCACATGCTCTTAATATACTATGTTCCTGCCACTAGACATCCTCAGCCTTCAAGTCTAATTGACAGCCAGCATCATTCAACCTGCTTTTTCTGACCCCAAGCTGTCATAGACCCACTACCATCTTGTGACTGGGTAATTATTTTTGTCCAGAAGGGTATGTTAAAGGTTTTACATTTCTAACATTTGTATTAGTGGGGAGGGCCCAAGTAATTATGCAAAACAAGCTTCACTATTTAAAGTTATGTTATTTATGAATCTGATTCATAATCAGCCAATTGGCCAAATATTGAGTCAGAACACCCACACCCTACTGATGTCTACGGGATATGAATCATCTTGTTTTTTTGGCCTTTTTTAAGGTCACACATAAGGCAATTGATGTGAATGTATAATACATATGTAAAGCACTGTTTAAATTGATGGCGCTATACAGGTGCTGGTCATAGAATTAGAATATCATCAAAAAGTTGATTTATTTCACTAATTCCATTCAAAAAGTGAAACGTGTATATTATATTCATTCATTATACACAGACTGATATATTTCAAATGTTTATTTCTTTTAATTTTGATGATTATAACGGACAACTAAGGAAAATCCCAAATTCAGTATCTCAGAAAATTAGAAAATTACTTATGACCAATACAAAGAAATCTTGGCCAACAGAAAAGTATGAACATGAATAGTATGAGCACGTACAGCACTCAATACTTAGTTGGGGCTCCTTTTGCCTGAATTACTGCAGCAATGTGGCGTGGCATGGAGTCAATCAGTCTGTGGCACAGCTCAGGTGTTATGAGAGCCCAGGTTGCTCTGATAGTGGCCTTCAGCTCTTCTGCATTGTTGGGTCTGGCATATCACATCTTCCTCTTCACAATACCCCATAGATTTTCTATGGGGTTAAGGTTAGGTGAGTTTGCTGGCCAATTAAGAACAGGGATACCGTGGTCCTTAAACCAGGTACTGGTAGCTTTGGCACTGTGTGCAGGTGCCAAGTCCTGTTGGAAAATGAAATCTCCATCTCCATAAAGTTGGTCAGCAGCAGGAAGCATGAAGTGCTCTAAAACTTCCTGGTATATGGCTGGGTTGACTTGGACCTCAGAAAACACAGTGGACTAACACCAGCAGATGACATGGCACCCCAAACCCTCATTGACTGTGGAAACTCTACAATGGACCTCAAGCAACGTGGATTGTGGGCCTCTCCTCTCTTCCTCCAGACTCTGGGACCCTGATTTCCAAAGGAAATGCAAAATTTACTTTCATCAGAGAACATAACTTTGGACCACTCAGCAGCAGTCTAGTCCTTTTTGTCTTTAGCCCAGGTGAGACACTTCTGACGCTGTCTGTTGTTCAAGAGTGGCTTGACACAAGGAATGCGACAGCTGAAACCCATGTCTTGCATACGTCTGTGCGTAGTGGTTCTTGAAGCACTGACTCCAGCTGCAGTCTGGAATCTCTCTTCACTCACTTCATTTACTCTTTGTGAATCTCCCCCACATTTTTGAATGGGTTTTGTTTTCAAATCCTCTCCAGGTGT
Source organism: Glandirana rugosa (assembly GCA_018402905.1). NCBI lineage: Eukaryota > Metazoa > Chordata > Amphibia > Anura > Ranidae > Glandirana > Glandirana rugosa. The sequence continues at coordinate 184,562 of BLSH010068501.1, forward strand.
GCGGTTATCCCTATTGCTTGTACACTTTTTTCTACCAAATCTTTTCCTTCCCTTTGCCTCTCTATTAATGTGCTTGGACACAGAGCTCTGTGAACAGCCAGCCTCTTTTGCAATGACCTTTTGTGTCTTGCCCTCCTCGTGCAAGGTGGCAATGGTCATCTTTTGGACAACTGTCAAGTCAGCAGTCTTCCCCATGATTGTGTAGCCTACAGAACTAGACTGAGAGACCATTTAAAGGCCTTTGCAGGTGTTTTGAGTTAATTAGCTGATCAGAGTGTGGCACCAGATGTCTTCAATATTGAACCTTTTCACAATATTCTAATTTTCTGAGATATTGAATTTGGGATTTTCCTTAGTCGTTAGTTATAATCATCAAAATTAAAAGAAATAAACATTTGAAATATATCAGTCTGTGTGTAATGAATGAAAATAATATACACGTTTCACTTTTTGAATGGAATTAGTGAAATAAATCAACCTTTTGATGATATTCTAATTATATGACCAGCACCTGTGTAAATACCTGAAATAAATTAATTCCCCTCTGGGAAATCACTACTATTCTTACAATTTACAAACAGTGGGGTGTCACACCAGCCACAAAGGATTAGGGCCCATACGAGTGTCCCAGAGGTGCTTTCAGATCCTGTATGGCTACTTTCAAATACAGTAGCACCTATAATCTCCCCTCAATTCACAGGAGGCATAGATTATAATGACCAAATGTTACAGCCCTATCTAGCCACCAGAAGTTCAATCCATTGCTACAAAAAGTGTCCATATACCTGCTACAGTTGGCCCTGTGCAATTCATATGTCATCAATTATAAGTCCACAGCCAAACCTTTGGCTATTTGCTGACCACATCTCTTCATGCTGCCTGTACTAACCCTGGCCTGTTTATGGACCAAGTTCCTGCCTGCTGCTGAACAAGTCCTTTAGCAATATGCTGATTTTATCTCTGCCTGCTGCCTGTACCGACCCTGGCCTGTTTATGGACCATGACCCTGCCTTCTGCCTGGACCACTCCTTTGCCTGTTTGTTGATCACATCCCTGCCTGGAACCAGTAATGGCCCATCTACACATCCCACTGGCTATGTTCCTGTGAGACACCAGCCCCACCCATCCTCTGTGGATAACTACACTACTAGAACCACAGGTACTCTTTTGTTTACCTTTTGTTCAGCCTCCTGTACTTCCTGTCCAATGAACATGTCATTGTTCTATGGGGACAGTCATGTACCAGTAGATTAGGCCTGCTTGGCTTTCAGGAACAGGGGCTGCAGTAGGTTAACCACTTTAAGACCGAGCCTCTTTTTGGAGTTTGGAGGTTATCAGTTAAAAACATTTTTTTTGCTATAAAATTACTTAGAACCCCCAAACATTATATATTTTTTTCCCTAAGACCCTAGAGAATAAAATGGCGGCCATTGCAAAACTTTATGTCTCACCGTATTTGCGCAGCGGTCTTAAAAGCGCGATTTTTTTGAAAAAATTCAGTTTTTTTAGTTAAAAAATAAGACAACAGTAAAGTTAGGTCAATTTTTTTCCATATTGTGATAGATAATGTTACGCCGAGTAAAATGATACCCAACATGTCATGCTTCAAAATTGTGTCCGCTCGCGGAATGGCGACAAACTTTGCAACATAAAAATCTCCATTGGCGACGTTTAAAAAATTCTACAGGTTAGCATTTTTGCGTTATAGAGGAGGTCTAGGGCTAGAATTATTGCTCTCGTGCTAACGATCGCGGCGATACCTCACATGTGTGGTTTGCACACCGTTTTCATAAGTGGGCGGGACTTACGTATGCGTTCGCTTCTGCGCGCGAGCTTGCAAGGACGGTGCACTTTAAATTTTTTTTTTTAATTATGTATTTTACTTTTTAATTTTTATTTTTACAACTTTCTTTTTAAAAAAAAAAAATTTTTGATCACTTTTTTTCCTATTACAAGAAATGTAAACATTCCTCGTAATAGAAAAAAGCATGCCAGGACCTCCAAAATATGAGATCCGGGGTCAAAAAGATCTCATTTGTAGACCAAAATGCATTAAAAAAAAAAATTTGAAAAAAATGGCAGGGGAAAAAAAAATGTCCCCTTTAAGAGCATTGGGCGGAAGCTACTTGTGACGTAGCTTCCGCCCAGCCATGTTATGGAGCCGAGTGAGCGGCTTCAGCCGCTCAGTCGGCTCATGGACACTGGGGGGAAAGCATCGGATCATCTCCGCTGCTGCCGGCGGGTCCGGTAAGCGGCGGAGATGACCGGAAAGCTGCTAAGACCACTTTTATCTTGTACAGAATCGCTTCCTGAAAAAATAGATACCGGGGTTATGGTAGCTATCTGCTACCATAACAACGGTATTCCACTTCAAAGTACCGCCGTCAAACGACGTACGGCGGTCCGGAAGTGGAACTATGCTATGCACTGTGTTGGTTGACTTTTGTGATGCACAGGTTGTAATGTCGGGTGCATAATCAGTCCAAACATTGAAAAGATCTTACACATGTGGTATTCTTATACTCAGAAGGAGTAGCAGAATGTGTTTTGAGGTGTAAGTCTAAGTATGCCTTTGCTGTGTGAGAAAATATCTTATTAATTGACAACTTTTCATTTTCTTTCCACATTTCCCAAATCTTGTGGCAAATTATATTTTCAAAAGACTCTTTATGCCTCTTAGATAATACCTTGGGGTGTTTGCTTTCCAAAATGTTGTCATTTTTGTGGGTGTTTTTACTGTCCTGGTGCTCTAGGGCCTGTAATAGGTAGGCAGGAAATTTAGATGTGTAAGCCTGAAGCCTGAAGGTGCTCCTTGTATGTTGGGCCCCTCTATGTGGCTAGGCTGTGAAAAAGTGTCACACATGTGGTATTGCCGTTCTTGGGAGGAATAGCAGATTGTCTTTTGAGGTGTATTTATAAGAATGCCTATGCTGTATGTTAGAAATATCTTATATTTTGTGTAAAGTGGTTCTTTGGTTAAAGAACATGCTGGGTGATGACTTAAACCTGCATGTGAAGTGGTACAGCTGTACAATCTACTAAAGCAAGAGTGACATTTAGAAAAAAAGAATTCTGCTAAATTACACACCTGGGTCCTGTCCTAGTGGACATGTATCATTGCAAAAAAAGTGTTTAAATCCATCATTTTTTATGTGATTTTTTTATGGATTATGTCTCTCTTGTCCATGTATGGTGAGTTCAGGTGCATGCCTTATACCATACGAGTCGGCATGCACCGGACTCATTCACACACATCTTTTTTATATATATATGGATCTTGTATCCATATATAATTTTGTTTTATCATGCTTTTATGTGTGTTTTTTGCCATACGGAATCTGTTCCTACCTTTTTCTTTGGAGCAGGTATTGCATGGTAATGGTTAATGAGCACAATTAGAACAACAAGTCTCTGCAGCTGTTTATTTGGTTTTATAATGATTCCAGAGATCAGTGTTATACAGATTATGAGTAAGCAAATGTGATTTTGTGAAACATGTCAATCTATTGTTGCCACATCTGTACCTGTGTCTGATGGATTTTATTCTTCAATAAATACTACGAATTCCTTCAAACTCCAGTGTGCAGTTACCCATACTTTTCTACATGTGCATCTCCAGTTGACGGACTGAACCAGCACCTGTGGAGAGAAGGTCATCACTCAGGAGCTGTGTGGTTTGCAGCCCTGTAGTTTGTTATATAGGCTTTGCGCCCCTACCCCAAAGCACCTTGTCCCCATGCTGATGGGGACAAGAGCCTCTTTCCCACAACCCTAGCTGTGGTTGTGGGGGTCTGTGGGTGGCAGGGCTTATCGGAATCAGGAAGCCCCCTTTAATAAGGGGGCCCCCAGATCCTGACCCCCCCATGTGAATTAGTATCGGGTATATCGTACCCCCACTAATTCACCAAAAAAGTGACAAAAAAGAAAAAAAAAACACAGGAAACAATTAGGGACAAGTCCTTTATTAATAAAGAAAAATAAGTGTCCCCTGTTGTAATCCATCATCAATCACAGTGAGTGATGGACCTGAAAAAAACCCCCAAAAAATGAACAGCTCCTCCTCCATGGGAGGGCTCCCGCTGACAGAGCTCTCTTTGCTTTGACGTTTTGTTTATAATGAAGGGCGGGGCCACCCAGTGACGTAATTGAGCGACCCGCCCCTCTGATGTCACATGCTGTCAGAAGGGGGTGGTGTCACTTGTACGTCACCCAGTCGCCCCGCCCTGCACTATAAATAAAACCTCAAAACAAAGCCAGTGCAGATGGCAGCAGCCCTCACATGGAGGAAGAGCTGTGTGCGCAATGCATTATGGGGCGCTCCACGGCGGTGAGGTCGATGCGAACTCCCCATAATGTTCTAAATTAGACAAACGGGTGAACTTCCGATGTTTGAGTCGAACTTACGCTTGACCATCCCTAGTGGTGATCAGCGACTTATAGTGGGACTGTGATAGGGTGGCGGGCAGTCTGGCACTAACTGACACTGATGTCGTTTGTGACACTAATACAGTGATCAGTGATAATACTATACACTGAAATTGTACTAATGACACTGACTGGGAAGGGGGTTAACATCTAGGGGCAATAAAGGGGTCAACTGTGTGCCTAATAATGTGTAATGTGTGCTGCTTTAACTTTACTATATGGCTGTTTTTTCTCCCTGCTTTTAAGGGAGAAGAACCAGGCAGATCACTGTTCCTATGCACACAGAGTTCTGTGTGTTTGTAAACACAGAACTCTGTGATTGGACACAGTCTATCAGCTGATTTCAGCCATAATCATTGGATGAAATCTGCTGCCAAACTTTGCTGTGTCCAATCATAGCACGGGTTGAATCCATGCCCTGAATCCGGAATAAAGGCCCAACATATAGATACGTTATTGTACCTGCCACCTGCTTAAATGCAGACACAGAACATATTTAAAAAAGTCCTTTATTAAAAAGTCCATATTAATAATGCCCCTTGATGTACTACCAACATCCTGCGCTGATGATCCTCTCCCGTTGCACTCTTGCCACAAATGACATTTCCCCAGCTGGCTTTTGAATGTTAACAAACATGCCAAGTAATATCATTGACCAAATATGGGCATGGACACATTGTATAAGGTCAGTGATGTTGCAAAGAAATTCCCACAGGTTTGTTTTCTATGTGGAACAAGCTGGCAGGCAGCAGGAAGCTGTCATTAAATGAATGACTCCTAGGCAAAATAGCTGGATGATGGGGTGGGCAAACTGACCAAATATGGCCATTTAATTTGCCCATTTGGTGAGCCTCAAACAGTTAGAGTTAGGGTCTAAATCATTGGAAACCCAAACACGAAACATGTCTCAACTCACAGCGAGATATGCCAACTAAGCACCATCTGCTAGTGGTAACTAAGCCCCAGCCCCCACACAGCAGGAGCTGATCAGCAGGTCCCATGGACCCAATGTCTGCTGTGACCCGCTGATCGCTCGATACACAGGCAGAATCGCGATCTGCCTATGTAAACAAGGGACACTGATCTATGCCTTTGCCTAGTAAAAGCACCTCCCACACTACACTAAAACACAAGCTGGGCACACAGTTAACCCCTTGATCACCCTTAATGTTAACCCGTTCCCAGTGTGGGAATGCTAGTGTCATTAGTACTGTGACAGTGTAAATTTTTACCACTGATCACTGTGTTAGTGTCACCGGTCCCCAAAAAAGTATCAGTGTCCAATTTGTTCGCCGCAATATCACAGTCCTGTTATAAGTCACTGATCGTCGCCATTACTAGTAAAAAAAATCCATAAATATATCCCATAGTTTGTAAACTTTTCGCTAAAACTTTTGCGCACACCAATCAATATACGCTTATTCGGATTATTTTTCATTTTTTTTAAAATTGTCTCTTTTTTTGTTTGTAGCACAAAAAATAAAACGCAGAAGTGATCAAATACCACCAAAAAAAGCTCTCTCTCTCTGAATTGTGCTAGGAGGGAGGAGCTGGGGAAGGAGAGGATTTGAGCTGTGAGGGAGGATTATTTTGGGGGGGAGAATATCGACTTACATAGGGAATTTATGATTGGCAGTAAATGTGAAGGTTCGTGCTCACATTTTTTTTTTGGGGGGGGGGGGTTTTTGCTGACACATAGTTGTCATACTTTTTTTGGGGAGGGCACCATTTGGCATATTCATCCTGGGCACTAGATGAGCACTGGACAAGGGTTCTCCAATTCACAAAACCATATTGCATCTCTCTAAAACTAAGAATGGTCTGCCTTTACTGAATCCAAATAATTACTTTATTATTATGTCTGTCATATGCTGAGAATATATTATTGGTTCCATATACAGGTCAAGGCATGGGTAAACATTGAACAAAACTGGTCTACTCACCCACTTCAGACCATACCTTAGTCTGTATACACAACTTCAAGCTGACTTGGAAACATACCCCTTAATTGGTACAACTCTGCAAATCTTTCACTCAACTGCAACTCTCCCACATTCAGCTCTTCTACCACGCTGATCCAAAACTCAGATGTTTCTCGAAGAAATTGTCAGGAACCATGAATTAGACTGAAACAGAGGTACACCAAAAATTACACTTTTTAATAAAATGGTACAAACAGAAACGTGGTCAAAATATACACAGGGTTCGGTAACCAGAGCGGGTAGTCAGAACAAGCCAGTAAAACAGGAATCCAGAGATCAGCATAGTCAGAAGCAGCAAACAGGATCAAGAACCATAAGTGAAGTCAGCCAGGCAAAAGTCTTTAACAGGAAAACACAGCAGAGGATATGACCAACAAGTGAGTACTGTAGAATGATGAGTACTGGCAATTAACTGACAGCTGAGCAGCCTAAGCTCTGAGAAGGGAGGGTTGAGCCCAGCTCTGACAGAAACCCTCTTTAATTTATGTATTACTGTAGAAATTATACCCCTCCCTTGGCTGGCATGGTTTTTAAATATAGCTAGTTCCTCCCTAAACATTACATTCAATGTACAAAATCAACATTTGTTTGACTCAATACAAATACTGACACACATGTCCTCTCTCGCTTTCCTAAAAAATAGCATGAATTAAAGTTTCAAGATCCACCTGATTTCTTGGATCTATTCTGCATTAGAGAACTCCCACAATACTGATGAATATCCATTTGAACAACACTGTGAAAGGGAGTTGAATTTCTCCTTCACTGACAAGCAATGGCAGACCATCTGTCGACTTGTTCAGCAAAGCTTGTTTACTACAATTATACAAGAGACAAATTATATATTTTTTTCTTTTTGATACAGGGCTCCCTCATGGTTACATAAAATTAACCTTAACATTTGATCGACCTTATGGAGATGCAACACTGAAAAAGGCACCCTGCATTATATATTCTAGCTCTGCAAATCTACAAAAGTTTAAGGAAATGTACACAACTTTACCAGGCAAATAATCAGCTCCCAACACCCATAATCCTCTGAACTGTACCTGCTGCATGCTAATAAAGAACAACCCCCTTTACTGGCCAAAAACCAGACCTCATTAATGCAACATGCAGCTTGATCCCCAGATTATGGCAGACACCTTCAGTGTCTTCGATGAAAGACTGGATCAGGTGGATTACTTTTTTGAGATGCAGTCCATCGTGCATTACAACTTGATATATTGAAACCATGTACAGTATCTCACAAAAGTGAGTACACCCCTCACATTTTTGTAAATATTTTATTCTATCTTTTCATGTGACAACACTGAAGAAATGACACTTTGTTACAATGTAAAGTAGTTAGTGTACAGCTTGTATAACAGTGTAAATAAGCTGTCCCCTCAAAATAACTCAACACACAGCCATTAATGTATAAACCGCTGGCAACAAAAGTGAGTACACCCCTAAGTGAAAATGTCCAAATTGGGCCCAAAGTGTCAATAATTTGTGTGGCCACCATTATTTTCCAGCACTTCCTTAACCCTCTTGGGCATGGAGTTCACCAGAGCTTCACAGGTTGCCACTGGAGTCCTCTTCCACTCCTCCATGATGACATCACGGAGCTGGTGGATGTTAGAGACCTTGCACTCCTCCACCTTCCATTTGAGTATGCCCCACAGATGCTCAATAGGGTTTAGCTCTGGAGACATGCTTGTCCAGTCCATCACCTTTACCCTCAGCTTCTCTAGCAAGGCAGTGGTCATCTCGGAGGTATGTTTGGCATTGTTACCATATTGGAATACTGCCCTGCGGCCCAGTCTCTGAAGGGAGGGGATCATGCTCTGCTTCAGTATGTCACAGTGCATGTTGGCATTCATGGTTCCCTGAATGAACTGTAGCTCCACAGTGCCAGCCGCACTCCTGCACCCCCAGAGCATGACATTCCTACCACCATGCTTAACTGTAGGAAAGATACACTTGTCTTTGTACTCCTCACCTGGGTGCTGCCACCTACGCTTGACACCATCTAAACCAAATACGTTTATGTTGGTCTCATCAGACCATGGTTCCAGTAATCCATGTCCTTAGTCTGCTGTCTTCAGCAAACTGTTTGCGGGCTTTCTTGTGCATCATCTTTAGAAAAGGCTTTCTCCTGGGATGACAGCCATGCAGACCAATTTGATGCAGTGTGTGGCGTATGGTCTGAACACTGACAGGCTGACCCCCACCCCTTCAACCTCTGCAGCAATGCTGGCAGCACTCACTCATCTATTTCCCAAAGACAACCTCTGGATATGATGCTGAGCATGTACACTCAACTTCTTTGGTCGACCATGGCGAGGCCTGTTCTGAGTGGAATCTGTCCTGTTAAACCGCTGTATGGTCTTGGCCACCGTGCTGCAGCTCAGTTTCAAAGTCTTGGCAATTTTCTTTTAGCTTAGGCCATCCTTATGTAGAGCAACAATTCTTTTTTCAGATCCTCAGAGTCCTTTGCCATGAGGTGCCATGTTGAACCTCCAGTGACCAGTATGAGAGAGTGAGAGCGATAACACCAAATTTAACACATCTGCTCCCCATTTACACCTGAGACCTTGTAACACTAAAGAGACACATGGCACCGGGGAGGGAAAATGGCTAATTTGGCCCAATTTGGACATTTTCACTTAGGGGCGTACTCACTTTTGTTGTCAGTGATTTAGACATTAATGGCTATGTGTTAGTTATTTTGAGGGAACAACAAATGTACACTGTTATACAAGTTCTACACTCACTACTTTTCATCGTAGCAAAGTGTAATTTCTTCATTGTTGTCACATGAAAAAATATAATAAAATATTTGGGGGTGTACTCACTTTTGTGAGATACTGTATCTGTACATGGAATGCAAGAGAGGAATTATGTAGATCAACATCATAAAAGGCAATCAGAAAATAAGATGAAAATATTTTTTCTCCTCACATATACTGTATACCATACTCAGGGCCAATATTTACCCATGCAAAAACCTGGTGATTTTCCCTCCTATTTCTTTCTAATGGCCCCAACACTTCTGCCATTCCCTCCTTCCCTCCATCTCCCCCAGCACATAGGGCTGTCTCTCCTGGCTCAGCTTCAAGTTCAGTGTAACCAATATAACCAGTGTAACCAGGTGTACTGAACACCGGGCAAAACCATGGACCAAAAGGTTTAAAGCTATTTAGTTAGCTATACCTTTTTCTTTTATTTCCCCTCCCCTCTTTCTTGCTCTTTTTTTTTAGATTATACAAGTTATACCGTTTCAAGTTTTTTCTCTCCTCTCCTCTCCTCTCCTCCCTTTTTTCTTTCACCTTCATGACTCTTCCTCACTCCTCTCCTCTTCTCTCCTTCCTTTACTCCCTTTCTTCCATTTTTTTTATTTTATCCACATGACACTCTGGGCTATTATTACACTATTACTGACTTTAAGAACTTGAAATTCCTGCCCCTCCCTTTTTTTTTTGGGGGGGGGGCTTCAGTATCACCAGCAGCATGTTTACTTGAGTATATTATTGCTCATGTCTAGCCAAATGATAATTATTTGTGTAGGTTGTATGTTCAACTGCTATTTTTCACATAATCCAAACATGACAGTTTCATCAGTATCATATTCAGTTTTTGTATATCCTGATGTGTGACTTGCTTTCACATACCGTCCATTTTATATTATTTTGTCACATGTACAGATGTGTTTATATCTTTATTAAAAATCGAAACTAAGTAAAACTGTTTTAAAAAATGGGCATATAGAGACTAGGTATTTGTGGACCAGTACATAGTAGAGGATTAAGAGTTGCATTAAGTGCTGTTCACACTATAACCTGCATGTGAATCGCACAGGAACCAACAACACAACGCATTCCTGTGCAAATCATATGTAATTCAGTGCAGTGCGATTTGAGCCCATTCATTTTAAATAAGCTCGAATTGCATCTCATTGCACCAAAGAAGCGCAGACACCGTTTTGGAGCTGCAACGCAACCGGATTGCATGGTCGTTTTGTACCATGTGATTCGTTGCAGGCAAACTTCACTGCATTTGCTATGTGTTTGTGGTGTTGCTAACATTGTAATGACACCCGCAACTGATCGTAAACACAGTATGATTGTAATGCTGTGCACCTCATATGTGTGTGAACCTAGGCTAAAGCACATACTATAGCATTTTAATTTCCTTTTTTTAAATGCTCATCTTCTATGGGAGCTTATAGATACATATGGCAGTTTTCATCAATGTAACTGAAAGGAAGATGTTACAGGTTTCTCCAAGATGAATTACTCTACCTCAAGTCACAAAAAGCAACATTCTTCCTCTATACACCCTTGATTGGTAGAATGTACAGACCAATTCAGAAACTGTATGCATATCAAATATCTTGTCAACTACTACAGACTATCCTGGTTTTAAAGTTATATTAAAGCTTTTGTTTTTTTAATAAAATAACAAACCTGTTATACTTACCTGCTTTGTACAATGGTTTTGCTCAGAGCAGCCCTGAACCTCCTCTTCTGATGTCCCCCCACTGGCACTTCTGGCTCTTCCTCTTTGGTGAGTGCCCCAATAGAAAGCCACTTTCCGAACTGCTGACAGGGCGGTTTGGCCCCAACCCCTACTCTCTCATCATAGGATTTGATTGACAGCAGCAGGAGCCCATGGCCCATGGCTCCCACTGCTATCAATATACCCAGTGAGGGGGGGAGAGAGCAAACAGAGCTGCTGCTCTCATGCACATCGCTGGATCAGGAATGGGGAAAAAGGGGACGCCGGTCTTAAGGCTCCCCTTTCCTATGGGACTGTGGCGGTTAGGGGAGTTTCAAGGCTCCCCTGGGGGTAGGCAGGTGTTAGGGTTTCCAGGAACCCTCGCCTGCATATCTCTCAGGGGTTGTGCTGTCACATGTGCAGGTGTCAAGGCTCCCCACTCACATGGGATGACATGTGAGCACATGTCAGAACATGTGAGGGGTATCTTATAGAAAACAGCTGATTGGATATTTCAAATAAAGGAAAGGTCACATGACCTCTATGGAAGCTTCTGGAAGGTTTTTTGGGGCTATATAAAGGGGTTCCGGACCCCCGTTTTCACTTGCCTCAGGAGGAATCTCTGTGGTGCTCGACCTACACAGGGCAAGCAGAATCCTCCTGGGGGTGAAGATGTCATCTCTCCTGCGGCAAGTCATCGAGAGAGCCGGCGCTGATGGAGGAGAAGATTGGCTCAGAAGATGCCTGAACATACCTGTTCCTGTGGAGGCTTCGGGTCAAGACATCTCGGCGATTTCGGCTGCCCGGGTGGATGTAGCAGCGTCGGTGGATAATGAAGACCTCACCCCCGGGCCGCAGGAAGAGGAAGGAGATGCGGCGGAACTCGTTCCAGGTCGTGGCCAGCGAATCAGCAGTAGAGGCGGAGCCGCAGCTGTGGGCGCGGTGAAGAGGCGGCGCCAGCGGAGAGATTGTTACTCCCCTTCTCCTCCCAGGGCTGCTGCGCGTCTGAGAAGGGGGAGCTCATCTCCACACAGACGCCGAAGAATTGTAGGCGTGGCTGTGGGCGGGGCTGACGGAAGCTCCGTGATTGGTCGGCGGCGTTTTCAAGAATGCCCGACTCTACAGCGGCGCACGGAAGAGCCAGGAGGGGCGGTTGTAGCGTCTGCTGGCCCCCCTGAAGATACAACACCTGGGACATCTGGTTCCAATTGCTCGGCTGCTGTGCAACATAGTTCCACCAGCTCATCAATCCCTTTAGCTGTGGCTGGCAACAGCATACCAGTAGTATGCTCTCAAGCACAGCTGTCTCATGAAGCAGCTGCTATGGACGGTTCAGTAAGTATAGGTGAGTCATCTCTTTCTGTACTTTCATCAGTGACTGCTAATTTACTTAAAGTTGTGCAGGATTTGTCTAAAGTCAGTTCAATTGAGGTTGATCACACTAGGGCTATTGCTGACACTGCTGCTGCTGTATGGTCGCCACCTAGTGTCGGTTTAGAGAATTCCACTGGTTCTTTGATCAATAGCCCAGCAGTGCCTGTAATGGTTATGAAGGATGTTCCTGAAATTTGTTTAAAAGAATCTTTACCATGTGTGTTATCACCTTTAGGTTTTCACCTCTCTACTGCGATAAAAGAAAAAATTTGGCGGGGTGATTATGTTGACATTTTGTCTCTTTTGCCAAGTAATAAAGAATTTCTTTCACGTACTGACAAGAGGGATGAGAAATCAGAGGACGACCGCAGAAGGCCTGTTCCGCGTTCTTTTCATCATTGGTTACAGGCATTTTGTATTTATTCAAGTGTTCTGTGCGAGAAGTTCCCTGAAAAAAGCGGTGGCTTGTTTCATCATATTGACATTATTTTGGAAGCCTTTAAAAATTTTACTGGTTTTGGTTGGCTGACATATGATGAGGCTTTTAGGCAGAAGCTGGCAGTTCACCCTTCATTAGAATGGGGTACGAAAGACGTTGGGCTATGGCTTAATCTTTTTCTGCCTCAGAGACCCTCTTTTGTCAGACAACCAAATATTACCACAATTGCCCCACACAATGCTTACCGTAAAGGAATCTGCTTTTCCTTTAACGATGCACAGTGTAAATGGCCTGCTACCTGTAAATACAGGCACGAATGTGCTTTCTGCGCAGGGTCGCACCCCATCTCGAAGTGTTTCAAAAAACTGGCATCGGTTCCCAATCAGTCGAACAGGGAAGTGTTTTTTAAAGGCGGAATC
>BLSH010068531.1:0-12715 GCA_018402905.1 Glandirana rugosa
AGGAGATGATTTTTGAACAATAATCTGTCCCTTACAGCAACAGCTGGAACCTGGCCCTATAGCAGTAGGCAATGATTTTTGAACAAAAATCTGTCCCTTACAGCAACAGCTGGAACCTGGCCCTATAGCAGTAGGCAATGATTTTTGAACAAAAATCTGTCCCTTACAGCAACAGCTTGAACCTGGCCCTATATGAGTAGGCAATGGTGTTTGAAAATAATCTGTCACTTAGAGCAACAGCTGGAACCTCTCTCTTTAGAACTAGGAGATTATTTTTAACAATAATCTGTCCCTTACAGCAACAGCTGGAACCTGGCCCTATAGCAGTAGGCAATGATTTTTGAACAATAATCTGTCCCTAACAGCAACAGCTGGAACCTGGCCCTATATGAATTGGCAATGATGTTTGAAAAATAATCTGTCCCTTACAGCAACAGCTGGAACCTCTCCCTTTAGAACTAGGAGATGCTTTTTGAACAATAATCTGTCCCTTACAGCAACAGCTGGAACATGGCCCTATAGGAGTAGGCAATGATTTTTGAACAATAATCTGTCCCTTACAGCAACAGCTGGAACCTGGCCCTATAGGAATTGGCAATGATGTTTGAAAAATAATCTGTCACTTACAGCAACAGCTGGAACCTCTCCCTTTAGAATTAGGAGATGATTTTTGAACAATAATATTTCCCTTACAGCAACATCTGGAACCTGGCCCTATAGCAGTAGGCAATGATTTTTGAACAATAATCTGTCCCTTACAGCAACAGCTGGAACCTGGCCCTATAGGAGTAGGCAATGATGTTTGAAAAATAATCTGTCACTTACAGCAACAGCTGGAACCTCTCCCTTTAGAACTAGGAGATGATTTTTGAACAATAATCTGTCCCTTACAGCAACAGCTTGAACCTGGCCCTATAGGAGTAGGCAATGATTTTTGAACAATAACCTGTCCCTTACAGCAACAGATGGAACCTGGTCCTATAGGAGTAGGCAATCATTTTTGAACAATAATCTGTCCCTTACAGCAACAGCTGGAACCTGGCCCTATAGGAGTAGGTGATGATTTTTGAACAATAATCTGTCCCTTACAGCAACAGCTGGAATCTTGCCCTATAGGAGTAAGCGATGATTTTTGAACAATAGTCTGTCCCTCTAAGCAACAGTTGGAACCTGACCCTATAGAACTAGGAGATGATTTTAGAACAATATAATCTGTCCCTCTAAGCAGAAGCCTCTACCTAGGTCAGAATCAGATTGTTGTGTAATGCAGGGTGAGATCTGCAATCTGTCACTCAAAGCAGCAGTGTGAGAAATCTCTAATTAGGTCAGAATCAGATTGATGTGTAATGCAGGGTGAGAACTGCAATCTGTCCCTCAGAGCAGCAGTATTATTAATCTCAAATTAGTCCAGAATCAGATCGTTCTCTAATGCACAATGAGATGTTAAAATATCTGCAATCTGTCCCTCAAATTTCCCCAGGAAAAAAAAATCTGTCCCCCGGCAAAAACGCCGGCAGCTTCCTCTCCCTACACTAGTCAGAGTCTCAGAGAGCATGTGACATGCAGCACTGTGACTCCAGCTTATAAAGAGGCTGGGTCACATGATGCACTGGCCATTCACAGCCATGCCATTAGTAGGCAAGGCTGTGATGGCTTCTAAGGGCAAACCAGTGAAACGCTTGTTGATTGGCTGCCCTGCAGCTATTCAACATGCGTGATTCAACTACCAGAACCCAGAACCCGAACGTTTTTTGAAATGTCTGGGTTAGGTCCGGGTCCCGGACACCCCAAAGTTCGGTACAGACCCAAACTTTACAGTTCGGGTTCGCTCAACACTAATCTGAACCTAATGGTCTTCAGGGTTTCACTTTTCATATGATTCTCCCCACGGGGGAAAAGGTTGACAATCTTTTTGTCCTCCTACATTTCCCTACTTCCAAAATATTGTTCTCTATCTTCCTATTTCTCTATCCCTCGAATTTACTTAGTAACACTTACCATGAATATTTATGTTTAAACTGGTTGTTAACCCACTTCTACAAAATCCTCCCATCCTCTCTGTACTATAATAATAAGTGTCCCTGTGCCTGTGTAATGTAAAAAATCTGCTTATCTGTACCTATATCAGCTCGGTTCCTGGCGCCCAGCTGACTGCCAGATTCTCTTCTCTCTTCGGCTCACAGATCCAGTAGGCGGGGCTGAGACCTCCTGCTCACCTCAACCAGGGAGGAAGGAGAGAGAGGAGAGAGAGAGCCGACAGTCAGCTAAGCGCCAGGAGCTGCGCTTATATAGGTACCAAACGGCATATTTTTTACATTACACAGGCACAATGACACTTATTATTATGGTACAGAGGGGATTACAGTATTTAGCTGCAGATATGAGAGCAGCAGGAGTGGGGGGGGGGGGGACGAGCACTGGTACAAGCAGACAGGGAGGAGAGGGGGGATGAAGACAGAGGAGACACAGAAGAGCAGGCTGTGGCTGATCAAGGCACGTACTTAGATAACTGTGTCAGGGCTCAGCAGCCCTGATAAATTATGGTCTAAGTACAGGGGAAAGGGTATAGGCAGGCAAGATCAGCCAGGTATTTCAGGTGATGCAGGGGGCCAAATGACACAGCATAAGCACTGCTTTAAGGGAACAGGATCCATTTTTTTTGGGTTACCAAACGCTTTAAGGGTCAATAGGCTCCGATACGACTAACACGAATACGGACCAATGTCCTCATCTATCCTGTTTTGTTATCTCGATGCAGATCTCCCTGATCGGTCATTTAGACCCATAATACTGTAACAGTGATGAACTATACTATACATACTATGCTTGAATATGTTAATCTTACTGGTCTATAGGGATGGGCTGAACAGCCCCTCCCCCTGGTTCGGTTCACGTCAGAACTTGCGAACAGGCAAAACATGTGTGCAAACACGCGAACGCCGTTAAAATCAATGGGACTCGAACATGAAAAATCAAAAGTGCTCATTTTAAAGGCTTTTGTGCAAGTTATTGCCATAAAAAGTGTATGGGAACCCGGGGCCATCGGGGGGCATGTATCAATGCAAAAAAACGTTTTTAAATCGATAATTTTTTCAGGAGCAGTGATTTTAATAATGCTTAAAGTGAAACAATAAATGAAATATACCTTTAAATATAGTGCCTGGGGGTCCCCTTAGTCTGCCTGTAAAAGGGTACACCTCTGTGATGTTTAGAACATAGCCAGAGCAAAATTACATTTCCAAAGGAAAAATTGTCATTTATTATTGCGGCTGTAATGTATTGCTGGTTCCCGGCAATATACATAAAATCACAGAAAAAGCATTGCGTTGCCCACCCCCCCAGTCCATACCAGGCCCTTCAGGTCTGGTATGTATTTTAAAGGAAACCCCGCCCAAAATAAAAAAAATTGCATAGGGCTCCCACCCAAAGTCCATACCAGGCAATTCAGGTCTGGTATGGATTTTAAGGGGAACCCTGTGCCAAATTTAAAAAAATGGCATGGGGTCCCCCAAAATCCAAACCAGACCCTTATCCGAGCACACAGCCCTTGCATGGCAGGAGGGGGTGAGGACAAGCGAGCTCCCTCCCCTCTGAACCATACCAGGCCACATGCCCTCAACATGGGGAGGATGCTTTCATCGCCACCGCTCCCACTGTTGCAGCCATGCCGTGCAGAGGCGTCTCCCAGAATGGGCGATCTTCAGTTTGACATTTCTTTTCTAAGAAGGGGTGGGGCCACCCAGCGACGTAAATGGGTGACCCTCTGACAACTAATGAAGGATGCGGGGTCACTCATTTACATCACTGGGTGGCTTCACCCTTACCTATAAAATAAATGTCAGTCTGCAGACTGCCCATTCTGGGAGACGCCTCCAGACAGCGCGGCTGCGGCAGCGGGCTCAGGGACGGTGAAAGAAGAAGATGAAGACTGAAGACGAAGAGAGGAAGGAAGAAGACCGAAAGAAGAAGCAGAAGACCAGAAGAAGGACCGGGCAGAAGAAGATGGAGGAAGAAAGAAGAAAGAAAAGCTATTTTAAACAATAAAGGAATTTTCAAAAACTGCCTCTTGTTTTTTTACCACTTTACCCCTTTTTGGTGAAAGGGTAGGGGTACAATGTACCCCTACCTATTCATATAGGGGGGTCTGGATCTGGGGGGCCCCTTATTAAAGGGGGCCTCCAGATTGTGAGAAGCCTCTCGCCTGCAGACCCCCCAGCAAGGTTTGTGGGGATGAGGCCCTTTTCCCCATCAACATGGGGGCATGGTGCTTTGGGGGTCACCTAAAAGCATCCTCTCCATGTTGAGGGCATATGGCCTGGTGTGGTTCAGGGGGGGTGCTGGCTCATCCCCACCCCTCCTGCCATGCCAGGGCTGAGTGCTCGGATAAGGGTCTGGTTTGGATTTTGGGAAGGACCCCTATGCCATTTTTTTTAAATTTGCCACAGGGTTCCCCTTAAAATCCATACCAGACCTGAAGGGCCTGGTATGGACTTTAGGGGGGACCCCCACGTCATTTTTTTTTATTTTTGGCACGGGGTTCCCCTTAAAATCCATACCAGACCTGAAGGGCCTGGTAGGGACTTTGTGGGAGACCCCTATGCAATTTTTTTTATTTTGGGTGGGGTTCCCCTTAAAATACATACCAGACCTGAAGGGTCTGTTATTGACTTGGGGGGAAACCCTACGCAATTTGTTTTTTTTTTTTTGGTGCAGACCCCTGCTGTTGTAAATTATTTTAAAAATTGTGATAAGATGCCCAAGTCAAACAGGTGCTGAAATATTGGGCCTTGCTTGTTGGCGGTGCCAGAACACTGTAACCCCTTGCAGTTACTCTTGTTGGGCGCAGGAATGGGCCCTGCTGTTGTAAATTAGTTTAAAAATTGTGGTGACATGCCCCAGTCAAACAGGTGCTGAAATATTGGGCCTTGGGTGTTGGCGGTGCCAGAACACTGTTACCCCTTGCAGTTACTCTTGTTGGGCGCAGGAATGGGCCCTGCTGTTGTAAATTAGTTTAAAAATTGTGGTGACATGCCCCAGTCAAACAGGTGCTGAAAAATTGGGCCTTGGGTGTTGGCGGTGCCAGAACACTGTAACCCCTTGCAGTTACTCTTGTTGGGAGCAGGAACGGACTCTGCTGTTGCAAATTAGTTTAAAAATTGTGATGACATGCCCCAGTCAAACAGGTGCTGAAAAATTGGGCCTTGGATGTTGGTGGTGCTAGAACACTGTAAACCTTTGCAGTTACTCTTGTTGGGTGCAGGAACAGGCTCTGCTGTTGTAAATTAGTTTAAAAATTGTTATGACATGCCCCTGTAAACCAGGTGCAGAAAAATTGGTCCTTGGGTGTTGGCGGTGCCCTAAATATAAAATATTGTTCTGGATTATGGACAGGAGGAACAGGAGCAGTGGCAGTCTTAAAGGGATCCCAGATCCCTAGCAAATGCAATCAGTTGCATCAGCATCAGGGGCTTGATAGCTGCTGATCCAGGACTTATTCATTTTTATTAAAGTGAGCCTATCAACCGAGTCTGTGGACAGGCACACTCTTTCATTGGTTACGAACCCTCCAGCAGCACTGAATGTCCGTTCAGAAAGCACGCTGGATGCAGGACTGCAAAACTGGGAGACCTTGGAAGCCATCTTTAGTGTGCTAATAAAAAGCAGTGCTCTGCTTCACTTAGCTTGCAGTGGCTAGAATAGGGAAAGGAACCACACTTGCTAGGGACAGGTTTTTGCCTTAGAGAAAGGCTCCTGCTCTAGAAGAGAAAGATTAGGGACATCACTGTCTGCTCTGCTATCATCCAGGTTCCAGTACTACTTCATAGGACCAGCAAAATTCTTCCATGTGCCACTTGTGCTGTCAATCTGCCTATCAGCCATCCCTCTTGCAGATGCTACTACGGTAATGTAGGCTATGCCTTTGAGGCTAAAGATCTACCAATGTACCACTATCATTACTGTGTGCATTACACTATCAGTGATATCACTATCAACTATCAGTTTCTGCTGCAGTTGCTACAGCCACATTACTAGTGGTAGTGCTTGCCAATTGTTGTTCAACCTGTTTTCTGTTTTATCTGCAACTCAACAAATAATATCTGTCCAACCTTTCTCTGGCCATTATTCCAACTTGGTTACCAACCTTCTGACCCCACCCACACATTGCAGTTAATTAACTTAATTATTTGTTGAAAATTTCACTTGCCATAACCTTGCTTTAAATCTACCTGCCCTGATCTTGCTGTAATCTGCGGCTATACTTGTTCTCAGCCCCACCAAACACATAGGTAAACTCCTTTCCAATCCTTTTGCACCATCCATATATGGTTGCCACCTCATGCCTTTAGACCCAAACACATATGAATTGCACATGTTCTGAGGCTAATTTAATGCAGATAAGGCATCAAGTGAGTTTAATTACCACTGTAGCCATGTGTCCCCTCAGGGAGTCACAGAACAGGCCGGCACTGGTTTTTCGTTGTTTTATTTAGGGGATTAACTTAGATGCGGAAAAGGGTAACTGGGGGATACCCCAACTAATTGGTTTTCGGGATCCTCTATATGTACGACTGTATATACACACTTCAACTTCCTCCAGTACTTCACTTGCTGACCATTACTCTTCTCACTTCTCTCCAGCACTTCACTTCATTTCCCGGCCTGAAAGGAAATTTATCAGGCCTGCTTGACTTCTCTTCCTTAACCACAGCTAGCACATGGCGAGGCCTTCAGTCAGCAGGACCTCAGAATCAGTACATTAGTGCTAGCTGGGCCTTTGATGGACTACAACTCTCAGCCTATCCCTCTTCCAGGCCACACCGGCCTGCTTTCCTCTCAGTAACACTTCTTCCCCTGACTGACTCCTGAGACCTCCACAGACCATCCACTATTCCTCTTCCAGCCTGCTCCAGCCTTTTCTTCTAGCTCCCAGGGTCTTTCACTCACCGACTCCAGTGGATACTGTAAAGTATCCTCAGTATCACTTCTGCTGTTCTCCTGTTCCCCTGTGCTGCTCCAAGAATCAACTCTACTCCTGGCCACACCCAAACCTCCAGGCTTCAAGGTCACCCCCCCACAGACTGGGGGCTCCCTCCCGGGTAGAGGCCTCCACAGCACCTCTGCTATATCTTCACCACTTCCAGCCAAACTCTTCTCCTCCTGCTGGGCAGATCACTGTATTTAAGGAGGGCTGCCCCCTGCCAATCCTAGTTGGGGATTGGTCAGGGCTCCTTAACATACAGCAGAAAGTGACACTCCTCATCCATCCCCTTTTTCCAGCACTTTCTGGAACCAAAGGGGAGCCTTACTCTTAGCCACTCCCATGCCCAGATCAAAACACCCAGGCCTGCACTTTATGTCAAGCCTGACTAAATGTTGCCTCTCCTAGCAAAAAGACCTCTCTACAAAAAGGCCTACACTATGGGGGTACTACACTCACCCCCCCTTAAACATCAGATGTTCTCCAGATGAAATTTACAAAAATAACTCCTGAGCCCAGAAGCAGGGCATCCCAAAGTTAAAAGAGGGAGGGGATAAGGGAAAACTTGAAGAGGGGACATACAAAACTGTACAAATAATTTATTTACAAAAATATATCACCATTTCTGTAAATTATTTACACTATACAGTTTATTACACTCCTGGCTACAGGTCCCTGCAGCTAACCACACACAGAAATACTATACAATTTTGAGCCATAGCACTTCCCCCTAGAAAAAAGTACTCCACTCGCCTGTTTGGTAATAGGAGGTTGATGTTAATCTTGACTCTTGACGGATGGGGATGAACAGCCGTTCCATCCCAGGAATCCTAAGAGAAGGGAAAATACAACTAACTAAAACTAACTAAACCAAACACGTCTATTGAGAGGGGGCTCATATGAGTAGAACAACATATCAGATGCTAACTCGCACTCCTTCTTCACCTGCGTGTCCTGTCAGCGAGAGGTTATAATCTCACTGCAGGAGCAGAAAGAAAAAAAACACAGTCCACCAACAAAGTCTCTCTTTTGTTTTCTTTTTAAAGAACGAGTAACGGGACACGTTTCACCCTAGTGTCCTTTCAGTGGTGTGGGCAATTTTCCTTAAAATCTGGCGGCTTGCCAGATTTATTAATAAAGTCTCTCCTTCCCTCGTCTCTTTTACGACATCTAGCAGCCCCCTGGGATGTCTACCATACAAGAGTTCAAAGGGGGAATACTCTGTAAATGCCCGTGGAACCTCTCGTATGGCAAACACGAGGTACGGCAACAAAAAAATCCCAATTTCGCCCATCTTTATCTGCCACCTTTTTAAACATACTCTTGAGAGTCTTGTTAAATCTTTCCACCAGACCGTCAGTTTGGGGGTGGTAAACAGAGGTGGGAGATTTTATACAACTTGCACAATTCTCTGGTCACTCTGGACATGAACGGGGTACCCTGATCCGTCAAGGTTACTTTGGGATGCCCACTCGACTAAACACTCAGCTAAACACATGGACCAGCTCCTTGGTGATAGTTTTAACTGAGGTGTTCCACAAGGGTATGGCTTCAGGATAGCGGGTCGCATAGTCCAGGATCACCAGGATGTGCTGCTGTCCCTGGGCAGATTTTACTACTGGTGCCATGCCAATTAGCTCAAATGGCACTTCAGTTATGGGAAGTGGGGCAAGGGGACTATGAAAATGGGGTGACGGGGCCATCATCTGACACTCAGGGCATGATTCACAGTATTCTTTGACGTCTGCATACAACCCAGGCCAGAAGAATCTCTGGGTTATTCTCTCCCTGGTCTTCTCCATACCCAGATGTCCCCACATTACATGACCATGGGCCAGATCTAGAACCATCCTGCGGAAGGGTTTGGGAACCACTAGCTGTTCTACTATGTCCTCCCTGTGCTTTACCACCTGATACAACAAATTATTTTTAAGAGCCATGTAGGGAAAAGACACCCCCCAATTAGGGTCTGCAGGTTCCCCATCCATCACCTTCACATTTTCTCTGGCTCTAAGGAGAGTGACATCCCATAGTTGCTCTGTACAGAAGTCTTCTCTCGGGACCTCTAAGTTATTTACTACACTTGGTTCACTCTCATGGTTAGGGTTAGAGACAGGGTCTGGGTCATTAGCCCCCAGCTGGGAGCTATCTTCCAGCACCTCCAGCTCCCCAGCCAGTACAGGAAAAGGCAGAGGGTCTCCTCCCTCCTCGGTCCTGCCACCAGTCTCCCCTTCCATTTGGCAAAACGGGTCTGGCGAGAGCTCCTGAGCTTTTGCAGCAGGGGGAGCTCTATCCTCCTGACTCCCTGTGCCTTCCTATAACCTCCAAAAATGAGGAAAATCCCTGGCCACTAGGGTGTCATAAAGTAGTGAAGGTACCACCCCCACTGAATGAGTCACACTGCCGCAAGGGGTATATTCATAAAAATTTGTGAGTATGTGCAAAATCAAAAATGTGCAAATAAATAATAATACATATTAGACCATTACACAAGAGAATAAGAGAACACATTAGTAATATTAAAAAAGGTTTCCCTAAACATGGCCTCTCTAGACATTTTAAAGAAATACATAATAAGGACCCTACAGTAATGAAATTTTATGGAATAGATAAGATTAGTACCCATTGGAGGGGAAATAATAAAAAGAAGCAAGTATCCCAAAATGAAACAATGTGGATATATAGATTGGGGAGCCTGGCCCCTGGGGGCCTCAACATTGATATAGATCTGAACTGTTTCATTTCTAATTTATAATTTTTAATGTTCACTACCTGCACAGTCAGTTACATCCCTTCTTTGAATACATTCCTTCAAATCAATGACCAAAACACCTCTTGGTCATATACAGAATTAATTACATTACCAATTTGATCACATTTTAATCCTACTTTTTACATCACATAACCATTATACTTTTTAACATTTTTTACATTTTTTATTTTTCACATTCTCCACATATTTTATTCTTCTGCTTTTAGTTTAAAAAAAACCCTTTAATATTTCCGATTCTATATATCAGACTAACCTATTTTCATATTGTACCACTGTTTCATTCTAATTGTGACTAGTATTTAGTTTTACCTGGTAATAGCTGAGCCGGGCTAATTGCGATCTCAACTATATTAGATTATATAGATTGACGGCATACTCCCTTGTGAACAGGTACTCATTTGGAAAAACCCCCTGTTCTCAGATCTAGTAAATTCAACTTCTGGGAACAATAAAATCTCGTATTTTTATTTCTATTTTAATTCCATTATCAACATCCTAAGCAATATGGATAGCTCACCGCTTTTTACATTGCCAATTTCTTAACCAATTAGCTAGGAGAGTTTACGGAACACACTTATCCCTCCTCTCGAGGGAGGTATTTAAGTATGGCTACTATGGGAGCTAGGTAACGCCTTTCATAATGTCTATGACGAAATGCATCAGCCGGTACCTATTCCTTACGTCCTACTACACATCCGGGTGTGTAGAGCGAGTTGGTGGAACGCAAACGAGGTGTACAGGAAGTACACAGGACGTCTCTCCAAGCAGCATCGCGTCCCCAATGCTCGACCAGGCTCTGTGACATACGTGGGCATGTAGGATTTTGGTCGTTTGTGTGTTACACGCCATTTTAAACTTTTTTTTATAATAATCTACATTTGTATAACCTGCATGGGGCTAATAAAGCAAGGTTATATAATTTTTACATATTACGCTATGGACCTTCTTTTTTTCCTTTTCTCCTTACACGGATGATGAGACCTATCCCATACCAGGATCAACAAAAGCACCCGAGATACGTCTAAGCGCTTTACCCCTGCAGGGGTGGCGTTCTCTGTTAAGCAGGGGACCTTGAGGGGAGCACGTGTGACCTGCACCAAGTACCCCGTGAGCCACCCTGACAGCTCATGAGAATTACAGGATTAGAATAAAAAAACATATAGCACTGCGCACTTTGGGGGATTGGACTATTGCTATAAAGTGTGAACTGCTGATGCAAGGACAGTGGCTGTATTTATGAACTTTACTAGCAATATAATTTATTATATCCAGTTACGAACTACCTACTGGCCGAGAGCCAACATTACTTTTAAAAACTGTCTCCTTTTAAGTTTGCTGGTTATGCTACACAACAATATTCAATGTATTTTTTTGTATTTAATTTAGACCTACATATTTTTTATTATGCAGTGAAATTGATTATTACACATTGCACTTCTGCACTTTAGAAAAATGTACTTTAATGCTAGGAGTATATTTCTACTATTAATATATATTTGCACATATGTATTATTATTTATTTGCACATTTTTGATTTTGCACATACTCACAAATTTTTATGAATATACTTTACTTCAAGCACTTTATAAAGTTGAATGGTGTTCTATATACAAAAATTCACATGAGGATCTAATTTAATATTTAGATCTATTGATTTTGCCAAGCAGCGCCAGTGTCCAGTTATTTTATACACATACGTTTATATTCTTCCCCTGAGGAGGAATTCACTGGAGGGCAGCAGCTCAACAAGGGGAAACAGCGGTGACCCACATTAGTCCTAAGTAGAGTTGAGCGAACTTCTGGAAGTCTGGGTTCTGCTGGTTCGGCCGAACTTCGGGACAAAGTGAAATCAATGGGGACCCGTACTTTTAGGCACAAAAATGGCTGTAAAAAAGTCCTGGAAAGCCCTAGAGGTCTGCAAAAGGAAGGAAATGGGGGTAAGGGTGGGACAAGTGCCCTACAAAGAAATGGGGACAGGGAAATAACTAAAAGCATTTTTAAAAAATAAAAACATAAAAAAATCAAAAATGGAGGTGGATGTAGACCATCTTCAAACTGGGTCTGAAAAGTATTAATTAATGGTAGAAGCCATATAACTGTTCTAAAATCATCTTCAAACTGTGTTAAAAAAGTATAAATAAGCCGGGAGAACCCATATCACTGTTCTGCAAACATCTGGAAACTGTGTGTAACACTTTAAATAAAACCGGGACTAACTGAACTACTGTTCTGCAAACATCTGGAAACTGTGTGTGTCACTTTAACTAAAACCAGGACTAACTGAACTACTGTTCTGCAAACATCTGGAAACTGCGTGTGTCACTTTAAATAAAACCGGGACTAACTGAACTACTGTTCTGCAAACATCTGGAAACTGTGTGTAACACTTTAACAAAAACCAGGGCGAACCCATATCACTGTTCTGCAAACATCTGGAAACTGTGTGTGTCACTTTAACTAAAACCGGTACAAACTGAACTACTGTTCTGCAAACATCTGGAAACTGTGTGTGTCACTTTAACTAAAACCGGGACAAACTGAACTACTGTTCTGCAAACATCTGGAAACTGTGTGTAACACTTTAACAAAAACCGGGGCAAACCCATATCACTGTTCTGCAAACATCTGGAAACTGTGTGTGACACGTTAACAAAAACCGGGGCGAACCCATATCACTGTTCTGCAAACATCTGGAAACTGTGTGTGACACTTTAACTAAAACCGGTACAAACTGAACTACTGTTCTGCAAACATCTGGAAACTGTGTGTGTCACTTTAACTAAAACCGGGACAAACTGAACTACTGTTCTGCAAACATCTGGAAACTGTGTGTAACACTTTAACAAAAACCGGGGCAAACCCATATCACTGTTCTGCAAACATCTGGAAACTGTGTGTGACACGTTAACAAAAACCGGGGCGAACCCATATCACTGTTCTGCAAACATCTGGAAACTGTGTGT
>BLSH010068531.1:12838-26800 GCA_018402905.1 Glandirana rugosa
TGTTTTTGGTCCTGTTTGGGTATAGTGACAAGACGTTTGTAGACCTTTGACACACATTGTGAAATTGTTTTTGGCCCCGTTTGGGTATAGTGACAAGACGTTTGTAGACCTTTGACACACACAGTGAAATTGATTTTGACCCTGTTTGACTTGATGACAGACACACACAGTTTCCAGATGTTTGCAGAACAGTGATATGGGTTCGCCCTGGTTTTTGTTAAAGTGTTACACACAGTTTCCAGATGTTTGCAGAACAGTGATATGGGTTCGTCCTGGTTTTTGTTACAGTGTTACACACAGTATCCAGATGTTTGCAGAACAGTAGTTCAGTTAGTCCCGGTTTTAGTTAAAGTGACACACACAGTTTCCAGATGTTTGCAGAACAGTAGTTCAGTTAGTCCCGGTTTTATTTAAGTGACCCACACAGTTTCCAGATGTTTGCAGAACAGTAGTTCAGTTAGTCCCGGTTTTATTTAAAGTGACACACACAGTTTCCAGATGTTTGCAGAACAGTAGTTCAGTTAGTCCCGGTTTTATTTAAAGTGACACACACAGTTTCCAGAAGTTTGCAGAACAGTGATATGGGTTCTCCCGGCTTATTTATACTTTTTTGACACAGTTTGAAGATGATATTAGAACAGTGCTATGGCTTCTACCGTTAATTAATACTTTTCAGACACAGTTTGAAGATGGTCCACATCCACCTCCATTTTTGATTTTTTTATGAAATTATTTTTTAAAAATGCTTTTAGTTATTTCCCTGTCCCCATTTCTTTGTAGGGCACTTGTCCCACCCTTACCCCCATTTTCCTTCCTTTTGAAGACCTCTAGGACTTTCCTGGACTTTTTTACAGCAATTTTCATAACTTTTGGTAAAATTACTAGAACCCCAGACCCGAACCCAAACTTTTTTTGAAAAGTCCGGGTTCGGGTCCGGGTCCCAGACACCCCAAAGTTCGGTACGGACCCAAACTTTACAGTCCGGGTTCGCTCAACACTAGTCCTAAGCGCAATACTTAATCTTATTTATTTATTTCCACTTTTTCACCTTTTGGTGAAAAAACATAGTATTTGCAGCTATGGACATCTTTGGATATATCAATTCAAGAAATATCAATACTGAGGAAGTTTTCAACCAGGAAAGAGTTACCAATACTAATGATATGATGAAGTTATTCAAACAGATAAAGCATACTCTAGAGAAACAATTGAGAGTATGGTGGGACATTGCTACGTTAGAGATGTATATAAAAGACAACATGACCCCTAGACACCTCAGATGGGACTTATATCCCAATCATGGCATAGAGGATGGATTACTAATGGAAAACTGGTTTAAATTTTTCAATAAATGTGAGAAGGAATTACTACACAATATTATAAAAAGGAGACAGTGTAAATACAAACTAATTGAAGAGAAAATAAAAGAAATTAAGGCAACCTTAATACCTTTTATAGGACAAAAAGATTATCAAGACAAGGAAAAGGAATTACAAGAGTATGCCAAAAAATATGACAGTAAGATACAAACCAAAAAACAAAAGAAGTTTACAAGGGATGTGCTAGATTATACTAACAGGAGAGTTTATAAATGGCAACAAGTTGTAATGGATTATCCAGAAGATATGGAGGATAGTTCCTCAAAAGGAGACCAGGAGGAGGAAATAACGCTCATTAATGTTGGAGCAACTAGAACACCATATACTCCTGGACACCCATCCACATCTACTGCCACTAGAATAGAAAATAACAACAAACAAACTAGAACACCTTGTGAGATACATGCCAGAGAGAGATCACCAGCAACCCCGAGATACAATGTAACCACCAATAACAGGTACTCCCCACTAAGAGAAAGAAGACCAGCCCCCTGCTGACCCTACAACAGACAACAGGATTATAAGGGTTTTCAAGGAGGCTGGAGAAACAGACCTCCCAGAAGGTGGTGTCAGTATGGCCCACCCAGAAGAGAAGACTGGTGGGATCGCCAACCCCATTTGAACCATCCAAAGAGACATTGGGACCCACCGGAGTACAGAATAGAAGAAAGGACACCAAGGGGTCAGCAAGAACTCACCAGAGACAGGAGACCATACAGAGAATACCCAGAAACCCCTTATCAACGATCCCCCAATGGGAGGAATGGGAGACAACACTACCAGCAACCACAAAGAGCACGTACCCCCGAATACACCACAAGAGAAAATGAAAGAGAGGAAAAAGTGGAGGGAAGAAAAGGAAAAAGAAGGAGAGAATATTAGGGAAGGGCATCTACAACCTGAATAGCATTGAACTCTCCGAAGAA
Source organism: Glandirana rugosa (assembly GCA_018402905.1). Classification (NCBI taxonomy): domain Eukaryota; kingdom Metazoa; phylum Chordata; class Amphibia; order Anura; family Ranidae; genus Glandirana; species Glandirana rugosa. The sequence continues at coordinate 15,144 of BLSH010068531.1, forward strand.
GAATTGGCAATTCTAGATTTAGGATTGAAATATGCACCTGAAAGACCATTTGACAAATTTGAATCCTTTATTGACCTGCAGAAATTTGTCAGAAAATTAAATTTAAAAAAATTCTTTGAGACACAAAATAAACAATATGTTACAACACCTACTGATTATATACATACCCAGCTGAGGAACAAATCCATTTTTAATCCAAAAACACCAGGAGGTGACTGCCTGGGAGCTTTTAAAAAAATGGTGGAAGAAGATCTAAAGCAAATTGCAAAAGGGAAAAAGAATAAAATGCACATCTGGAAGAAAATTAATGCAATAGGAAAGAAGAAGAATGTAGTAATCAGACCGGCAGACAAAGAAGGTAGCCTGGAAATATTAGATAAAAAAGACTATATGGAAGAAATGGAGAATCTACTTAAAGTGCCAAATACATATAAAAAACTCCAAAATAACCCGAAGAAAAAATTTGTGAAGAAACTGAAGGAATTAGTGAAGAAGGGCAAGGAAAGAGGGATTTTGAGTAAAAAAGAGGCCAAATATTTAGTACCTGAATCAAGCAAAACGCCTATCATATATTATGTCCCCAAGATACATAAACGAATGGACAAACCACCAGGACGACCTATAGTCAATGGCATAGACTCTATCCTTTGCCAAACTAGGTGAATATCTTGACCAATTCCTAAAACCCCTAGTCAAAAAAGGCACCTCGTACCTGAGAGATAGTCTCCAACTAGTGAATGAACTGCAAACCATTAAAGTTAAAGAAAATTGCCCACTAGTAACAATAGACGTTAATTCATTATACACAAGCATTGACCAATTGGATGGACTCAAAGGGGTGGAAAAGGCCTTACATGAGAGAACAAGTATGAAACAGGCACAGATCAATTTTATACTGGAGGGGTTAAAAATGTGCATGGAATCAAACTACTTTTGGTATGAAAAGGAATACTACATTCAAACAAAAGGAGTCGTGATGGGCGCTCGGTATGCACCGAGCGTAGCCAATCTCTTTATGGATCTTTGGGAGAAAAGTATATATACAATAAAAACTATCCAGAACTTCAATTCTTCAGGAGGTATATTGATGACATGTTCATACTGTGGGAGGGGAGTGAAGATTCTCTAAAAAAAATTAATGACAGACATCAATAACAACAGCTACGGCCTAAAATTCACTGGAAAATATGACAAATATAAAATTGACTATTTGGAACTTGTAATAGAGAATACCCAGGGATCACTATTTACAAAAACGTATTTTAAACCGACAGATAAGAATGGCTATATCCCTGTTTCAAGCTGCCATCATCCAAAGTGGAAAACCAATATACCAAAAGGGCAGCTAATGAGACTCAGGAGAAACTGTGGGAAATTAGAAGATTTTAATATGCAAGCTGATGAGGTCATTGAGAAATTTGTGGAGAAAGGCTATCAGAAATCCACTCTTATCAAGATGAAGGAAACAGTGGGAAAGATGGATAGAAAAACACTACTGATCATCAAGGAGAAGAAGAACAATAACTATGATCTAGCCTTCATAACAGGGTTTAATAAAGAATATAAAAAAATGGAGAATAGTGAAAAAATATTGGCCAATCCTCACCACAGATAAAACTTTGAAAAAATTACTACCCAAAAAACCCAAGTTTATATATAGGAAAGCCCCCACTCTCAGGAATTATCTAGTGCACAATGTTATTAATCCCCCGAATGAAATAAAAATCTTCCATGATCTGAAGGGGTTTTATAGATGCCAGAAATGTCTTCCGTGCCGAACCATCAGGAACCAACCAAGGAAACAAGAGAGTTTTAAGTCATATGTATATGGCACACAATATAATATCAGACAACTGATAACATGCAATAGCACACATGTCAAGTATGTTATCGAGTGCCCCTGCCGCCTACTGTACGTGGGAAGAACCACGAGACCATTACACAAGAGAATAAGAGAACACATTAATAATATTAAAAAAGGTTTCCCTAAACATAGACATTTTAAGGAAATACATAATAAGGACCCCACAGTAATGGAATTTTATGTAATAGATAAGATTAGTACCCATTGGAGGGGAAATAATAAAAAGAAGCAAGTATTCCAAAATGAAACAATGTGGATATATAGATCGGGGAGCCTGGCCCCTGGGGGCCTCAACATTGATATACATCTGAACTGTTTCATTTCTAATTTCTAATTTTTAATGTCCACTACCTGCACAGTCAGTTACATCCCTTCTTTGAATATATTCCTTCAAATCAATGACCAAAACACCTCTTGGTCATATACAGAATTAATTACATTACCAATTTGATCACATTTTAATCCTACTTTTTACATCACATAACCATTATACTTTTTAACATCTTTTACATTTTTTATTTTTCACATTCTCCACATATTTTATTCTTCTGCTTTTAGTTAAAAAAAACCCTTTAATATTTCTGATTCTATATATCAGACTAACCTATTTTCATATTGTACCACTGTTTGATTCTAATCGTGACTAGTATTTCGTTTTACCTGGTAATAGCTGAGATTGTAAGGGAGCCGGGCTAATTGCGATCTCAACTATATTAGATTATGCAGATTGACGGCATACTCCCTTGTCAACAGGTACTCATTTGGAAAAAAACCCTGTTCTCAGATCTAGTAAATTCAACTTCTGGGAACAATAAAATCTCGTATTTTTATTTCTATTTTAATTCTATTATCAACGTAATATGGATAGCTCACCGCTTTTTACATTGCAACTTTCTTAACCAATTAGCTAGGAGAGTTTACGGAACGCACTGAGCCCTCCTCTCGAGGGAAGTATTTAAGTATGGCTACTATGGGAGCTAGGTAACGCCTTTGATAACATCTATGACGAAACGCATCAGCAGGTACCTATTCCTTACGTCCTACGTCACATCTGGGTGTGTAGAGCGAGTTGGTGGAACGCAAACGAGGTGTACAGGAAGTACACAGGACGTCTCTCCAAGCAGCATCACGTCCCCAACGCTCGACCAGGCTCTGTGACATATGTGGGCATGTAGGATTTTGTCGTTTGTGTGTTACACGCCATTTTAAACTTTTTAATAATAATCTACATTTGTATAACCTGCATGTGGCTAATAAAGCAAGGTTATATAATTTTTACATATTACGCTATGGACCGTCTTTTTTTTCCTTTTCTCCTTACACGGATGATGAGACCTATCCCATACCATGATCAGCAAAAGCACCTGAGATACGTCTAAGTGCTTTACCCCTGCAGGGGTGGCGTTCTCTGTTAAGCAGGGGACCTTGAGGGGAGCACGTGTGACCTGCACCAAGTACCCCATGAGCCACCCTGACAGCTCATGAGAATTACAGGATTAGAATAAAACAACATATAGCACTGCGCACTTTGGGGGATTTGACTATTGTTATAAAGTGTGAACTGCTGATGCAAGGACAGTGGCTGTATTTATGAACTTTACTAGCAATATAATTTATTATATCCAGTTACAAACTACCTACTGGCTGAGAGCCAACATTACTTTTAAAAACTGTCTCCTTTTAAGTTTGCTGGTTATGCTACACAACAATATTCAATGTATTTTTTGCATTTAATTTAGACCTACATATTTTTTATTACTCAATGAAATTGATTATTACACATTGCAAAATGTACTTTAATGCTAGGAGTATATTTCTACTATTAATATATATTTGCACATATGTTTTATTTTTTTATTTGCACATTTTTGATTTTGCACATACTCACAATTTTTTATGAATATGCTTTACTTCAAGCACTTTATAAAGTTGAATGGTGTTCTATATACAAAAATTCACATGCGGATCTAATTTAATATTTAGATCTATTGATTTTGCCAAGCAGCGCCAGTGTCCAGATATTTTATACACATAAGTTTATATTCTTCCCCTGAGGAGGAATTCACTGGAGGGCAGCAGCTCAACAAGGGGACACAGCAGTGACCCACATTAGTCCTAAGCGCAATACTTAATATTATTTATTTATTTACACTGCCGCAAGGGGTGTGAATCTCAACCACCGCTGTCTGGTAGTCACAAGTGTCCCCATGGATGCAAATGACCCAGACAGTGCTAGGGTGTAACCTTGCAGGATTTACACAGTTGCTTTTGACTAACGTTACCACACTACCAGAGTCAAGCAGTGCAGTGACTGGTCTCCCATCAATAAAAATCACACTCATTTGCTTCTCCAATGCGACTTGAACATTATGCTGTATATGCGACCTGTGCAAAAAGAGAAAGGCACCTATTCACATAAGTATAATCGCATTGCATGGGTTCATCATTCAGTGGACAATTGCCAGCAATATGGCCCAATGCATGGCATCGGTAGCACTGTATGTAGTCTATACCCAGTCCTCTTATGGACCTTCATGGCTTCTTTGGCCAGTCTCCAGGTCTAGGGTCCAGAGTTAGTTAATACAGCAGTCGTATCGGTTTTCCCCACGCCCTTGAGCCCTGGGACAGTCTTGCTGGATCCGCTGTAGAGCTTTCACCCCTGGGCACACCAAAGCAAGGCACAGAGGGGTTCAGCAAGTCCTCAGCAGCCGAGTATCTTATCACAAGGTCCACCAGTTGGCTTGCAGTTTTGGGGTCCCTATGGCTGACCCATTTCCTCAAAGCAGCAGGGAGCGCACGGAGATACCGGTCCATGACTACACACTCCACAATCTGGGGGCCTGGCAAGGTTTCCGGCTGCAACCACTTCCTTGTAAAATGCACCAGGTCAAACACTTAGGAGCGAGGTGGCTTGTCTGTGCGGTAGGTCCACTGATGCACCCGCTGGGCCCGGATGGCCATGGTGACACCCAGGCGTGCGATTACCTCCCCTTTTAAAGTCTCATAATCCTAGGCCTTGTCTGGTTCCAGATCAAAATAGGCCTTTTGGGGCTCACCTGTCAAAAAGGGGGCTAACATCCTTGCCCACTGCTCCTTCGGCCACCCTTCGCGCTCTCTTGAAAGTTGTCAGGTACACCTCCACGCCATCTGCAGGTGTCATCTTCTGGAGGTGGTAACTGGCACGCATCATCTTTTGTTCCACTTTCAAAGGAGGCGCTGACCCCTTATTTAACTCCAGCAAGGCCTCCGTCAACTGGCGATTCAACTCCTGCTGAGCTGCATTGGCCTGTGCGACCTGTTGATTGATTTCCTGCAGAGCCACAGTGGCTTGTAGCAGGGCCTTCATCATCTCCTCCATTTTGGAAAGATGTCCGATATACTCCACCACATGTGGGTGATTAGCTCTTGGGGATCAGCTTTCCGGAGGAACAACATCAGCGTGCAGGCAATTTTCCTTAAAATCTGGCGGCTTGCTAGGTTTATTAATAAAGGTTTTCAGGTAAAACAAAATAAAACATAAAAATAAGTTCTTGCCATCCAGTGCTAAACTAAACAATATAGTTTCCTCACTATACGGTGTGAGGCTGGCCCTCGACACCCACAAAACATAAGCAAAAAGGCAAACCTTGTCCAGACACAGAGCTCCCTCAGATCCCTCTCTCTGAGTTTTAGGCCAGAGCTCCAGTGAGACCTCTTCTGGTCATTAAATGCAGCTGAAGAGGGGTTTGGGTGGACCAGAAACTCTGGGCTGGAACCAGCTCTGCCACGGTGGCTGGCAAAACCCAGGTCGGACTCTCACCAGTCCACTTCAAGTGCATGCATGCGAGGTGACAAATATCGCCCATCCATTATCACGCCTCACATAACGTCATAGTGGGCAAGTCTCTTCCACTGGGAGCATGGTGGCAGGCTGACTTGTCCAGCAGTGCAGGAGAATTGGTACACTCGGCTACATCACCAGCAGTCTCTGGAGTGTACCTACATTGACTGTGGCCCCACAGTCTTTTAAATTTAATAATGGGGATCAGACAACCTCTTCCAACCTACCCCTTCCTCCCGACCAGATATATAAAAGCTCCTTGTGAGTTGATTGGGCTTAATTATCATCACACAGTCACTCCTGATAGCACGTTCAAGACTCCAGTCCTTTTTCAGTTCAAGATCCTCTTCCAACAGCTGCTATCTGGTCTCCCCAAAGGTTTTGGCACATGTAAGTAGTCCCAGGTCATGTTGTCCTCCCATTCCTCCCTAGAATTCTCAACGATGTCCATGACGTGGGATGGGACGTAGGGGTAGTCCAGGCCCCACTCCAGAGCAACTAGTTTTTGAACTTCCCGCTGGTACCGGGAGAGCCTAGGTAGACTCTTGAACGTCTTGGTGACTTGGATGTCCGGAGACTTTACTACTATTTGGCGGCAGGTGGCTGCTCTGGTCAGGGTGGTGGAAGGCCTATTGAGAAAGGTATGGCTGCTGAAGCTGAGAGTATCTGCTGCATTCTTTGATCTGAAAAGTACAAGGCATGAGAACTCCCCGTCTCCTGCTCCTCATCAGATTCCTCACTTGGAGATTACCACTCCACCAGGTGCTCCACAGATCCAAATTCTGATAACAGTCTGGATGACCCCAATCTATGGACCTGTCCCTGACATCCTCGCTCGGCTCAACAGGTGGTCTCTCCCCCTCAATCACTGACTCCGGCCTAGCTGGAATGCTTGCAGATGGGGACACAGCCAGCAGTTCAGGGACCCCAAATTCCTGTTTAAAGGTACTTACAGGTTCCAGGCCCCCGGCCAGGCCAATGGCCTCAACAGTCTCTCCTTCCCCTCTGTCCTTGATTTTTACAGGGAAGTCGCTAGCCGCAATTCTACCCAGCCTTTGGGTGACGTCATCAGGCCCGATCTGGCCTACCGTGATTTCTGGAGCTGCTGATGGCAGAGTCCTGATTGCAGGTCCACCAGGTAGTACTGTGGCTCCTGCACTGTAGACACCCGTCAGGTGAGCGGGGTATCACAATGACTGCACCGGGGCCAAGCAGCAACATCCATGGTGAGCATCCAGCAGTCAGGGCAGATGAGACACAGCCACCCCATCCCCTTGATAACTTCCAGGGCAATTCCCCCCCTTGGCTTCAGTCGAACCCCTGTGTCAATCGGGGTCCGCTCTGGCCGATCCGGCAACCACGTTAGCGATGGCACAAGTTGCCCACCTTCCTCCATCTCTCTCCTTTTGGTGACTGCCGCTAGCTGCAGGTGCGTAGCTTCTTTCTGGGGCATGGCGCCACCCCCACGTTACCAGACAAGCTGGCGTCAAATGTCCTGATAAGCAGGCTTGCTGCGTGTCATGATGCTGTAACCCCTTGTGTGAAGGACAAAACTTTACAGACACTCTGACGCTAGCAGGACTTGTTCAGACTTGCTGACTTTGCTGGTGGTTGCCGGTAGCATCAGTAAATTGTAGTAGCCACAGTTCTGCTGGACAGCTCCTCAACACAGTCTCTCCCTGTTCAGCAGAAATACCCCCAGCATACTTTTACTGCAGGCAGAAGTTGAAGCAAAGATTTGCAAAGTACTTGTATTGCCCCACTTTAGCAGAGCGCTGGGCACATTTGTAATCCATTGGTAATGTCCAGCCGTAGCATGGCGCCAGACATATTTGTAATCCATGGGCGTGTTTGCCCGCCATGGTTGCCACGGGTAATGACACATGGTACAGAGTCACTGAATTGCAGGATTAGAATAAGTGTCTGTCCCCAGCGCTGGTTTGGAGCAACTGGGTAAGCAGGCAGCAATACTAATGGTGGCTCCCGCTGGTTACTATGGAAACGGTACACTTAATCAGCACAGTTCACAGGGCAGAGTACACAAGTCCTTCTACCAAGTTTAGTCCACATTGGTAATAAAATAATTATAGTTCCTGGCTCATTTCTTTTGCAGTTGCTATGGGTAACAACTGGCAGCTTTGCAGGTAAATCCCAGATGAGCCCCCAAATGTAGTCATGTGCCCCCTCAGGCTGGTAGTTGCGGTTCACCTTTCTGCTGCCCTTAATCACACCATATCTCACACATCTGGAGTCACGGAGCAGGCTGGCACTGGTTTTTGGTTGTTTTATTTAGGGGATTAACTTGGATGGGGAAAAAGGTAACTGTGGGTTGCCCCAACTAATTGATTTTCGGGACCCTCTATAGACACGACTGTATATACACACTTCTACTTCCTCCATCACTTCACTTACTCTTCTCACTTCTCTCCAGCACTTCACTTAGTTTCCCGGCCTTAAAGGAAATTTATCAGGCCTACTTGACTCTCCTTCCTTCACCACAGTTATCACATGGTGGAGCCTGCACTTCAGTCAGCAGTGTAGCTAAGTACATTAGTGCTAGCTGGGCCTTTGATTGATTACAATTCCCAGCCCATCCCTTTTCCAGGCCACACCAGCCTGCTTTCCTCTCAGTAACACTCCTTCCCCTGACTGGCTCCTGAGACCTCCATAGACCATCCACTATTCCTCTCCCCACCTGCTCCAGCCTTGTCTTCCAGCTCCCAGGGTCTGTCACTCACTGACTCCAGTGGATACTTTAAAGTGTCCTCAGTAGCTCCTCTGCCATTCTCCTGCTTCCTCTCTTACTCCAGGAATCAATTCCACTCCTGGCTGCACTCAAACCTCCAGGCCTCAAGGTCACCCCCCCCCCCAGACTGGGGGCTCCCTCCAGGTAGAGGCCTCCACAGCATCTCTGCTACATCTTCACCACTTCCATCTAAACTGTCCTGCCCCTGCTGGGCAGATCACTGTATTTAAGGAGGCCTGCCCCCTGCCAATCCTAGTGGGGGATTGGTCAGGGCTCCTTAACATGCAGCAGAAAGTGTCACTACTCGCCCATCCCCCTCTTTCCAGCACTTTCTGGAACCAAATGAGTACCCAAGGGGTGTCCCTTCCTGTAATCTCCAGCCTTACTCTGAACCACTTCCATGCCCAGATCAAAACACCCAGGCGTGCACTTTATGTCAGGCCTGACTAAATTTTGTCTCTCCTAGCAAAAAGACCTCTCTACAAAAATGCCTACACTATGGGGGTCCTTAATCAGCCACAGAACCTGTGTAATTAGTATGTGTTTGGTTTTAAAGGGACGAGGTGGCTACATCCATAGCTCAGCTGGTTTTACCCCTGTTTGTGGATCTCTTGTGTACCCTGTGGCATTGTATTGCTGTCATCACCAGTCTCTGGACAGGTGGTCCACCTGCAAGTCATAGGTTGCCCCTTTGGGACTATAACTATCCTACCCACACTCTGCAATTTACTTGTGACTGCCAAGAGTAATGTAGCAGTAGTGACAGAGCATGAGCTAGTTCATTACACCTCTTCTATAAAAGATGTGCAAAACTAGTTAGAACTGAGTTGGTTGTTTATTTTTTGCATATTTATTTGATAAATCAATCTAAATGTGATGTATTTTTATCCTGTAGGGCTGCACATCCATATCAAACACCTGTACAATTACTCATCTGCATCCCAGGAAACATGTGCATTGCTATGCTGATATACAGACATCTTTCCAAGTTATACTGAAAATTGGTGGTTTTCATAGTAGAGGTTTCAAATCACAGTTTTTTATGGAAATCTTGTCAGATCAGTGAACCTCAAAACATTACTTGGCCAACTCCGTATCATTATAACACACAAGTGTCAGGCTCAATAAGACTTAGATGAACACACATGCTTTTGGCAGATGGTTGAGTGCACTGTCAAGAGGAGCAAAGAACTGTTATTTAAGACTCAATCCCCGCTTTTAGCACTAATCTTATCACTACTTGTTTAATGCAATGCAGAATGCGTACTAGCACCTAATTGTGTTTGACCCTGAGGGGAAAACTGCTTTACTAGTCAGTACAAATACATTTTTCAGGGCTGTAAAATAGCATACAAACTACTTTAGTTTCAACATATGGAATCTTTTCCATTTTCTTGGTGGTGATTATGTTGCAAAATCTATTGCAGTAAAAATGCTAGTTTAGTATCTTTTAAATGTTTTTGAAGTGACAGTGTATTATATAACTAAAAATAGGTATAAAATAATTCTGAAAAAAATGCATAACTGTTGGTGTTCCCATGCTTTATAATAAATAGTCAAGTGAACAATTAAAATGTTCCCATTAAAAGCTGGTATTGCCCCATGTAGCAGAAATTACTTTTTGTAGGGGTATGTGCCCTGGCCGCCACATTGAGGGGGGCGCTGTCACTAACAGAAGTAGTGAGTGGAGGAAGAAGGAACTTGGAGGCAGTGCGGTATGTGTGCTCTCCTCTTCTCCTTCCTACCAGTGCAGCGCTCATGCTTCCTTCATCGTTCTCCTATTGAATGGCTGCTACAAACCTTCCTGGGAAGTTTGTGTGTACAGGAGGAAAGACCGAGTAAGGTAAGCCCTTCCCCGGACCGGCACGGCTCAGGATGGCTTGTCACCGATTCTAGGGCGCTGTGTGTGCAGCACTGAAGGATTGCTTCTTGCCTCTTACACGGAATGTAGTACAGTCTAAAAGATCACTTCTGTGTTACTACTACTGTCAGTTAGACCCCTTTCCCACTGAGGTGCTTTACAGGTGTAATTTAGCTAAAAATAGCGCCTGTAAAGTGCCTCTCCATTAAAGTCGGTGTGTCCTTTCACACTGGGGCGGTGCGTTTGCAGGAGAGGAAGCAAACTCCTGCAAGCAACATTTTTGGGGCAGTGCAGGAGTGATGTATACACCGCTCCTCCACCGCCCCTGCCCATTGAAATGAATGAGCAGCGCTTCTAAAGCAGCTGTACACCGCTCCGGAAGTGCACTGGCACTCTTAACCCCTTTTTAACCCCGTCTTAGGGGTTAAAAGCACACCGCTGCCACTCAAATAGCGGCACCAAAGCGCCGCTATAACAGCAGTACAAAAAAGAAAGGCCAACCCAAGGCTTGGGGGACTTTACATGAGGGCCATGACAATAGGATCATGGGTGTCCTCCATCCCTATAACTGAAACAAAGGAAGGGGGGGGGGTTATGGGACTTTATATGAAGCATGCATCCTGGAAGCACAAAATGCTAGAATTGTGTATATGAGTAGTTTTATTATGCACGTAAAATTGTAAATAACACCAATGGTTGTATCATAAAGTGCATAAATACAGATGCAAAAATAATTTCATATATGTACATAATGTATGGCAGGGCACAAATGAGCAAGGTAAACAGCAAAATTCATATAACATAATGACAGACAAAATTGTCTGCATAAATTAGTACAGTAAAACCTGGATGTCCAGGAATCTGAAAAATTGATTCTCATAAAGTATGCATAGTAGGGGTGTCATCTTCATCTTCCAGCATCTGGACTCCCTGGGAACCTACACCAGGATCCTGTTTGTGGACTTCAGCTCTGCCTTCAACACCATCCTCCCTGCTCTGCTCCAGGACAAGCTCTCCCAGCTCAATGTGCCTGACTCCACCTGCAGGTGGATCACTGACTTCCTGTCGGACCGGAGGCAGTGCGTGCGGCTGGGGAAGAATGTCTCAGACACCATCACCATCAGCACAGGAGCTCCACAGGGCTGTGTACTTTCTCCTCTGCTCTTCTCCCTGTACACCAACTGCTGCACCTCCAGCCATGAGTCTGTCAAACTGATTAAGTTTGCGGATGACACCACCCTCATCGGGCTCATCTCAGACGGTGATGAGTCGGTCTACAGGAGGGAGGTGGACCGGCTGGTGTCCTGGTGCAGTGCCAACAACCTGGAGCTCAACGCCCAGAAGACAGTGGAGATGATCGTGGACT
>BLSH010068531.1:27016-38900 GCA_018402905.1 Glandirana rugosa
AAGGTAACACCCATGGGACGACGGAACGACGGTATTAAGTGGCGGAGTCGAGGGCCCCCTCCTTGAGTGAGGAGGTCGAGTAAGACACGTCAGCGATGAGGGCGAGTATCCTTGTCGTATGAACATTCATACTCACCTGTTGAACAGTAGACAAAAAAGGGGGGTACATGAAAAATCATGATTAACTACGAAAATATGGTGTATCTATAAAGGATGCGTAACGAGGACTATTTACCATTACTGGTGGTTTGCGAAGCTCGGTGACTTAGTCTTAGTATTAGTCTTAGTCTTTTTTCAAATAACGGTACTAGACATTTGTTCCAAGTGCCTAATCCTTAAACAGAACCACAAAACCGCGTCTTCTTCTTATTTTTTATGTTTTTATTTTTTTGTATTTTTTATTCTTCTTCTGCGCCAAAACACCAAGACAAATTCCTAATCCGTGAACCTTGTTTACAGATCATGGCAATAAACTTTTTTCTGATTCTGATTATGATTCTGATTCAGTGGCTCGAAGCGTTTGGTGGTCATTACCATTTATCAGGAGCAATGCGTAGGAAATATCTATGTGGTATAAAAGCATCAATTAGTACTAAAAAGTACATGGGGGGAAAAAACAGATGACAAGTTGTCCACTCATACTTACAAGTATGCTGTTCCTATGAGCGGGAGTAGCGACTGCACAGAATGAGCTGGAGGAGTGAGTTCCTCCCCCGGGAGCTGAGGCGGTGAATTATGGCAGCAAGGCAGCAGGGTACCCACAATGGAAGTGCGGCCAGAGGAACATAGTCCAAGAAAGTCCATAAAAGTATAACCTTAGTCCTCCATAGGATCAATAGGGAAGTGCACGTAAGCACAATTATATACATGTAGTGAATGTGTAAATGTAGGAAGGCTTGTAGAGAGTAGATGGTGCATAACTGGAGGTGAATTGGTAGGAGAGATATTTTGGTGTGGAGACGAAGGGACGAAAAGAATGCAGGGTGATGTGAAAGCGAGTGAAGGGAGGAAGTATCCAGGATGAAAGATAGAGCACTAGTAAAAACGGGTGAAAAATAAAGAGCAAGAAAGCGAATCATGAGTGAGAGTGTGGAGCTAACATGGAGTGTGCACCAGGTAAAGAACCTGGAAAATAATTACCTGAAGTGGCACTATGAAAGACTTGCTCCAGAGATAATGCACCATAGCCCACCAGCCACTGATAAGAGAGCCCATGCCTGCAAACAGGCAGTGCATAGACTCCACTGGAGCCACCAAAAGCCGTTAATGTCACCCGGGCGTCTGTGTAGGAGGAAGGCATCACCATCAGAACAAGTGTTGTCTGACGGTAGACACCAAACCTCCTCATGTAGACGCCAAGAGTGTGATGATGTACAACACCAATGCACTGCACTAGCTGAATCAGCCGATGTTACGCGTACCGCGCCAGGGGGGGCGTGGCATCGATGGACTGCAGGGTGTCCGCCCGAGCCCTCTAGAGGAGGAACGTGGAGGACCCATGGAGCGCATCGCAGCAACCGGGAGAGAGACAGCCCCAGCCAAACCTCGCAGCGTGCCAGGCCACTCACACAAAATGCTGGCCCCTGCCCAAATGTACCTGCAGATGGGGCCAAGTCGACCACATGTAATGATGATGGGCCAAGGGAACCCTTTCATGTGACCACCCCACCATGTGGTGGAGCTCGAAAAGGGGACCCAAATACGACACACAGTTGTTGTGCCGACATAAGGCTAACCAGAAAATGCATGCTTCCATCCTTATAAACACTGCACAAAAAATAAAGGCCAACCCAAGGCTCGTGGGATCCCCCCCTTCCTCTATAAGAGCAGTAAAATGCTGATAAACTAGCGGCGTTTTACTGCTGATGCTCAGGCGGCCCCAGTGCGAAAGGGCTCTAATAGTAACACAGAAGTGATCTTTGAGCTGCTCTTTGTCACTGTCGGCTGCAGCTCAAAGATCGGTTCTGTGTAGGGAGAGATCAGTGATTGCTGGGACTGTACTACTGTACTGCCTAGGAGAGGGCTCTAGAGCTCTGCACATCTCTCCCTCCTCCCCCCAGCTCCTGTAGGAGGACAAAAGTCCCCCATTCACACTTGCTCCTCCTCTCAGCTACTGCTGAGCTGCTACACCATGCTGGCTAAGGTAGGGGAGTGCACATTAATGTAAGGGGGAGCATTGATGTAAAGAAAAGGCTTTGATGTAAGGGGGGCTCTGAAGTAAGGGGGGCTCTGTTGTAAAGGGGTACTCTGATGTAATGAAGGACTCTGATGTAAGGGGAGGCTCTAAAGTATGGGAAGGGGCTCTGAAGGAAGGGGGGCTTTGATGTAAGGGTGCACACTGATGTAAGAAAGGACTCTGATGTAAAGGGGGGCTCTGATGTAAGAGACACACTGAGGTAAGGGAGAACTCTGATATAAAGGGGAGGGGGGCTCTGATGTAAGGGGCACACTGATGTAAGGAAGAGCTCTGATGTAAATGGAGGAATTGATGTAAGGGGGCACTGATGTAAGGACTCTGATGTAAGGTGGGCTCTGAAGTAAGGTGGGCTCTGAAGTAAGGGCAGACTCTGATGTAAGTAAGGACTCTGATGTTGGGTGGGCTCTGAAGTAAGGGGGGGCTCTGTTGTAAGGAAGGACTCTGATGTAAGGAGGGACTCTGATGTAAGGGGAGGCTCTAAAGTATGGCAGGGGGCTCTAAAGGAAGGGGGCTCTGATGTAAGGGTGCACACTGATGTAAGAAAGGACTCTGATGTAAAGGGGGGGCTCTGATGTAAGAGGCACATTGATGTAAAGAAGAACTGTGATATAAAGGGGGGGGGGCTCTGATGTAAGGGGCACACTGATGTAAGGAAGAGCTCTGATGTAAATGGAGGAATTGACGTAAGGGGGGGGTGCATAGGCCCCAGCCCGGTGGGTGACAAAACGGGCGTTTTTAGCTGCTCATCCTAACATGTTTGAGACTTTTTGCCATAGTAGCGTCCTTCTTCAGAGGATATAGTTATGCTGGTCAGGTAGATATAAATATCTAAAATACAAACATAGTCTTCATAAAAAAAATGCAATATTGAGTACATATGGACAAATGCATACACGTTAATGAACAAGTGCATATGTGTCTGACATAGTCAAACACACATGTAGAAAAGTACACAATTTGTTAAAGCAATCATGACGTGTACACATATATTTGATCACTCACCCCTGTGCCAAAATAAGGGGTACCCAGAAATACAGCGTGAGGCTGACAGGTGGAGCCTGGATGGAGGAGAGGCAGGCAATGCTGGTTACAGTTGCTACTGTGACCCATTGCTGGTGCAGCCACCTGGCGCCTCTTGTGGTGTGCAATGTTACTGCAGAGGTCCGCTTCTACGGTACCATTGGTGTCCTGTGGCAGCATTGGCCGTTCATCTCCATCCAGGCTCCACCTGTCAGCCTCACGCTATATATCTGAGTACCCCTTATTTTGGCACAGGGGTGACTGATCAAATATATGTGTACACTTCAGGATTGCTTTAACAAATTGTATACTTTTCTATATGTGTGTTTGGCTACTGAAGGACACTGATGTAAGAAAGGACACTGGTGTAAAGGGAGGTACTAATGTAAGGTGGGGCATTGAAATAAGGGGGGACTGGTTTAAAATGAGATTCTGATGATAGGACACCTTCCTATTTGGGAGGGGTGGGGGGGTGCCGAACTGACTCTTTCCCCCGGTTGAAAGAATGTCTAGCTACATCACTGGTGACAAATTTACCAGTACACCCGACAATGAAATTTTAAGGTACTTGATGACTTCTTTAAACACTTGCCGACCAGCCGCCGCAGTTTTACTGTGGCAGGTAGGCACAGCTGCATGAATCGCCTCCATGGTAAGAGCTATAGGGCACGCGCCCGCAGCACGATGCCGGAGCAAATGTGCATGGCCAGTGGCTGCAATGTCCGCTGGCTACCCACGATCACTCCACAGAGAGACAGAACGGGGATCTGTCAATGTAAACAAACAGATTACCATTCTGTCAAGGAAGTAGAGAGAGATCTGCTGTTCCTAGTAATCAGTAACAGTGATCTACCTCTACTCCCTGTCAGTCCACTCCCCCCACAGTTAGAAACACCTCCCTAGGGAATACTTAGCCCCTTGATGGCCCCCTAGTGTTAACTCCTTCCCTGCCAGTGACATTTATACAGTAATCAGTGGCTATTTTTAGCTCTGTTCGCTGTATTAAAAAAAAGTGTCAAACGTGTCCGATCTGTCCGCCACAATAAGCATCAAGCGGTCAGCCCTTGGGTTGAGTTTGCTGGGTCGCAGAAGTTCCAGAACCGACTTTGCAAACTCTGGCCCCTCTACCCAATTTAGTCAGCAGTCATGTGGTTCAAATTCTGTCTGTGATTGTTGCTTGCAGATAGGCTTCACAGTTGTGGCTTAGAGCAGTATTAAACCCAAAACCAAAAATGTAATATATTGCAGTTTACCAATTTCTAGATATGGTGGAAGCATTCATTTACTTTTCAGGCTTTATTCCCTGTTTTCTACTGGTGATCTGCGAGTAATACAACCTCTGTTTTAGAGTGCCCTCACAGTGGATGAGGAGCACAGGGGAATCTTTGGCAGCAACATTGTTAGTCTGGGGAGAGGGCAATGTTAGATGTGCAAGCAGATTAAGATACACTAACAAATTGAAAACAAACTCCAGCGCACACTGCAGTTACACAAGCAGTTAAAGCAACAGTTTTTTTTCTATAGGGGGTAAAGGTTTTACAGAAATATATAAAAGCTGACCATTGTGAATGCCCCTGTCAGTGGTAAATAGTTTGTCTCAACAATCTAACTGCTACATTTGCAGATCAGCTTATTCTGACAAAGCACAACAGCCTTGCTGGCTAGATCACCAGGTGAAAATAAGCCTAGATATTAATGCAGCCATCAAATCTAAGAATTGGTAAGCTGCAATATAATAAATGTAGCACTGAAACTGTCTCCCTTTAAGGGATCAGAAGATCAGAGGCACACTAGTTATGAGATGAGATCCCACCACCAGGAAGGGAGGCAACAAGTTGCTTATGCAGCACCTCCCTAAATTATGTCATTTTTGGCTCCCTCTAGAGTGGTAGCAAGAAATCAGCCATTTTACCTTTGTATTTGTGCGGCCCACCCTGTAGTGGTCTTTCCCTTTAATGACCCAAATCCTAGAGTGCTTTTGCAGGCATTTGAGCATAAAAGACCCAACATTGCCCAAAATGTTCTCACCTCAGCCATGTACAACATCTGGAGTTTCAGAGGCGTGAAACATCCCTCTTAAAGGCTACCCCATTTTCTCATCCCCTCCAACACCCAACCCTCATTATCCTCTTCTAGTTCTTCCTCAGCTTTCTACTATGTCTGCCTAACAGGTATAATGGTAGTGGGCAAATGTTCCTGTTTGCTCTCTGACAACAGCAAATCCTCTTCCTCCAGTTCCTGGTCTATTACATCATGTATGTGTCTTTCAGGAGGAATACAAGGGGGCTTGTTTTGGCAAGCCCTGTGACATCTCAGCTCACCCTTTTGGTCACCTACTTAAAAAGTGCCAAAATGCTGCACACATCTTGAATGGTGAGCCAGTCCTTGTAACAAAATTGTGAGGTACACTCTGATGGCATGTTACTGACCAATACTGAGTTTCAGCGCTTGGGGGTTTTGTTGGCAAGCAGTCTGTTGGTGTTGCATTTCTGCCAAGTGAGTCATGGATATGACTGCCTAAAATGATCATAAACCCTCCTGGACGTATAAAGGACCTTCTGGAAGCCAGGGTATTTTGTGATGCACTGCTGCACCACTAGGTTAAGAACATGTGCCAGGCAAGGAACATGCGTGATATTTCTCTGGTGAAGGGTGGACAGTAGATTAGTGCTGTTATCACACACAACTTTATGTGACAGAAGATAGAGTGGAATCAGTCACCTCTCAGCCTGGGCTTAGAGAGATGCAAACTTGGCATTGTTTAGTCTGGGGTGTTGCATAAGCTCTGGGGAGCTTGGGAGGAGCTGTTGATTCTGAGGAGTCAAAAGATGAGGTCAATGAGGAAAAAGAGGATGTACAGACGACTGTGTTGTCATGCTCTGACAAGAAAAGTGATGTCACCACTAAGTCCAGTGGTTTGCTCAGTGTGCATCCTTCTCAACCCCCAAAAAATGCACCCAGTGTAAACTGAAAGATATGTAGTATCCCTGCCCATGCTTACTAGACCATATCCAAAAGCAAAAGTCTGTGCTTTATCTCCAAGTTATATGATGAAAAATACTGGTACTCAGAATAAGGCTTCTGTTAACCCGTACGGCAACACTTCCAACAGTAAAAAAGCTGGCAACTCAGTATATTCTTTATTTACTCACATGGCAAAATTCAGACCATACAATGGGCTTACCTGTTTCAGTTGTCAAGCTTTAATCATAGCACATTATACAACTAGTTTCAGACCCACTAGACATAGGAGTAGCTGGAGCTACTTTTATCTGATACATTCAAAAAGTATGAATAAGCTAAATAAAAGAAAAATCAGCATCAAAATTCCAAAAAAGGGGAAGAAGAAAAAAATCCTGCAATCACAGCGGCATCACCACATCAATAGGCATCCAGAATCCAACAGCAATCAATCAATGAATTCTGGATGGCCCCTTTTTTTGGAATCCACTCTTGTTGAGACCATTCAAGTTAACTCCATTGAAACCTTTTATACTACATCTTGCCATTAGGGGAGGATTGGCTTGCCACCTGCCCTGATACTTTTCAATTGAGACATTTTATGGTGATCAGCTGGGTCATTCTGTGGGGAGTCTATTGCATCCTTTGTGCTATATTGAATGCTGTCATATGACTTCCCCTAATAAAGGCATCCATCCTATATCATGTTCTGCTAAGCATTTTTCAGGCAGTTTTCAGGCGCTTTACAGGTGCTATTTCTAGCGCTAAAACGTCTGAAAGCTGCCTCATTGTGAAAGGGGTCTTAGTTCTGGTTGTTGAAATTCTTGAGACACACTGAACACACATTGTCTTTCTGCGTGTTAATTGTCTGCTTCATCTATGTAGGAGGCAGTTGGGACTCTGCTTTTAGAGATTCCAGACTCCTCTGTATAAGTGGAAAATCCCTTTAAAAAACCACATGTATTTTGCATGACTTAAGAACCACAGCTACATGTAAAAATAGAACACAGATTTGCTGTAGCTTGCTTCATGTACCGAAAATAATAAGCATATCTAACTGACTGGACGCTACAGAGATTAAGTAAAGCGTGTATACCTTAAACTCATATAATGCCTTGTTAGGAAGTAAGTAATGTGTATAACATGTATTTAGTGGGCAAGCAGTATTGTCAAATCTCTCATCATAACTGCAATGTGGTGTTATTAGTGGTGTACGCCATTATAAACCCTTGGCCTAAAAAAGACAGTTAGGTAACCACAAGTAATATTATGACACTAGTCTTAAGCCTTGTAGTAAGTAGGTTTCATTTAATGAGAATGAGGTATTACAATGAGCAACTGCAACAATACATTTTATACTGGAATGCAAAGCTAATATGTCTTACACGAGTTATTTGCAATTTTGCATGTTTAGGTCAGAATAATATTTAAAGCCTAAGTTCTCCTTTTCGGATGGAATTTGACGTTTCATGATAAATAGAAGCCTTTTCTAAAATCATTTCTACCCAAGCCATCCCAATGTGCTTAAGGCTCCTTTCATGCTGCCGTGTCCATGTGCAAGGTCTGTTTTTGCTCAACAGGAATCGCTCTGCTGATCCCCGTTGAGCCGGCGGATGACGGATCTGTCTCCACTCTCTGTGTGCAGACAGATCTGTCAGAGCGCTGCTCTCCCCTATGGGAAATCGGATGACAACGGGCCGCCTGTCCGTTGTCATCCAATCTGCTCCCCAGATGGATGGAAAAATAGGGTTTCCATCCATCAGACTTTACGGACCAAGGGTCGGATTGGAGAGCGGCGGGTGTCAGCGGATATGTCACCACTGACCTCCGTCGCTCCATAGAGGAGAATGGGGCGTTCGTTCAGGTCTGCCTGAAAAACGGACAAGTGGACCTGAACGGAACGTTAGTGTGAAAGGGGCCTATCTCTCACTTAGCTAGTCAATGTCAGCTTCATTGATTAGTAAAAGCAGCACACATTACATATTGTTAGGCACACTGTTAACCCCTTGATTGCCCCTAGATGTTAACCCCTTCCCAGCCAGTGTCAGTACAGTGATAGTGTATAGTATTAGCACTGATCACTGTATTAGTGTCGCTGGTGATGTCAGTTAGTCAGTTCCCACCCAGTGCCAGTTAGTGTCAGATTTTCCGCTGTACCATCACAGTCTCACTATAAGTTGCTGATCACTGCCATTGCTCGTATAAAAAAAAAAATCCAGTATGTATACCAATGGCAGCCCGTAATGCAGGGTGCAGGGGCGACATCCCCTTAATCCCTGTAGAGCACTGAACCCTGAGCCCACCCAGTTGTGTGACAATAGCAAATTAATATTTGCTGTTGTCTTCCTGATTCTCCCCCTGGCCAATCAGGAAGTGGGTCCTGAGACCTGTCACCCTCACCCGATTGGCAGAGAGAAGAAGCGATCCTATTGGCCACTGAGGAGGAGGAGGGAGGAGACGCAGGGGAAGTCGCTGTGAAGCACCAGGAGGAAGCGCTGCCCACGACCTAGATAGGGTAAGTGCGGGGCTGGTGACTGACCCACTGGACAACTGGAGGGGGTGTGGTGCCTGTGACCTGACTGACCGACCGATCAACCAAGAGCGGGGGGGTGGAGGCATGTGCATTGTTTGCCGCTCCCCCAACAAATATACCACCAGCCACCACTGATGTATACCATTATTTGTAGATGCTATAACTTTCACTCACACCAATCAATATACACTTTTTTTTTTTTTACCAAAGTCATGTAGCAGTATACACTTTGGGAAAAGGAAGGAAAATCCTTGAGGTGCTTCCTTGCAGGTAGTGGAGCTGTGTGATTATAAATCACACTGCTGAGGATTGCAGATGATTGGCCAGGGGGTTGGTGGAATAATTAAACAGTTCCTGGAACATTCCAAGTTTTAAAAGGCATAAAAAGTTTATTGAAAATAGTATAAAAGGCGGCACTTACATGTCAGAGCTGCCAGTCGCTCCTGAGGACCGGGACAAGGGTGTACCAGGATGGAGGGGTCTCTCCTGTGGAACGCTGGAGAGGAGATGTCTAGGGCCGACAGGGATTTTCCCTTCCTTTTCCCTTGCATATGACTTGCTCCATCCCCAGAGTTCATCCAGGCAGCATACCTAGCAGGACATTGACTTTCCTCTTTCAACTTAGAATCTCTGTGATCAGCGCCTATCCTACTGTTCCTTCTTTTGTTAGCAGCATACACTTTGGCCTACATCTATGAAGAAATTTGATTTTTTTTTTTTTTTATTGGATATGTTGTATAGCAGTAAAAAAATAAATAATAATTTATGCTAAATTAAGGGCAGGAAAAACGTACCTTTTAAAGCTGTATTCTAGAAATGTTTAAGACATGCTTACTTATTTTCTGAACTTAATACTGTACAAAAGTATATGCCTTGATAAAGGTGGGCTATGCCACACTGAAACATTGGTTGTCTAATAACATTTAGGCCTCATACACACGGACGTTTTTTGACGCCGGCGTTTTCTGGCGTTTTTTGCAGCTCTCCATGTTAGTCAATGGCCCCATAAAAACGTCGGCATTTTTGAGCTGTAGGTGGCGTCAGCGTTAGTGAGCAGAAAGTAGAACCCATGGCCATCGCGTTCTGAGGCTGTAACGTTTTGACGTTTTTTGACGCCGACGCCACAAAATGCCAACAAACGCCAACTAACGCCAACAAACGCCACCTAATATTGTACCGGCGTTTTCCGGCGTTTTTTGACGCCGACGTTTTTAGGTTGAAAAATAGCAGAGGGATGATTTTTTTTAAAAAACGCCTATTGATGCCGACGCTCACTAACGCTCAAAAACGCCAATGCATAACGCCGAAAAAGTCGACTTTTTTTCCTTGACGTCGGACCCGACGTTTTGTTTATTTTTTTAGATACGCCCGTGTGTATGAGGCCTAACTGTACCAATTTTGCAGTTCTGAATTTAGAACAAAGCATGCTTAACACAATTTACGTACCAGTTTCCATCCCAGCAAAGAAATGCCCTCCAGTACACAGAGCTCACAGGCCTGTTTTCAACCCAGCAGTGTACCTATAATAACCTTTCGGTGATTAGCATGCTGTTTGCATGCATTTACTGCTTAGTGACAGGTCTCCAAAATATAAGAATTACCCTTTAGACACCAGCGTATGAATATTAATCCTTCAGCAATTACACTCCAGTCCATATGCATGAACCAGTTTCAAATGTATGTGTTATAACTCCTCAATGGACCTTTCACATTGCAAGCAAGTTAAACGTACTGCTGATAGTTCCCAGCACCTGTGCTTTAACACTTCACTGCTCAGTCCGCAGCACCTGCATTATCCCCTCTGCGCCCAGTCCCTGCGCATGTGCATTAACCTCTCAGCACCTGTTTCAAATTCTTTATCCATCCAGGCACTTTTCGTGCCCCGTCCCGTCACCTATTTATCTCTTGATGTTAGGAAAGCATGTCAGAGGTGACTCATGCAGATATTAGAGGAACAAGGCAGAAGACAGAAATGGCACTTAGTGCTTTGGATGGAGACAAGTACACACTATAGAGAGATATGCTTTGTTCCTATTTTCTGTGCGAGGTTTACAGCCACTTCAAAGTGGTCATAAACTCTGTTACACCACTTGTATCTACAGGTAAGCCTATAATAAATCTTACCTGTAGGTACCATGAATATCTCCTAAATTTGCAACGTCATCGGCGCATGCGCACTGAAGAAACTGCCCACTGGTGCTGTTTCTTCAGGGCCCGTGCCATGACCGGTGGCTCCCGTGCGGGAGTGACGTCATTGCAGTTCCAGGCCAATCACAGCGCCAGAGCCCGCGAACCCAGAAGAAGTTCCGGGAAACATGTCGGCCGTGACAGCGGTGTGTGGGGAGCGCTGCAGCAGCTTTGATCTTAGGTAAGTATTTCATAATGAGCTAATATGTGATGCATACTAGCTCATTATGCCTTTGTGTTGCAGGTTTTTTTTTTTTTTTTGAGGCTTACAACCTCTTTAACCACTTGACCACTGGGCACTTAAACCCCCTTAACAACCAGACCAATTTTCAGCTTTCAGCGCTCTCACACTTTGAATGACAATTACTCAGTCATGCAACACTGCACCCATATGAAATTTGCGTCCTTTTTTTCACACAAATAGAGCTTTCTTTTGGTGGTATTTAATCATCGCTGGGTTTTTTATTTTTTTGCGTTATAATTAAAAAAATACCGAAAATTTTGTAAAAAAATGAATTTTTCTTAGTTTCTGTTATAAAATTTTGCAAATTAGTAATTTTTCTTCATAAATTTTGGCCAAAATTTATACTGCTACCTATCTTTGGTAAAAAAACAACAAATAAGTGTATATTATTTGGTCTTTGTGAAAGTTATAGAGTCTACAAGCTATGGTGCAAATCACTGAAAATTTATCACACTTGATTTACTGACGGCCTATCTCATTTCCTGAGACCCTAACAAGCCAGGAAAGTACAAATACCCCCCAAATGACCCCTTCTTGGAAAGTAGACATTCCAAGGTATTTAGTAAGAGGCGTAATGAATTTTTTGAAGTTGTAATTTTTTCCCACAATTCTTTGCAAAATTTTTTATTTATTTATTTTTTTTCCCCAAAATTGTCATATGTTAACAGGTTATTTCTCACACCCAGCATATGCATACCACAAATGACACCCCAAAATACATTCTACTACTCCTCCCGAGTAT
>BLSH010068531.1:40005-53360 GCA_018402905.1 Glandirana rugosa
TAGGTGGGTGAGCATGGATGGATGGATGGATGGATGGGTGAGCACGGTTGGGTGGGTGAGCACAGATAGATGGCTGGGTGAGCATGGATGGATGGATGGGTGAGCATGGATGGATGGATGGGTGAGCATGGATGGATGGATGGGGGAGCACGGATGGATGGATGGTTGAGCACGGCTGGGTAGGTGAGCATGGATGGATGGATGGATGAGCACGGCTGGGTGGATGAGCATGCATGGCTGGATGGGTGAGCATGGATGGATGAATGGGTGAGCATGGATGGGTGAGCATGGATGGGTGGGTGGGTGAGGATGGATTGGGTGAGGATGGGTGGGGGGTGGATGGCTGGGTGGGTGGTGGGTGGCTGATGATGGCTGGGTGGGTGGCTGATGATGGCTGGGGGGTGGTGGGTGGGTGGTAAATGGATGATGGGGGGTGCATTGTGTCACTAGGCAGCGCTGTGGGTATTACACATCGCCCACAGTGCTGCAGCACGTCCTCTCTCCCCCCTCTCTCCTCTCACACTGCACCGATCGGTGCGGAGAGGAGAGAAAAGCCGGCGCTTCCGCCGGCTTGTTTACATGTGATCACGCCGTCATTTGACGGCGAGATCACGTGGTGAAAGGCCGCTCACAGCGGCCATTCACCACGATCCGTGATCAGTCGGGTCCCCCGGACCCGACGGTAACGGATGTTCCAGTGTGCGCGCCCCAGGGGGCGTGCGGGAAGCGCGATTCTGGGAGGACGTCAATAGACGTCCTCCCAGAATTAAGCAACCGCTCTGTAGACGTCAATTGTCTATAGGGCGGTTGTTAACTGGTTAAGGTATGTGCAGACAAAATGTTAGCTCTGTGTGTATATTCAATAGACAAAATTTGTTCATTTTGGTTTTCGTTCCATTCTTTTTTTTTTGTTTTGTTTTTCAGGTCATTCGTTATGATCGAAATTCGTTATTTCAAATAAATTTGTAACTTTGGAAAAATTTGAATTTGTTATGTTACAAAGTTTAGATGTGGTATTCGTTATTTCGATAATTCGCAAAAATCCAAACTCGGAATTTCAAAAAATGTAAAATTTGAAAATCCGAAAATAAGAACGAATATTCGAAAGAACAAAAATCTGAAAAAATTTGAAAATCCAAAAAATTCGAAAATCTGAAATAATAGCTAACTAATAATAACTAATTCTCAAATTATAGGTATTGGTATTTCATTTCAAATTGGCTGTTGAACGTAATGTATGCGACTTTATCTGAAGTTACGAATTAACCAAAATAATGAATGCCGCATCTAAACGAATGGGACGTAAGGAATTAATAATAATAAATAATAATGATAAAAAGGTTTTATTATTATTATTAGTTATTAGAAAAGAGAGGAGAAGTACCTACTACGCCCTTAATCAAAGCGGTACGCTCCTCAGCGCTACAGATGGATTGGACCTCAGTTCTTCACATATACACCTTATTGAGACTCCTTATCTAAACACAGGGTTAGTGTAGCTGAGCTGCTGTTTAAGAAATTAAATGGAATATAGATCTCATAAATCATCACTGATAATCCCATATCAGACTTATTATACAGCGATCCTAATATTACTACGTATACTGGTAGCAATAAAATCACATCATATCATGCACTAATTACGCATGCATAAAGTAAAGTTCATTTACTCTTTTCCAGCTACCTTGACCATGTCCACACAGGGAGCGGGTCTCACGTGGTGATTAGACGTGGTCAAGGTGGCTGGAAAAGAGTGACACCATTTAGTAGCTACTGTGCACCAGTTCTTCTATCACTTGGCAACACAATTATGGACTCTAAATTAACTTTACTTTATGCATGCATAATTAGTGCATGATGTGATGTGATTTTATTGCTACCAGTATATGTAGTAATATTAGGAGCACTGTATAATAAGTCTGATATGGGATTACCAGTGATGATTTATGAGATCTATATTATTATTAGTTATTATTATTAATTTGCTACGTTTCATTCGCTTAGATGCGGCATTCGTTATTTCAGATAATTCGTATCTTCTGATAAATTCGTATTCGTTACGTTCACTAACAGCCAAATTTGAAAGGACATACCAATACCTATAATTTAAGAGTTAGTAATAGTTATTATTATTACTTAGTTAGTTATTATTTCGGATTTTTGTTTTTATTTTTGTTCTTTTAAATTTTCAGATTTTCATCCTTATTTTCTGATTTTTGAGATTTCTGATTTTTGAATTTCCGAATTTATGAATTTCCAAATTTTTGTTTTTGGAAAAATTAATTAAATGGGTTTTCGTTAATTCAAGTATTTCCGAATTAACTAATTTGTCAAATTTCGTTGAAAAAATCAATTCAAAACAAAACTAATTGCACATGTCTAATATTCAATTTTATTTTTATTCTATTGATACTTTAGGCTTAGGTTATGGAAATAGCACAGTAATTAAGGTAGATTTTGTGGGTACAAGGACTGCAAATTGTATACATACAATATGTAAGCTGATATTTTATTTAAGCATTCCACTTTAAGCCATTCCAAATATTTAGTGCAAAGGGGCCATGCCAACTCTTCTCTGCCCTGAGTTGTCCCACTTTCTGAAGTTGTAAGTTAGGAGATATGGTTTATGGGACCCCCTTTTTTTGCAGCACTGCAGTTCCTCATAAATGGAAAAAAAAAGTGTAAAAACAGCTACATCAAAAACACGTCCAACCCAACATTCCCATACACCAAAGTACTTCAGCTTCATCTAATGACAGTGAGGTAAGGTACACTTAGCAGTTCAGTAGTCTGTTTTCTACCTCTACGAATGTGGAAGTAAGGGGGCTAGATCTAAGACCATGAAGCATTAACTGGAACCTCACCCTTTGCCAATACATACATTACAGTCTCCTGCTGCAAACATCACCCGCCGGGCTTTCTTCTTTGGTTGATGAGCGGAAATAAAAGCTTCCTTCAAACCACTCTCAGATCCAAGCTCTTAGTGCTACAACTCTTTCAATACCATCGTGTGGAAACAGAACTCTTCTCCTGATGAACTGTTCTGCTCCTCTTGCCCAAGTCAAGAAACAAAACCCTGAAGCTTGATACAAGGGAAAAAACCCTTGTAAACCACCTGTAATAAGCCTATAAAATACCTGAAAAAACACCTGCACAAATGCTTCAAAATCACTAGGAATATGCTCTGCTAGGTGTGAATGCAGAATCATCGTCATCTCATTAAATGTAACATTTATTCCATAACATGTACAAACAAACAACATAAATCTATGAAACATTGCACTTGCACAAATATAAAATAGATAAAAAGATATCCATGGCAACTAGATTAATCTTTCACTGGTTTCTTTCTTACTGGATACTGTGGATTCCTGTAAGACTTCAGAAATCAGATATGGTGAGAAGTGAACCAAACAGAGGGCAGCACTGCGGTGCTTCAGAATTTGGCTACACATTGGATTTTGATTCTGAACTTAGACACTTCAGGATAATACAGCATGATACTTTATACAAAAGACAATAAAAAAATTCCTGTCTCTGCTATTGCTCCTGTTTATTATTCCCAATTTACTCTTAGACTTTTATCGACACACAAGGCATGGTTTAGTAAAGTGTGAAGAGGGGATACATGCAGTAAAGTTAAACAAACTAGAATCCCATGAATTGAAATAATTGATCTTGTAGAGAAGAATTCAAAGTAGAACTTTTGGATGCCTGTTACCAGAACCCGTTTCACTTTACTTCACATTGCACTTTAGTGAACCGGTGCACTTTAGTGAACCAGTACTGGGTCAAACTTTTACATTTACTTTGTCACATTTCCATCAATGTTTTTGGTTTTGTGTAGATAGACTGGAGCATGCTATAGTTTCTAATACAATGGACCACAAGGATTTTTTTTTTCTCTGTAGTAATTCTTACCTTTTAGATTATTGCTCTGCAGCCATCATTCCAGATATATTTGCATTAGTTGCTAAGTCTTGGACATGATCTAACATTTTGTAAAGACTGTAGTAGTGGCGCCACAACAAAAATACAGTGATTCTGCCATTAAAAATGTCATGTGACTATAAGCCACAAACCGCATAGGAGACTGAATTGATGAAGTTGGCCTTTCTTGTATCTCCAACCCAGGCCACAATGAAGGTGGGACAGGAGGAACATTTTGCTACAATGTAAAGTAGTGAGTGTACAGCTGTACACTCACTACTATACATTGTAGCAAAATGTCATTTCTTCAGTGTTGTCACATGAAAAGATATAATAAAATATTTACAAAAATGTGAGGGTTGTACTCACTTTATCTATTCAGGACAGCCATCAGAAATGTTGGGGCTACTTACACAGCTTTAGGCCTGGACAGTTTACTATGCTCAATTATCAATGGACACAGGAGCGATCAGTACCCATCGCATACTATGTCCATTCATTCACTAAAGGAAGTAACCTGTAAGTTAAATATTTACTGGCCCCTCTCCAACCTGACAGATGCTCCTGTGTACCTGCAGTTACTGGCGTGACAGGGAAGCAGGCAGAGCTGTGGGGGGGGGGGGGGGGCTTGGGCACACAGGGAGACACACAGGAGGGAATCTGATGTAGGCAGTACAGAGAGGGTGATCATTGAGGAGGGGGGCTATTATAGAAACTGTGCCCCGTGTGTCTCTCCCACCAGCGGCTGAAAGCCAGTGGGAGGGAGAGGGGGAAAAAAACAGCTTTCAGCTCCTGCAGGAAGACGCACAGGGCATTGTTACTGTAAATAACCCCCGCCCCATCTAAATGATCCCCCTCCCTGTCCAGGACCCTCTGTGTGCCCAGGCCCCCTACAGGAGGACCAGTGGTACTCCCCTGTCAGCGGCCCTGTATTTAATCTGTTTTAATCATCCAAGGATCAAAGGGATAAGCTTTGATCTGCATATGACATCAGTTAAAGCAACCTGATCAGTTTTATCTTTACCTATTTAACGCCTTATTATTAACCCTTAGTTTACCCTAATCAGCCATAATTAATCCCTTCATTGCCTTCACCCCTAACAATTTTAATTGTAGTAATTTACCTGATTACTTATTTTGTTTATTTCTTGGTCCAGTATCACTGTCTTATAGTAATCCTTTATGTCAAGAAAGCTAATACCTCCTGCAGAATTATATTTTATGATGGTTGCATATGGGTAGCTTGGTTAAGGTGTGTTTTAGGGTGCTAAAGAAGGATTTGGGAAACGCTATAGGCAGGGCTCTATATAGGTATAGTGTCATGTACCTGATGGTCGAGTCTGATTTGTGCAGGGGACAACCTCCCTTACAGCCCTGGTTCAAGAACCCCTGATAGTGGGGACAGAAAGTTCTGGAGCACAGGGGGGCACGAGGGCTGGATTTAATCACTGGTGGTAGCTGAGAGTCCACTGGAACTTGTGCAGGCAGAAGAATGGTGATGCAGGCCGGGTCAGTAACAGGCTGGCAAGTACAGTACAGAAGGATCAGGCAGGCGGATGGTCATCGGGTGCAGGCAGGGTCGGCAACGTGCAGGCAGCTGAAGTACAGAGGAGCAGGCAAAGAGTAGCCGTAGACAGGCCGGGGGTCAGAGCAGGCAGAAAGCAAACAAAGTCCAAGGAAAGCCGGGGTCACAGATACAGGAAGTCTCTTCAGATTAATACGCTGGGTCACAGGGTACAGGAACGCTGTAGAACAGACAGCACTTTCTTCCTGGTGCTCTCTGCTTAAATGGCCGCTATTGGTGCCATTGCCGGCGCAGCGCACACACGCATAGGAGCGCTCAAACGCGCTACGTGCAACCACGCATAGGCGATCCAATTGCCCAGGATTAGAGTTGAGCGAACCCGAACTGTAAAGTTTGGGTCCATACCGAACTTTGGGGTGTCCGTGACCCAAACCCGGACATTTGAAAAAAGTTTGGGTTCGGGGTTCGGGTATTTGATCCTGCCTGTTGAATAGCTGCAGGGCAGCCAATCAACAAGCATTTCACTGGTTTGCCCTTAGAAGCCATCACAGCCATGCCTACTAATGGCATGGCTGTGATTGGCCAGTGCATCATGTGACCCAGCCTCTATAAAAGCTGGAGTCACATAGTGCTGCATATCACATGCTCTCAGTCTAGGGAGAGGATGCTGCCGGCGCTGTGAGGGACAGATTGAAGATATAATAACATTTCATCCTGCATTACAGAATGATCTGATTCTGGACTAGGTAGAGTCTACTGCTTTGAGGGACAGATTATTGTTCTAAAATCATCTCCTAGTTCTATAGGGTCAGGTTCCTGCTGTTGCTGTAAGGGACAGATTATTGTTCTAAAATCATCTCCTAGTTCTATAGGGTCAGGTTCCTGCTGTTACTGTAAGGGACAGATTATTGTTCTAAAATCATCGCCTACTCCTATAGGGTCAGGTTCTTGCTGTTGCTGTAAGGGACAGATTATTGTTCTATAATCATCTCCTAGTTCTAAACGGAGAGGTTCCTGCTGGTGCTGTAAGGGACAGATTATTGTTCTAAAATAATTTTACTTCATTTTGCAGCCCTCTAGCACTTTCCAGGACTTTTTTACAGCCATTTTTGTGCCCAAAAGTTTGGGTCCCCATTGACTTCAATGGGGTTCGGGGGCCGGGGTAAAGTTCGGGTTAAGTTCGGTACCGAACCCGGACTTTTTCCCAAAGTTCGGCCGAACCTGCCGAACCCGAACATCCAGGTGTCCGCTCAACTCTTCCCGGGATGATTCCTTACATACAGAAGCTTCGAACTTTGGAAGCATGATCATTTTAAAAGCAGCTGGTCTGCCAGCCTATGAGAGAAATTGTTTGCTTATTTGTTGGAGGTCTCTTTACAAGTGTGTAAAAATGGTAGGTAGTTGCATGCATAGAGGTTGGAGGAGGGAGAGGGCAGAGAGATGTCCAGGTAGGGCATGGAGGTTTAATTCTATTTCACTAACTGCTGAAACTTTATATATGCCACAATACTTGTCTCGCATGTGATCATTTTGAGACAACCCGGCTTTTACCAGCCACCGTGGCAGAGCTGGTTCTGGCCTGTACTTTCTGGTTCACTCAAACCCCTCTCCTCCTGCATTTAATGATCAGGAAGAGAGCAGAAGAGAGCTCTATCCTGGATCTAAGAGAAACAAAGCTGAGTGAGCTCTGTCTGCTAATTTGGACAAAAAAATCTAAGTTTGCACTGTGCTTGTTTTGTGGGTGTTGGGGACAGCCCTACACTGTATAGGGAGGAATCAGAGTGTTTAGTTTAGCCCCAGACGGTGAGGTTTTGTTTCCTGTTCTTATATGTGTTTTTGAGCTTGCAAACCTGTAATAATAAAAACCTGGCAAGCCGTCAGATTTCAAAGAAACTGACCTCCTGCTGAGTCTTTTCCTCTGACGAGTGATCCCCACGAGCTAATCCTCATATGTGGTGGACTCAGCGGGCATCTTCAGGGAAGATGGAGGATGTGGTAAAAGCCCTGTTACAGGCCACTGCCGTCCAACAAGAGTGCAATCGCCAGCAGTAGGAAACCAACCGCCAAGTCACAGAGGCCGCCACAGCACAACAAGCTGCTCAACAGGAGATGAACCACCAGTTTGCGGAGGCCCTGGTGGAATTAAAGAAGGAGTCCGCAAGTCCTGTGCCAGGGGCACAAAAGATGGTATGTGCCAGCTACAACCTGCAAAAGATGACAACTGCAGATGACATGGAAGAGTACCTCATGATCTTTGAAAGAGTCGCTGATCGCGAAGGATGGCCAAAAGAGCAGAGGGCTGGACTGTTAGCACTTTTCCTGACAGGTGAGCCCGAAAAGGCTTACTTTGATCTAGAACCAGATAAGGCCCAGGACTATGGGACTCTAAAGGCAGAGATATTCACATGCCTGGGGGTCACCCTGGCTGTCCGGGCCCAACATATGCATCAGTGGACCTACCGCACCGACAAGCCACCTCATTAGCACATGTTCAACCTAGTTCACTTTCCCAGGTACTTTCCCTAGTACAGACTTTGCCAGGTCCCCAGATTGTGGAGCGCGTGGTCATGGACCGCTATCTATGGGCGCTCCCTGCTGCTTTGAGGAAATGGGTCAGCCATGGGGACCCCAAAACCGCAAGCCAACTGGTGGACTTCATGGAGAGATACACGGCTGCTGAGGACTTGTTGCGCCCATCTGCGCTCCACTCCAATGTATCTAGAGGTGAAAGATTGCCCTGTGGACCCAGTAAGACTGTTCCAGGGTTCAGGGGCATGGGGAAATTTGATAAGACTGATATGGTTAAAGAGACTGGGGGCTCTAGACTTGGGGACTGGCCAAAGACACTAGGAAGGTCTTGGGGACCCTCCCTGGAGAGGACTGGGTATAGAAGACATACAGTGCTACCGATGCCATGCATTGGGCCATATTGCTGCCATTTGCCCCCTGACTGATGAACCCATGCAATGCGATTATGCTTATGTGAATAGACGCTTTTCTCTTTTTGCCCAGGTCTCATATACAGCATTATGTTCAAGTCGCTTGGAGAAGCAAATGTGTGTGATTGTTGTTGATGGGAGACCAGTCACTGCACTGCTTGACTCGGGTAGTGTGGTAACATTGGTAAAAAGCAATTGTGTAAATCCTGCAAGGGCACACCCGTGACTACCAGACAGCGGTGGTTGAAATTGACACCCCTTGCGGTAGTGTGACTCCTTCACTGGGGGTGGTACCTTCACTACTTTATGACGCCCTAGTGGGCAGGGATTTTCCCCATTTTTGGAGGTTATGGGAAGGCACTGGGAATCTGGAGGATAGAGCTCTTCCTGCTGCGGAAGCACGGGAACTCTGGCCAGAACCCTTTTGCCAAATGGGAGGGGAGACTGGTGGCAGGATCAAGGAGGGAGGAGACCCTCTTCCTTTTCCTGTACTGGCTGGGGAGCCGGAGGAGCTTGAAGATAGCTCACAGCAGGAGGATAATGACTCAGACCATGTCTCTGCCCCTGACGGTGAGAGTGAACCGAATGTAGTACCTGACCTAGAGGTCCGGAGAGAGGACTTCTGTACAGAACAACTATGGGATGTCACTCTCCTTAGAGCCAGAGAAAACATAGAGATGATGGATGGGAAACCTGTGGACCCTAATTGGGCGGTGTCTTTCCCCTACATGGCTCTTAAAAATAATTTGATGTATCAGGTGGTGAAACACAGGGAGGACAAACTGGAATAGCTAGTGGTTCCCAAACCCTTCCGCAGGATGGTGCTAGATCTGGCCAATGGGCATGTAATGGGGAGACATCTTGGTATGAAGAAAACCAGGGAGAGAATAACCCACAGATTCTTCTGGCCTGGGTTGTATGCAGACATCAAAGAATATTGTGAATCATGCCCTGAGTGTCAAATCAGGACCCCGCCACCCCATTTTCATAGTCCCCTTGTCCCACTTCCCATAATTGAAGTGCCATTTGAGCGAATTGGCATGGATCTCGTGGGACCAGTAGTAAAATCCTGGTGATCCTGGACTATGTGACCCGCTATCCTGAGGCCATGCCCTTGCGGAATACCTCTAAGACTATCGCCAAGGAACTGGTACGGGTGTTTAGTCGGATGGAGATCCCTAAAGAAATCTTGACAGATCAGGGTACCCCGTTAATGTCCAGAGAATTGTGCAAGTTGTACAAAATCTCCCATCTCCGTACCTCTGTTTACCACCCACAAACTGACGATCTGGTGTAAAGGTTTAACAAGACCCTCAAGTGTATGCTAACAAAGGTGGTGGATGAAGATGGACAAAATTGGGATTTTTGCTGCTGTACCTCATGTTTGCCATACGAGAGTTTCTGTAGGTGGCTACGGGGTATTCTCCCTTTGAACTCTTGTATGGTAGACATCCCAGGGGACTGCTAGATGTTGCAAAAGAGGCATGGGAAGGAGAGGCCACCCCAATTAGAAGCATCATAGAGCATGTCTCCTTGATGCAGGATCGAATCGCAGCTGTCCTGCTCCTTGTACGAGAGCATATGGAGTGAGCCCAGGAAGCCCAGAGAAGGGTTTACAATCGGTTTGCCAAAACTCAAACTTTCAACCCCGGAGACAGAGTGCTGTTGCTAGTCCTCACACATCAAAAGTAAATTCCTGGCAAAGTGGCAGGGTCCCTTTGAAATTAGGGAAAGAGTAGGGGAAGTAAACTACAAAGTTTACCAGCCTGCGGAAAGGAAACCGGAAAAGATTTACCACGTTAATCTCCTAAAACCATGGAAGGACAGAGAGAGTTTAGTGGCAGTGCCCACTCCCCAAAAGGGCAGGTTACCCCTGTCCCCATAACCGAGTCCTTGTCACTGACGCAACAAAATGACATTAAGGAATTTGTCAACAAAAATAGAGACTTTTTCTTTTCCCTACCCGGACTGAACACTGTACTACAACATGACATAATCACGGAACCAGGGGTCCATGTAATAGTTAAATCCTACCGAATGCTTGAGGCTAGACGAGAGGCGGCAGCCAGAGAAATAAAAACCATGTTGAAGTTAGACATGATAGAGGAGTTCCACAGCGCCTGGTTGAGCCCTATAGTACTGGTCCCAAAGCCCTGTCCGGTTCTGTAACGATATCAGGAAGCTGAATGAAGTGTCTAAGTTTGACGCATTAGTGGATAGGTTGGGAGGTGCCCGGTACATAAGAACCCTAGACCTAACTAAGAGATACTGGCAGATCCCCCTAACGGAGTTGGCAAAGGAAAAAACATCCTTCTCTACCCCTAGGTGTCCTTCCAATACAAGCGAATGCTGTTTGGTCTGCAGGGGGCCCCTGCATCCTTTCAGAGGATGATGGACAAAACTTTTATGCCGCATCGGCCCTATGCAGCTGCCTATTTGGATGATGTCATCATCCAAAGTCCAGATTGGGAATCACATTTGCCCCGGGTGCAGGCAGTGGTAGATTTGCTGAGGGTAGCAGGTTTAACAGCCAACCCGGAAAAGTGTGCCATAGGTCTAGAGGAGGCCAAATACCTTGGTGGGTATGTTATTGGTCAGGGTCTGATTAATCCCCAGACCAATAAGATTGAGGCCATTCAAAAGTGGCCCCAACCGGTGAACAAGAAACAGGTTTGGGCCTTCCTGGGGATTACAGGGTATTACTAACACTTCATCCCAGACTTTACCACCATCACCGTCCCTCTGACCGATCTGACAAAGGGTAGAGGGTCAGAAATGGTTAAGTGGAATCCCGAAGCTGAAAAGGCCTTCCAGAAATTGAAGCAAGCCCTTTGTGTATAGCCGATGCTCGTGACCCCACACAGCCATTAATGTCTAAACCGCTGGCAACAAAAGTGAGTACACTCCTAAGTGAAAATGTCCAAGTTGGGCCCAATTAGCCATTTTCCCTTCCCGGTGTCATTTGACTCGTTAATGTTACAAGGTCTCAGATGTGAATGGGGAGCAGGTGTGTTAAATTTGGTGTTATCGCTCTCCCTCTCTCATACTGGTTACCAGAAGTTCAACATGGCAAGAATTGTTGCTCTACAAAAAGATGGCCTAGGCTGGGAGTGTGGCTTGGCGCACAATGGAGACGGCTGCACACTAGCGGAGCTCCGAGAAGGGAAACGGCCGACAGCACTTCTCCCAGCTCGAGAGACGCCCGAGGATGGGCAAACAGCTCCTCCAGACACCCCACAACAGCCGCGACGCGGATTAGCTTCCTCCGCCGCCAGAGACATCTCAGATGTTTTTAAGGCCCAGACGTCAAAGAAGGGCAGCACGGCTGGACCCAAGATGGTGTGGCAACAGCACATGGAGGAGAACTTCATTGAAGACTCTCAATTCGCAACAGAGGACTCAGGTAGGAGCAGTGCTCGTTCCAAGAAACCCCTAATGTACGCTGATATGCCCGGCTTTGCAGCAGACATTAACCACTTATCGAACGCCGACCGCAGTCTGACGGCGACAAAGTGGCTCGTTATCGCAAATCGCCGCCATATGACGGCGGCTGCGATAACTAGTGCTGTGAGCGCGTGCATGCCGCCGGAGGCGAGCTTGCACGCTCACTGTGTCCGGGGGGTCCAGGGAGCGGGTACGGCGGACTCGATTGCCGCTGGCTACCTGCAATGGCCCCCCTGCAGTCAGAGAACAGAGGTCCGTGTAAGTAAACACAGATCTCCGTTCTCATAGAGGGGGAAGGGTGGTGATCACAGTCTTCCTGTATATGAAAGCCATGATCATCCCCTTTCCCCAGCCAGGGCAGCCCACGCACAGTTAGGACACGCCCAGGGAACACAGTTAAGCCTTAGAGCGCCCCCTGCAGGTTAACCCCTTCACTGCCAATGGCATTTACACAGTAATCAGTGCATTTTTGTAGCACTGATTGCTGTATAAATGACAATGGTCCCAAAAAAATGTCAAAATGGTCCGACGTGTCTGCTGCAATATAACAGCACCGCTAAAAATCGCAGATCGCCGCCATTACTAGTAAAAAAAATAAATAAAATAAAAACCCCAGGAATGAATTCTCATCGTCCGCAAATGCGTCAACTTTTGCGCAAACCAATCAATAAACGCCGATTGCGATTTTTTTTTACCAAAAATATGAGGAAGAATATAAATTGGCCAAAACCAATGGAAAAAAAATGTTTTTTTATATTTTTTTTTGGATTTGTATTTTAACAAAAAGTAAGAAGTTTGTTTTTTTTTTGCAAAAATGTCGCTCTTCTTTTTTTTTATAGCGCCGATCAGAAATGATGCAGAGGTGATCAAATACCACCAAAAGAAAGCTCTATTTTTGGAAAAAAAGGACGCAAATTTAATTTGGGTACAACGTCGCACGACCGCGCAATTGTCAGTTAAAGCGACGAAGTGCCAAATCGCAAAAAGTGCTCTGGTCCTAAAGTGTGAAATCCTTCTGGGGCTGAAGTGGTTAAAACAATGTTCTCAGCGGGCATCACAGACCTAAAATCTAATTTAGTGATCCTCACTGAGAAACTAACGGCAGTGGAGGCTACGAGGAAACAACGGACTGATCGCATTTCAACATTACACCACAAGGTGTCATCTCCACGGAAACAAGACATTGCCAGAGACACCAACTTGACTTAGGGATGAGAGGTGCTGGGAGACCCACGTCTTCATATAAAAGTTTTAAGTGGAAAATACTCTGGATGCCTAGGTTCACTGCCCCTGAGTTTTGTTGGGGCTTCATTCTCGTTCGGACTGCCTATCCGATTTCAGGCCCAGGTGACATGTCCCAGGCTGGAAGGCCTGGTGGAAGGGGAAAGGGAGATGATTAGGCTGTCGCTCACGCAGGTCATTTCTGTGGAGATTAACAACCACAGAGATCTATGCTTTTATTAATGAGGCCATGTTCATTCTTCAATGTTTCACTTTCTCATGGCTAGAGTTATTAT
>BLSH010068531.1:78253-89996 GCA_018402905.1 Glandirana rugosa
ATCTAACCAATCTGTGGATCTAATCCTTACCCGGCTTGTGGGGGGGGGGGGTAAACCAAACGTGGTCTTGTACGCTTGTCTGTTTTTTAAACACGCTTGTAAGCTTGTGGTAATTTCAGATACCACGGGCTTGTACTTTTTAGTTTTCACGAGTAAAATTTCCGAATATACGTTCAATAACGTG
The DNA here is from genome assembly GCA_018402905.1 of Glandirana rugosa. NCBI lineage: Eukaryota > Metazoa > Chordata > Amphibia > Anura > Ranidae > Glandirana > Glandirana rugosa. Next base: position 78,438 of record BLSH010068531.1, read on the forward strand.
ATTTTTCACATGCCCCTGGGCTTATGACGGGATCCCCTGTACATAATTACGTTTCTTTTCAATTTAGTTATTAAAAAAAATCCTCGTCACTAAAATTATTACGAACACTTTGTTATTTTTACATTAAAAGGAAATTGATTATACGGCCCCCCCCCCCCCCAGTGCGCCCTTTTACAGGCAGACTAAGGGGACCCCCCCCCCCCCCGGCATATTAGTTAAAGGAAAATTACATTTTTATTGTTTCACAAGCATTATTAAAATCACTGCTCCTAAAAAAAATTATTGATTTAACTTTTCTTTGCATTAATACATGTCCCCTAGGGCAGTATTCGGGTCCCCGTACACTTTTTAGTGCAATAACTTGCATATAAGCCTTTAAAATGAGCACTTTTGATTTTTCATGTTCGGGCACCATAGACTTTAATGGTGTTCGAATGTTCGCACAAATTTTTTGTCTGTTCGCATGTTCTGGTGCAAACCAAATGGGGGGGGGGGGTGTTCGGCCCATTCCTAATCTAGGTGTCTAACCAATCTAACCAATGTCCAACCCAACTTGCCCAACCAATGTGATGTTCCATATCCAGCTGTAGCAAAATCAAAGTGAAATGAAATAAAGCAACTCCAGCATACAATAATTCCCCCTTTAAAAACTGTAGAATGGTGCCTGCCTGGGTATTGGGGTATAGGTGGCAAAATCTCAACAGGTCCAAAGAGAAACAGGTGTGGTTGTTGAGCACTGACACAGAGGAATGTATCAAGGTCATACCCCAAGTCCAGTCTTTCTGGTCAGGGTCATTTTATGAACAAACTGTATGCCTGTGGGCACTCTGTCAGACGGCTGTTTTTCATGGGAAGAACTGATAACCCAGTTCGGATTTTTTTAGCGGGTTGCTATCCCCCAACTCCTCAAGGTAAACCTGTGCTGGTTCTTTACTCGTATTGCTCTGTCCTCCACAGATATAAACATGCATGTCGAGTGATCCGATCATGCAAATTTTTGGAAAGGTCCTTTGTAACAAGGTAATCATCTGCACGTCCAACTGTTGCCTGCGGTCAATAGATATTTATGCTATTTATGTTTTTTTTTAATTCTAAACTGAATATATATTATCAAATGTTTATTATGGATTGAGACAGAAAAAAACATATTATATATGCATTATATGGGTAAAGGGACAAAAACTGAACTGACATTTTTGATCTCAGGAAAAGGTGTAGGAGAAGATGAAATCAGGACTGGGCTAAACTGAGTATGAGAAAGAAGAAGCAAGATAATATGTTAATTTTAACTAAATAAAAGCTGCTTTACAAAAACAAGTAGAGCTAGAGTAGGTGTGATCAGTGCAGTATAATATTACTGTGCAGGAATTGTTTAATATGTTTTTAGTATATAACTGACAAGTAAGCTTTGCCATGGTCCATAAATAATAATTACAGAGGCATCTTTGAAAATAAAGCTGACACAACTGGGTAACAAAATATTTAACTGGTAATTTATTATACAACAATATTTCTGAGTTACAGTAGCAAAAAAAATATATATATATAATCTCAAATTGCTGTTAACACTCCCTATTCTGGAACGTGTAATCCATCAAGCAGCCAGGTTAAATTTCCAGCTCCTGGGAATGGTCCAGCTACAAATATCTTATTATGCTTAGGACACAGTGAACTCAATTCACCTAAGTAACTTTGATTTATTGACTATAATGTAATTGGACCTGGTTATTTTATCTACCAAGCTACTGCAGCACTTTAGTATACTTCAGGCTCATAAACATACATAATTAGAAAAACCTAGAGAAAAACTATAAGAATATAAACTTTTTATAAAGGCATTTAATAATTTATATTTTTATACATATACAAAAAGAAGCGTTCTAAACCTGAATAATAAAAATAAAAACACAACAAGAGAATAAAGGCAGGGACTTTTACACTGAAATTTGAATAAAAATAAAACATTTTATGTAGTTATAATAGACATTGCTTAGAATCAACAAGGTATAGCCAGGTTACATCAAACAGAAATGGGAATGACATAAAGAGAGAAGGTAAAAAGAACCTGTGCCTACTTATTTACACTGCATATGTATGCTGCAGTCCTCATACTCACTAAATATTCATGACTTACAGTGCAAGGAGTGAGAGCCCCACATAAGTTCATACACAAGCCTTTAGATAAAAGATAATTTTTAAAAATGAAAGTCTTCCATTACACGTGTTTTTCTGAACAAAGAATGTAGACATGGAATTAAAGCATTGGACTCAATTCACATAGCCTTAGGACAAAGATAATCTTTATTTTAGCCATGTGTCTGTAATTTTCAAATCTAAATGGATTTAGCTCAACATAACATTAAACTGTGTGGAAATAAGTATCCTTATCCTGGTGTGGTAACTTTGTGAATTTGGGCCTAATACAGCTTAAAAAAAGAATCTGTTTAAAATAGTTTGGGACTAAGAAGCAACCAGCAGCTGCTAAAACGATAAAGACATTGGTCAGGAGTATATGATGTTCAACACTGTTTACAGAGTGCAATGATAGAACAATGTAATGGTAAGTAGAGTTGAGCGAACCTATTTGTAAAGTTTGGGTCCGTACCGAACTTTGGAGTGTCCGTGACCCAGACCCGAACCCGGACATTTGAAAAAAATTGGGTTCGGGTATTTGATCCCGCCTGTTGAATAGCTGCCGGGCAGCCAATCAACAAGCATTTCACTGGTTTGCCCTTAGAAGCCATCACAGCCATGCCTACTAATGGCATGGCTGTGATTGGCCAGTGCATCATATGACCCAGCCTCTGTATAAGCTGGAGTCACGTAGTGCTGCATGTCACATGCTCTCAGGCTAGTGTAGGGAGAGGATGCTGCCGGCGCTGTGAGGGACAGATTGCAGATATAATACCATCTCATCCTGCATTACAGAACGATCTGATTCTGGACTAGGTACAGATTACTACTACTGCTTTGAGGGACAGATTGCAGATCTCATCCTGCATTACAGAACCATCTGATTCTGGACTAAGTAGAGTCTACTGCTTTGAGGGACAGATTATTGTTCTAAAATCATCTCCTAGTTCTATAGGGTCAGGTTCCTGCTGTTGCTGTAAGGGACAGATTATTGTTCTAAAATCATTGCCTACTCCTATAGGGTCGTGTTCCTGCTGTTGCTGTAAGGGACAGATTATTGTTCTAAAATCATCACCTATTCCTATAGGGTCAGGTTCCTGCTGTTGCTGTAAGGGACAGATTATTGTTCTAAAATCATCGCCTACTGCTATAGGGTCAGGTTCCTGCTGTTGCTGTAAGGGACAGACTATTGTTCTAAAATCATCACCTACACTGCCACGGTCACGGCCTAGCCAGCCTCTAGGCTCCTACTCCACATCCACCCACACTTCCCATTTTTTTTATTTGATTTTAAGTTATTTTCCCTATCCCCATTTTTTTAAATGGCACTTGTCCTACTCTTACCCCCATTTTACTTCCTTTTGCAGCCCTCTAGCACTTGCCAGGACTTTTTTACAGCCATTTTTGTGCCAAAAAGTTTGGGTCCCCATTGACTTCAATGGGGTTCGGGGTCCGGGGGAAAGATCGGGTCAAGTTCGGTACCGAACCCGGAATTTTTTGCGAAGTTCGGCCAAACCCGAACATCCAGGTGTCCGCTCAACTCTAATGACAAGCAAATTTTACACAGTGCAGCATTTAAAGGTATGAAATATACATCACAACCTAAAGAGTGCAGCAGTCAGGGGTATCTAATGTATAGAACATTAACCTGGTGGTCAGTGGGGATTGCCTCTTTAACCTGATGATCGGTGGTGGGTACCTACTTTCATTGGTGATAAGTGCCCTTTAAATCTTGTGATCCATGGTGAGTGTCCCTTTTAACCAGATGGTCAATGATGAGAGCCATTTTAACTAAGTTGTTAGTGGTGTGTGCCCCCTTGTATTGATGGTCAGTGAGAGGGCAGTAATGGGTCATTCAGTGGCGGACCGTCCACACAGGGCACAGGGGTGCTGCCCCCCTGATCCATGCTCCTGGCCCCTAATATACATGCAGGGCACTAAACACATGGATTCCAATGGGTTTTTTTTTAGAGCCTGAGGCTCTAATTGGCTTCAAAAAAGGGTGGGCACACCCATTTGTGTGACAATGTCAATTTAATATTCGCTATTGTCTTCTTGATTCTCCTCCTGGCCAATCAGGAAGCGGGTCCCGAGATCCGTTATCCGATTGGCTGAGAGGAGAAGCGATCCTATTGGCTGCCTAGGAGGAGTAGGGAGGAGGAGGTAGGAGATGCATGGCGGAAGCCGCTGTGATGCCAAGGAGCAGGAGACGTAGGGGAAGTCGCTGCCCGGAGGAAGCGCTGCCTGCAACCTAGATGGAGTAAGTGCGTGGCTGGTGACCGGCCAACCGATCGACTGGGGGAGGGGGTGCGAGTGACCCGACCTACCAGGGGGTGCGGGTGACCAAACCAAGCGGGGGGAGTGGCTGTGGGTGCATTGTTTGCTGCCCCCCCCCAAAAAAATATACCACCAGCTGCCACTGGGGTCATTGATATTTAGATGTGACTTACCTGAAGAAAATCTGCATAGATCCCACGCTGCTGCCTTCTGCAGAGTTGGTGCTGAAAACATGAAGATACTGATGAGTGGGATATCAATATACCAGGTCCTCCCTGCATACAGGTGTTAGTAGATGCACAAAAGCAGCATTGTTGAGATATTCAATGTACACAGCTAACTAGGACTATACTATACACAATGAAAATGTGTTATGTATGCGTACCATACCATAAATGTGGTATGATACAAAAATGTTCTGCTTAGTTTTCTTAATGCTTTAAAAATTAGCTACTGCTTATGGAAAATGCCATATCAATTCAAGAGTAAGTTCAATGGACAATGGAAATATAAAATTATATTGATTGTTACAGATAGCTTAAAATTGTTTAATATATTGTTTAGATAAATATATGGATACTTTATTTTTTTAGTATTTTATTATTTTTAGTATGTTTTTGTTATTTAATAGTAGCAAACTATGATTGTGTGCTACCAAACAGAAACCATCTTTAAAATGATCTGCCTACAGTGAAATATAATGCCATTTGTTGCTTTGGGTGATTGCACCGGCAATCATTGCACTTGAAACAGAACTCTTGAACAATCCCAATGCTACATTTACAAAGAATAATAGAATCTGCCAGTGCTGACTTGTTTTCTAATGTGCCAGCTTAGGGGCTGTCTTCTCTTGTGAGTCACTGATCTGGAACAAGCATGAGCTTAGCAGATGTTGGAATATCTAATACAGTATGTGTGTGCTTTTCAAGGTCAGTGACTTACTAAGTAATGAAGCAAAAATAAAGATGGCAGCACTAGATCGTGCACCTTCAAGTGCAAGTTAGTAGTCACAGCTTCCCTGTATCTATTCTGACAGGTCCCTTTTAAAGTAGAACTCCAGCCAAGGCTATAGTTATAGATCATTCATCTCCATGAACCTATGGATGATGAAGCCATTTCATTTAAACCCTGCCCCTTGTATCATGTAAGTATTTCAGTAAAAACAAATGCTAGAATGTGCTACCTAAAGTGTTTGTTTTTTAGTTTTTGATAGGGTGGAAGCAGTTTGTATGTGTCTCTGCTAAAGTAATTCACCCCTCAATTCATCCTGGTGAACATTATCACAAAATACAGAAAGTGATGGGAATTTTTACAGTTGTCATCATAACAAGAAGTTTTTGGAAATATTTTAATGGGACACCTGTTTCAGTGACAGCAGTCTAAGGAAAGGGGTGGGGGGGTTCTCTAACTTTGGGGAGATTTACTCCCCTTTGCTGTTATGTCTTCAGGACAGGAAGGGAAACCTCTCCAATGGGACACAGATAGCAAAAAATAAACCGACAGGGAATTTTTACATTTTCCTTTTATTAAAAAGGCCAAAAAAAAAAAGTTTTGGCCTTTATAGAATTAAAAAGTACTGCAGGTTTGAGATTTGAGGTCCTAGCCAATTTATATGCAGATTCACCCAGGAGAGTTTTTAAAAACTATAATGCACAGCATACTCTTTGAACTAAGGCCAGCAGACATAGAAGGGTCAATAAAAGGAGTTTTTTGTTAAGCCAGCCTTTCACTATAAAAGTGGGGGGTCACAGGGTAGCCATAGTGTTAGTGAATAGGAAGCTGTTGCAGGGAAATAATAGTAAAAGCTGACCCCTATGCTGCCTTTTTTGTTTATCATTATTGGGGGGGGGGGGTTGTCTTTTTAAATTTATTTTATGGTTGTTTGGCGGTCAGCAGTTACTTTTAGCTGCTGCCCGGCTCATAGCAAATTTTTCTTTGTGCTGCAAGGCTTCACTAAGAAAATATGAGCATTTATTTTGTTGGGGATGGGGGTTATTTTGGGGGTATATTGATCTTTATTTTTATATAGGACTTTTTTTCAATTAAACAGTTTTTTGCTGCAAATCTTCTCACCATAAAAAGAAGGGTGTTTTTGATATTCATTTCTTTGTTAAGCTTGAGGGGCTTAAAGTGGGACATTCACTTGTTACTGATCATCTGTTCCTGGAGCTGGTTTTTATTTACAGCACTATTGCAGTGGTTCTCAACCTTGTCCTCAAGTACCCCCAACAGGCCATGTTTTGTGAATTTCTCTTAGATAAAATAGCTGTCCACAATACTAAGCCATTGACTTTGATTAAAAGCACCCGTGCAAGATAAAGGAAAACCTTCAAACATGGCCTGTTGGGGATACTTGAGGACAGGGTTGAGTACCACTGCTCTATTGCATTGTTTGAAAATAAAAAATACAATTATTGATATTTTGGCTAACCATATATGTATTTATCACTATCATTTCCCTGTGACTCATTGGTTACATATATATGAAGCTTCCTATGTTTGATTTGTACTTCTATTTTGTAAGCCTTAAAAATTCAATACAAATATAATTTAAAAAAATAAACAAAAATAAATAAAATTTTAAAAAATGCAGGAACAGTGTGCACTTAAACCACCTTGCATTGCATCACTCACTTCCGTCGCACCCTCCTGTCCCAATAGATAGAATCAAGGTTAGCCATACACCATTTAGTCCAATTAACACTGATTAAAACTGTCTTTCTGCTGACCATTTTTACACTGCTGGACCCTCTGCAGCATCCTAATTTTTGTAGAAAAACCCCTTCTGTGTTTTTTGGGCCTTACTTTGCTCAAAGAATTGTCATCCTGCTAGACAATGTTACACTACTGTATCATCTGTGGTCATTTAATTCTTATGTTAAAATATCTGCCTGTATTATTTGTCTCTAGTACATTTTTGCTGTTTGACCATGATTGACTGTTTGACCATGATTTGGCTGTTTGACCATGACCCTACAGCTGGTCAATTTTACATTACTGTATCCTTTGGAATATCTTAATTCTTGTAGTAAAACACCTGTTTTCCTCTTTCTCTTTAGTACATTTCAGCCAGTTCTCACTCATTAAAAATGTCCTGCTGTTGATCAATTTTACACTGTTGTTAAATTTGCAGTCTCTTAATTTTTAGATTGATATAAATCAGCCATCTGCACAACAGTTTTGTATCAGCAAGAACAGGGACACTCACAGAGAACTTCAGGCTAAATTCTATCTACCAGTCAAAGCAGGTCCATTACCATTCCATGAATAAGTATGTGCCCCTACTAAAGATATCTGAAAAAGTTGAAATGAAAAAGTGAAATGAAGCACGCTGAAGTGTGCTACTGTTGTATGTAAGATAAGTTAATTGTAAAAGAAATTAATTCCACAGCTAAATATGTGCTGCCAGTGTACCTTGTTGTTGTACTGTTACACAACAGCTCATACAGCTGTAGGGCACCCCCCACACATGCGGTTTAAAAGGATTTATGCATTTTCAATATTGCCCTTGAAACTGCATGAAAAGACTCTCTACCTGTATTGTTTTGACATTAATACATGTCCTCCGTGGCAGTGTCCAGCTTTTAATGCCCCTAATATCCCTAAAATGGGCCAGAATTTAATACAAAGATTTGCAACCCATAAACTTTAATGCAATTCACCTCTTACTTTGGGTTTACTGAATTTCAAGCAAAAATAAACAAACTTATCCATGGTAGATTCAAACAACACTACTTACAGTAAATAACCTCAACACACTTTATTGTCAGATTGTACAATCTATAAAAATGAAAATGTAGTAACAATTAGCTGAAAGGTATGCACTCAGTTTCATGACCTTTCTGGATCTAATAGGAAAATGTAATTGAGCCTGGATTCACACTGCTGCGCTGTGATGTGGTGCAAATTTGATGCAGGTTTCTGTCCAGGGCAAGGTGCAAATTTACATTGCGATTTGGAGGTGTGAACAAATTTGCATTGTAGCATAGAAGTTTGCATCGCACCGGCACCAAAGATGCACAGGAGTCTTTTTTTTCCCCGCATTAAATTTGCAATGCTGATATGGGAATCAAACACATAGATATCCATTCTATGCAAGTGACATGTGAATCTTGGGCTACCTAACTGCATCTAAACCGCACAAGATTCGCAGCAGTATGAACTCAGACTGAAGGTCAATATAAGTGGGTTGAGATGGATAGCAAAAGACTGTTACTGTTGTATGACAGTCTCTTGCTAGCTAACCCCAAAACCACATATGCTCATTCTCACCACACTCCCCCCACCATTCTGTTCCTCAGTGGAGTCAGAAGTCAATCCCTGCATAAGCTCTGTTTTGAAAGGCGTTGCAGTTTGTACAGAGTTAATGACGTAACCCCCTCTCTCAAGCTATGGTGTTTGCACTACATAATGTTAAAAGGGCACATGCTCCCCCATACCTGAACGAATCATGCATTTTACCAAAATACTTGCTTGGCAGTTATGATGCACTGGAGGCTTTCAAACTATTCAAATTACTGACCCGACAGAATCCCATAGTTTAGGAAGTTTGACTTCCTTTTGACTTAACTAGTTACATGCTTGTTCCTGGTCAGTTTTATATGTGGGTTCAAGAGTAAGATGGGTAGCTAAAGCACCCATGGCAATCTTTGTACTTTTCTCAGCACAGGTTTCCTTTAGGGAGTGCTTTAATATTTACCTAAAGTTCCCTTTTTTGTTTTCTTTAAAGCATATTTCCGTTTTTGTGGTCATATTTGTTGAAACCTTACTATTATTTTTATTATGTGGTCCAATTAACACAGCATAAGGAAAAAAGAAATATACAGTATCTCACAAAAGTGAGTATACCCCTCATATTTTTGTAAATATTTTATTATATGTTTTCATGTGACAACACGGAAGAAATGACACTTTGCTACAATGTAAAGTAGTGAGTGTAAAGCTTGCATAACAGTGGAAATTCGCTGCCCCCTCAAAATAACTCCACACCCAGCCATTAATGTCTAAACCGCTGGCAACAAAAGTGAGCATACCCCTAAGTGAAAATGTCCAAATTGGGTCCTAAGTGTCAATATTTTGTGTGCCCAACATTATTTTCCAGCACTGCCTTAATCCGCTTGGGCATTGAGTTCACCAGAGCTTCACAGGTTGCCACTGGAGTTCTCTTCCACTCTTCCACGATGACATCACAGAGCTGGTGGATGTTAGAGACCTTGCACTCCTCCACCTTCCATTTAAGGATGCCCCACATATGCTCAATAGGGTTTAGGTCTGGAGACATGCTTGGCCAGTCCATCACCTTTACCCTCAGCTTCATTAACAAGGCAGCGGTCATCTCTGAGGTGTGTTTGGGGTCATTATAATGTTGCAATACTGCCCTGTGGCCCAGTCTCTGAAGGGAGGGGATCATGCTCTGCTTCAGTATGTCACAGTACATGTTGGCATTCATGGTTCCCTCAATGAACTGTAGCTCCCCAGTGTTGGTAGCACCCATGCAGCCCCCAGACTATGACCCTCCCACCACCATGCTTGACTGTAGGCAAGACACACTTGTCTTTGTACTCCTCAGCTGGTTGCCGCCACACATGTTTGACACCATCTAAACCAAATAAGTTTATCTTGGTCTCATCAAACCACAGAACATGGTTCCAGTAATCCATGTCCTTAGTCTGCTTGTCTTCAGCAAACAGTTTTTGGGCTTTCTTGTGCACCATCTTTAGAAAAGGCTTCCTTCTGGTACGACAGCCATGCAGACCAATTTGATGCAGTGTGTATGGTCTGAGCACTGACAGGCTGACCCCCCACCCCTTCAACCTCTGCAGCAATGCTGGCAACACTGACACATCTATTTCCCAAAGACAACCTCTGGATATGACACTGAGCACATGCACTCAATTTCTTTGGTCGACCATGGCTAGGCCATGTCTTGTTAAGCTGCTGTATGATCTTAGCCAATGTTCTGCAGCTCCGTTTTAGGGTCTTGGAAATCTTCTTATAGCCTAGGCCATCTTTATGTAGAGCAACATTTTATTTTTCAGATCCTCAAAGAGTTCTTTGCCATGACGTGCCATTTTGAACTTCCAGTGACCAGTATGAGACAGCGAGAACGATAACACCAAATTTAACACACCTGCTGCCCATTCATACCTGTTACGTACCTGACGGTGGAGTCTGTCTTGTGCAGGGAACAACCGCTCTTGCGCACCCGATTCAAGGACCCCTGGTAGTGTAGACAGAGGCCCGAGAGTGCGGGATGGCATGAGGGCTGGATGGTCACAGATGTTGTAGTGAGATTCCAGCAGGTCGTGCAAACAGGAGAATGGTCGTACAAGCAGGGTTGGCAACGTGCAGGCAGAAAGGTACAAAAAGGGTTAGGCAAGCGGATCGTCAAGTTCAGGCAAGGTTCGTTAACGGGCGGGCAGCGGAGGTACAGAGGAGTAGACAAGCGGATGGTCGTGGATAGCCGGGGTCGATGCAGGTAGCGGACAACAGGTCAAAGCAAGCCGGATTGACAGGAAACAGGTGAAACACAGGAACAGGTAGGGAGCTGAGGCCCACAGGTCTGGAACGCTGTAGAACAAGCAGCAACTTTGTGCAGGATGTCCAGGGTTTAAATAGGCACCATTTGGCGCCGTTTCCGGCGCGCGGACGCGCACGGGAGCACGCGAGCGCGCACGGAGGCGCGGGCACCACCCGGAAACGGCCAGGAACACTGGCAAAGTCCCTTTTACTGACATTGCCCCCCCCAAGGGGCAGCCTCCGGATGCCTATCGAGTGTCACCATCTTGGCGCTTTCGTTTGAAGGCCTGAATCAGTCCGGGAGCATGAATGTTCCCTTCGGGTTCCCACGAGTTCTCTTCCGGGCCGAAACCCTTCCATTTAATTAGATATTCGGTCACCCCCGCTCTCCGACGACTCTTTAAGATTGCTTCCACCTCGTACTCCTCCTCTCCGTTAACTAGGATGGGACCTGGTGGTCCTGTTTTTCGGCCGGGGAAGGAATCACGGACCATGGGTTTCAATAGGGAAACATGGAAAACCGGGTGGAACTTCAGAGATGGTGGAAGATCGAGTTCGAAAGCCACCCGGTTAATCTGTCTTTTCACGGAAAAGGGTCCCAGAAATCTTGGACCCAATTTCTTCGAGGGG
>BLSH010068531.1:134625-151493 GCA_018402905.1 Glandirana rugosa
TTTACAGATTTCGTCGTGCTAACTATTCGATTGGAAAGTTTTAACTATAAACGTTACTTTTTTTATATAACTCAATAAGAAGTGTATTTATCCGGGGTTCACACGAGTAAAAGAACACACCCGTCCGTCGGTGTGAGTTTTTAACGAAATTATAATGAGTCAAATTGGATCAGTGTACGTCATCCAGGTCGTGTGTAGTACCCCAACTCTTAAATCTTAAAGGGTCTAGTTGTCTATAACTATATACGGTGGTACATATGTGACATACGTCTTAATAATCCGTTTACTCATAAAACTGGTGTAGTAGGAGAAATACGTACAACAGGGTAGTAGGCTTTCGAGCCTATACAGCTTGGAGTAAGACAACATGCATAAAGAGGATGATGTGGTCAAAATACTCATTTGCCTAATAATTCTGCATACAGTGTATACATGGTGGCATATATCAATATCTGTTGATCTGGGAAATTCTAAATTCTCAACCCCATGATGTGTGCTGGACCTACTGCATGTGACTAGGTTAAACTGAGTAATATTAAAGCAATTTTTGAGTGTGGCTGCCTGCCCACACAAGAAAATGAGCACACTTGGGGCCTATTTATGTGAAGAATAACTCAATATATTTTTTTCATTGCAAATATCAATTTTGAAAGGTTAGCTTATCAATCGTGCTGCTTTAGACATTTTTTTTCAGTCATTTTTAATATATTTTATCAAAGGTGGCAATAGTCCAGCAAAATCTATTTTGTATATAGAGTATATATATATTGCTAGCTCATGAACACTTTTATATATTTTTCTCCAGACATGCAATAAAGGAAAATTTGAAAAAGAAACTCTTCTGCTATGTAGGCTGTTCTGCACTTCATACAGAATATAGACATAGGATCCATATTTTGTCTGAGCCTACCTTTAAATATAACTAAATGCAAAGCTTTTTTTTTAAGCAGAACAGAGAGGGATTAGATCACTTGTTTATTGCTATCTCTGTCCCTGTTGGGGAGATTTGCCCTCTCATTTTTTTTTTTTAATTTTACCATTCACTGAAAGTGGAAGCAAATCCCACATTTTGAGTTGTCACTAAATTAGGAATAGAGGGGAAATCTTCCAATGGGGACACTAGTTCAGGAGGGATTTGCTTTCATTTATTTTTTTGACTATTCAACAGAAAGTGAAGGGACATAGATGGCAAAAATGAAACTGAAAGGGGTGAAAACCCTCCCTTACTTTATCTGAAAAAAAAAAGTTTTACCCTTATTTCTACTTTAAATGGGAACTTAAAGCGAAGTTCCAGCCTGTAGCTGCTAACATTTATTTATTTTATTTTTTTTCTTGTCAATAGGTTTTATTAGGTTTTGCATAGTACAATATATTTAACAGTTATCAGGTCAATACAATTTAGTGGTGTAACTGGTGAGATACATAGAAGTCATCGCACTGTGGCTTAAAATGTCTATGACAATTAGCATTCTATGGTTCATAACGTGTACAACTCTATCAGTATAGCTCCAGAGGGATGTAGATTGCAGGTGCCCTGGACACCCCTTAGGGAACATTACTGTGTCCTTGGGCTCATTGCAACATCGCTTCCTATTCTAAGCATTGTGGAGTGTGCACAGGAGGCTCTTGACAAATAGCTTGTACTATTCTAATGTTTAACTTTAAGATTTACTGTCGACCTGTTTACCATACCTATGAGGTGCGAAAAAAAAACACCTTGTAAAACTGAAGGAGGAAAAGGAGAAATGAGGGGGAAGACCCCCGGAAGGGAGAGAGTGGAAAGAGGATGAATGAATAAGAAGTATAGAACAGGTTAAAGAGAAAAGAGGGAAAGAAGAAGTGGTGAAGGTCTACTGGGTCGGTTTCGTCCATCCTTCCACGTTACCCGTGCTTTGGGAGACTATCGCCACCATGGCTGAAGCACCGCTTGGTTAAAGGTTGGGGATAGGCAGTGTTTGATCCATGGTTCCCAAACCCGTTCAAACTTGGGCTCTTGTTCCTTTTCTATTGCATCCAACTTGGCATGTATCATGAAGTTAGTGGTTCTATGCTTAACTTCAGCAAAAACTAAATGGGGAGATTTCCATGCTTTTGCAATGGTTTGTTTCGCTGCTGTAAATAGGAACAGCAGGAGTTTGAATTGGGTGCGGGTCAAAAGGTCCGGTTTGAGATTTAGTAAGGCAACTGCCGGGTCTGGAGTAAGAAAGGTCTTGAGAATGATGGAAGCTAATTGAAAGATTTCTGCCCATAGCTTACTTGCAGCCGGGCACGTTCACCATATATGGAATTGTGTGCCCAGTTCCAAGCATCCTCTGAAGCATTGCTGAGGATATGTCGGTATATATTTGGCTATCTTTGCTGGGACCATATACCACCTAGTTAAAACCCTATAGTTAGTTTCAACCGCTAGGATGTTGGGAGAAGAGGGCGTAGTATATGACCAGATTTCGTTCCATTCTGCTTGATCAAATACTCGGCCTAAGTCTTCCTCCCATTTACGGGTATAATGTGGCCTACTTGGGTTTGGTGTATTTGACAGCAAGGTATATAGGTGTGAAATCAAGCCCCTAGCATGAGGGTCTTTTATGCAGTATGTTTCAAGGGTCGACATGTGGTTTAACTGGGTTTTATCTTTTATTAGTGGTGCATAAAATTTTTTGATTTATAGAAATTGAAATAACTCGCCTGAAGGTAGTTGAGTTGATTCTCTGAGGGTGGGAAATATAAGGAAGGAGGTTTGGTTTACTAGGTTACGTAGCCGTAGTATGCCCCGAGAGGTCCAATTGCAAAAGGCCTGAGGAGATTCCCAGGTGGGATAAAAAGATTTTTCATGGAAGAGAGAAGTGGGTTATGGGGGGATTGCAAGTTTTACTTTATTCTTACCATATCCCAGGTGTGTAAAAAATGCCTGATGATAGGGTGTTTTATAGCCCTTCTATTTTCAGTTTTCAGCCACAAAAGGTTTGAGACCGACAGCGGGTCGCATTCTACTGACTCTATCACCACCCAGAGTGGTATCTCTTGCGTGGCGTGATATTTAGTTAGGCTTGCCACCTGGGCTGCCTTATATTAAGCTGAAAAATTAGGCACTCCTAAACCATCGCAGGTTTTGGACAAGAAGAGAGTTCGTCTCGCTACCCTAGGTTTGGATTTTCCCCATATGTAATTGTTGGTCCTTTTTTGAAGGATTCTCAAGTAGTAAGCTGGAACCACTGTTGGCAAGACCCTGAATAGGTACAGTATCTTCGGGAGTACTACCATTTTAACCACAGTCACTCTCCCTAACCAAGATATGGGGAGAGGGGACCAGGTCTGCAAAAGAGTTGTTATTTGTTTCATGATCTCTGGGTAGTTACTTGAAAAGAGCCGAGTGTGGTCGGCAGTTAGGCGAATTCCTAAATAGGGGATGGAGGATGATGCCCACGGAAGGGAAGGCTCCGCTGGTGGCTTCCCGTTCAGCGGGTGTTAGGGAAATATTTAGGGCCAGGGATTTGCTGGGGTTTACTACCAGACCAGATATGGAAGCAAATGTATTTAAAATTGGGAGTAAACTTGGCCCTGATATTTGTGGGGATGACAGGAATAGCAAAATATCATCAGCAAACAAGCAGAGCTTGTGCTTATAACCACCTAATAGAGTTGAGCGAACCCGAACTGTAACGTTCGGGTTCGTATCGAACTTTCGGGTGTCCCGAATCCGAACATGAATGTTTGAGAAAACATTCGGGTTCGGGTTCTGGATTCCGGTATTTTATCACGCATATTGAATAGCTGCAGGGCAGCCAATCAACAAGCGTTTCACTGGTTTTCCCTAGAAGCCATCACAGCCATGCCTACTAATGGCATGGCTGTGATTGGCCAGTACATCATGTGACCCAGCCTCTATATGAGGCTGGAGTCACAGTGCTGCATGTCACATGCTCTTAGGTTAGTGTAGGGAGAGGATGTTGCCGGCGCTGTGAGGGACAGATTGTGAGGGACAGATTGCAGTGATAATAACTAGATAGAGATTACTATTACTGCTTTGAGGGACATATTGTAGATCTATAACATCTCATCCTGCATTACAGAAAGATCTGATTACAGAACGATCTCTCATCCTGCATTACAGAACGATCTGATTACAGAACGATCTCTCATCCTGCATTACAGAACGATCTTAAGGGACAGATTGCAGATCTAATAACATCTCCCATTTTCTTCCTTTTGCAGCCCTCTAGCACTTTCCAGGACTTTTTTACAGTCATTTTTGTGCCGAAAAGTTTGGGTCTCAATTTAATTCAATGGGGTTCGGAGTCCGAGGTAAAGTTCGGATAACGTTCGGTACCGAACCCGAACGTTTCCGGAAAGATCGGCCGAACCCGCCAAAACCGAGCGTCTACGTGTTCGCTCAACTCTACCGCCTAACTCGATTCCAGTGACTCAAGGGGAAGCTCTGATGAGATGCACTAAGGGTTCTATGAGAAGGGCAAAAATAAGGGGTGAGAGTGGGCAGCCCTGCCGGGTCCCTCTCTCTATGGGGAAAGGGTCCAAGCTATAGCCTGCATACTTAACATACGCTTGAGGCTTATTGTATAGTGCTGATATCCATTGTATAAAATGTGGGCCAAAGCCCCACTTCTGAAGGGTGTAGTAAAGGTATGGCCAGGAAATTGAGTTAAATGCTTTTCTCACAAGCTGCTAACTCTTAATATAAGAAAAGTAAGGGAAACCTGCAGTGAAGCCTTCAGCCTACACAGCCGAGTTCCTACTAGGGTTGGGCGAACTTTCGTTGTCCAGTCGTTCGGCGAACAGCCAAAGAAACAGGTCGTTCCACCATTTGTTTGACCCCCCAATTTGACCAAAATGCATTGCGGCACTGAACAGTGCATTGCAAGCAGTGAAAGATTCAGCCAATCAGGGCATAGAGCACTGTCAGAGTCATGATCGGACACTGTCATCATGACTTTATCCAATCATGGCTCTTTCCAGCCCCACAGTATTAAAGTATTCTTTCAATGGCAGCCATTTTCAGTGTGATTTCAGCTGGAGTGAGATAGAACAGAGCTCTCTGTTCAGTGCTATTAGTTAGTTAGTGTGCAATACTGTGTTTCAATTGTCAGTGCAGAATATTAGTTTAGTGTCAGTCTAGGGATAGTGTGAGTGTAGTGAGGAGGACCATCATTCAGCTTTGCATAGTGTGCAGCTGGAGTAGAGACAGCTCAGATAGTTTCAGTATAGTGTAGTGAGACCGTGTCATTCATACATACATTAGTGTATTTGTAGAGTAGGGACAGCTCAGATAGTTTCAGTGTAGTGACGGCTGAAAACTGTCTATTTGATTGCGTTACTGCAAGTTTAACACCATTTACTTCTGTGTGCGTTATTGCCAGTTTGACACCATTTACTTCTGTGTGCGTTACTGTCAGTTTAATGCCATTTACTTCTGTGTGCGTTAATGCCAGTTTAATTCAATATAGTTTTGTGTGCGTTACTGCCAGTTGATTGCCATATAGTGTGCGTTTACTGCCAGTTTAACGACATTTACTTCTGTGTGCGCTACTGCCAGTTTAACATCATTTATTTCTGTGTGCTTTACTGCCAGTTTAATGGCATTTACTTCTGTGTGCATTACTGCCAGTTTAATGCCATTTACTTCTGTGTGCGTTACTGCCAGTTTAACACCATGTACTTCTGTGTGCATTACTGTCAGTTTAACGCCATTTACTTCTGTGTGCGTTACTGCCAGTTTAATGCAATATAGTTCTGTGTGCGTTACTGCCAGTTGAACACTATATAGTTCTGTGTGCGTTACTGCCAGTTTAACGCCATATAGTTTTGTGCATTACTGCCAGTTTAATGACATGTATTTCTTTGTGCGTTACTGCCAGTTTAACACCATATAGTTCTGTGTGCGTTACTGCCAGTTTAACGACATTTACTTCTGTGTGTGTTACTACCAGTTTAACAACATTTACTTCTGTGTGCGTTACTGCCAGTTTAACTCCATATAGTTTTGTGCATTATTGCAAGTTTAATGCCATATAGTTCTGTGTGTGTTACTGCCAGTTTAACGCCATATAGTTCTGTGTGTGTTACTGCCAGTTTAACGCCATATAGTTTTGTGCGTTACTGCCAGTTTAATGCCATTTACTTCTGTGTGCATTACTGCAAGTTTAACGCCATATAGTTATGTGCGTCACTGTACATTTGACGCACTATATTGCAGTATATTATAGTGTATCCGTGGAGTGTGTCTGTGTAGTGTGAGTACTCAAATTAAAGTGCACCAAACACCACTTTATATTGATTAAAGTGCTTCTACATACAGATTTCCATTTCTTCTTTACATTTGCTAATAAGCACTGCCCCCTCCCTCCCAATAATGTCTGAGAGGACAACAAGGAGAGGTAGACATTCCCGTGGCACTGTAAGGGGGCCAGAAACAAATGTGTCCACAGGCAAAGGTGGACGTGGTGGTACGTCCTCAGGCAGGGCATCATTTCCTCTGTTTAGTGAGTTTGCCCGTGCTATCCAGCCACAGCATGCAGAGTAGGTGGTGGACTGGCTTACTAAACCTTCCTCATCCTCCTTATCCTCTGTTGTGCAAGCAGAGACAAGTGTGCAGTCCCCTATAGTTGCCAGAGTGGATAAACCTGCCTCCTTGTCCACATCTATTCCTGCCATAGCCCCAACATCAGCCATGGAAGAGTCAGCTGAGTTATTTGACCACAGTGTCAGCCACTTGCTCCTTGATGATGCCCAGCCATAACTGGATTTAGATGTTGGTTCTGAGGTTGAGGATGATTGGAAAATGAGCCTAGAGAGGGAAAACACTGGTGGACAAATTGGCATTCATGTTCCCCCAGCTGCAGCGTATTGCCAAGTTCTCCAGTGGTAATGATGATGATGAAGATGGAGGAGATGGCAGTGATGATGATGATGAGGTCACTGATGTGACTTGGGTGCCAGACAGAGCAGAGGAGGAAAACTGAAGGTGAGGCGGCACAACCCCAAGGAGGCCGACATCAAGAAAGGAGTAGAGTGCAGCCACCCTATTCCATCACATTCTGCAGCTGTTATCTCCCGCTCCACTTCCCAAAGCTCAGCTGTCTGGGCCTTTTTCAGCACATCTGCAGCAGATCGCACTGTTGCTAGCTGAAAACTGTGTCTCAGGCACGTCAAACGGGGCAAAAACACGGGGGCATGGCCAGCGTGCACGGCAGATGATAGCGTGAGGCAAGAGCTCCGACACCTAGAGAGAGAAGAGAGACGACTTCATGTCTGCCCCAACGCCAACCACACTGCTCCCTCTAGAAGCAAAACAGACGGGGAATCATCCAGTATGTCCAGGAAACGGCAGGGTGATTGCAAACCCAAAAAGCTGACAAATTACTTCCACTGGCCGGAGGGCCGCCAAGATGGTGCCGGCAGGCCGGAGCATACATCCCTCTCCAACCACTATTCGGAGCTGCCCGATGCTGAAGTGGACACTGAAGGGAGTTCTCCTAAGCTAACACCTCTGCCCTCCAGCCCTCCATGCTCCAGCCCGTCCAAAGCAAGGATGCATTTGGACACTGAGGACCCAGAACATGGGGTGAGTGCAACCACGCTGCAACAGTACCAGCACACGGCACACACATCAAATTTTCCTACCTGTGTTAGATACACAGATGAAGGAAATGTTACTAATGCTACACTGCTCCCTGCATGAAGATTTTACCAACATCACACGCAGGTTTTCCAAAAAATATTGATTTTGGGGGACAGAGTCGGCCAAGTGGAAACTGCTATTACTGATATAGCGACCACGGTCAACAATCTCATTGATGCACATGAAGAGGGAGAGGAGGACAGGCATTGGATCAGGGCTAAACTGGCAGACCTCGAGGACCACTCAAGAATAAATGATGTCAAATTAAGGGGGGGTCCCTGAGAATATAGTCCAACAAAATCTCTCCAAATTCACAGCGGATCTCTTTACAGCTCTGGTGCCAGATCTGACTCTGACCCAATTACTTATAGAACGCATCCACAGGCTACCGAAGCCTTCCTTCCTGCCCAGGGAAGTGCCAAGAGGCGTTTTAATGCGAGTCCATTTTTACACTAAAGAATTAGTTCTCCAAAAGGCCCACACACTTTGGAAACTCCCGGACCCCTACGGGAATATTCATATCTTTGCTGATCTGTCTAAATTCACTTTGAACAAAAGGAGGGAGCTAAAAACCATCACTAAGTCACTCCGTAACAATAACATCCAGTACAAGTGGAAACACCCCACAAAGTTGAGTATTGAGCACAATGGGGAAACATATTTAGTGTCCTCCTTAGAGAAAGGAATATCCCTCCTGAAATCGTGGGGAATAATTCCGGATCCGATTCCCCAGCCAGAAGCTGGAGTTAAACCCAAGAGAGTTCCACCACAGTGGAATTCTATAAACTCTGGCAACAGGGTAAGAAACAGGAACCGCTAAAATGGTGGTAACAACGAGAGCCGTGAGAATCAATTCTCTCTAGGTGACACCTTGTAGAGTGTCACACTTCACTGAGTGAACTGTTTCTCCCCCCAGGCAGCAAGCAGCCAGGATGCATTCTGCAAGCTGCACAAACTTTGTCCTACTCATCTGTTGTTTTGTTAACCCTTATTTTCTTCGATTTTTCATGTATGTGTCTCCAGGGAAGATGCCAAAGAGCAGCTTCCTATCACAGATTTTCCATGCATCACGGTATTATCTTGAGAGCCTGGATATCGCTTCTGACTTTGGATGCAGAGAAAGCGTTCAATAGTACATTTCTCATATAGCCCCAATGCACCCTATCGAAGTTCGGGTTTAAAGGTGCAATCCTTTTTGCCATTCTAGTAGAGTTGAGCGAACCCGAACTGTAAAGTTCGTGTCCGTACCAAACTTTTGTGTGTCCGGGACCCGGACCTGAACCCGGACTTTTCAAAAAAAGTCCGGGTTCGGGTCCGGGGTTCTGGTATTTTATTATTACAAATGTTGAAAAGCTGCCAAGGGCAGCCAATCAACAAGTGTTTCACTGGTTTTCCCTAGAAGCCATCACAGCCATGCCTACTAATGGCATGGCTGTGATTGGCCAGTGCACCATGTGACCCAGCCTCTATATGGGGCTGGAGTCACCATGCTGCATGTCATATGCTCTCAGGATAGTTTAGGGAAAGGATGCTGCTGGCTCTGTGAGGGACAGATTGCAGAACATCTCATCCTGCATTACTGAACGATCTGAACAATCTGATTGTGGACTAGGGAGAGATACTAGTACTGGTGCTTTGAGGGACAGATTGCACACCTCATCCTGCTGCACAGGACAATCTGACTGGACTAGGTAGAGTCTGTTGCTTTAAGGGAAAGATTATTCTTCGAAAATCATCATCAAGTTGTACAGGGAAAGGTTCCAGCTGTTGCTTTAAGGGAAAGATTATTCTAAAATCATCATCAAGTTGTACAGGGAAAGGTTCCAGCTGTTGCTTTAAGGGAAAGATTAGTGCTCTAAAATCATCATCAAGTTGTACAGGGAAAGATTCCAGCTGTTACTTTAAGGGAAAGACTAGTGTTCTAAAATCATCATCAAAGTGTATGGGAAAAGCCTATTGCAGGGGCATAGAGCCATATTAGTGTTCTAAAATCATCTTCAAAGTGTTTGGAAAAAGCCTATTTCAGCATCAGGGAGCCATATTAGTGTTATAAAATCATCTTCAAATTGTGTGGGAAAAGCCTATATCAGCCGCAGGGAGCCATATTAGTGTTCTAAAATATTCTTCAAATTGTGTGGGAAAAGCCTATATCAGCCGCAGGGAGCCATATTAGTGTTCTAAAATCATCTTCAAATTGTGTGGGACAAGCCTACATCAGCCGCAGGGAGCCATATTAGTGTTCTAAAATCATCTTCAAATTGTGTGGGAAAAGCCTATATCAGCTGCAGGGAGCCATATTAGTGTTCTAAAATCATCTTCACATTGTGTGGGAAAAGCCTATATCAGCCGCAGGGAGCCATATTAGTGTTCTAAAATCATCTTCAAATTGTGTGGGAAAAGCCTATATCAGCCGCAGAGAGCCATATTAGTGTTCTAAAATCATCTTCAAAAAACCTTCTAAAATTTAGAACACAAATTAAAATGTGCATCTACATTGCTGGTTTAAAAAAAAACAAAAAAATGCCAAAAATAAAAAAACAGTGTTGGCTACCTCCTCCTCCTCCTCCACTGCCACTTTCACCGCCTCCTCAACCTCCAACTCCACATCCACCTCCATTTTTGATTTTTTTTATGTGATTTTAGGTTAAAAATTATTTTAAGTTATTTCCCTTTCCCCATTTCTTTGTAGGGCACTTGCCCTACTCTTACCCCCATTTTCCTTCCTTTTGCAGACCTCTAGGACTTTCCAGGACTTTGTTACATTTTTGTGCCTAAAAGTTCGGGTCCCCATTGATTTCAATGGGGTTCGGAGTCCGTGTCAAAGTTCGGGTCCAGTCCGAAGTTCGGCCGAACCAGCAGAACCCAAACTTCCAGAGGTTCGATCAACTCTACACTCTAGCCTTATATTCTATCCCAACCGCTAGAGTATATGTAGGTGGAATGTTATCCTGCCCATTTCCGATCACAAATGGAACCCGCCAGGGCTGCCCTCTTTCCCCCCTGATTTTCAATCTATCAATAGAACCTCTCGCCAACCTCATATGAAGCACCATTTAGATCTCAGTTCTCCCCATAGGAACTTACAATCATAAAATAAGTCTTTGTGCGGATGTTATCATTTTGATATTGTCCAACCCTCACACGTCCCTATCCGCAGTGTACAGTATAGTGCAAGAATTCAGCTCCATATCTTATTACAAGGCTAACGCATCAAAATCTCACTTATTAGACCTTGGGATAGATGCAACAACTAGAAACCTGATAACACTACAATTCCCCTTCCAATGGGCCGACTGTGGTATTGACTATCTTGAAATAACGTTAACCAGGAACCCATCAAACCTCTTCAAGGAAAACTATTTAACTTAAAAGGACAAATTTATTCAGACATTAGCTAGCCTAGGCAAGCATGAATTTTCCTGGTTGGGGAGACTAGCTGGGTTCAAAATGACCGTCCTTCCCCAACTCTTGTATTTATTCCGAACTCTTCCCATACCAATCCCGAAAAGCTACACAAAATCCCTTCAGACAGCTTTACCGAGGTTCATATGGGCAGGGAAGAAGCCAAGGATAGCTAATAATAGGTTGATTAAACATAAATTAGCAAGGGATTCTGGGTTGGTGGGCATTTCGGATTACTATTGGGCCAGCATTCTAAACCAAGCAAGAGAGTGGTTTCTCCCAAAACCCGCTACGAAATGGGGAGATATAGAAATGCACAACACTCCAACCCGACATTTGAAGAATTGGTTATGCACCAAACAGACAAGCTACGTCGGTCCCTTCCACTAACCATGGTAGCTACAGTAAAAGCCTGGCACATTTTAGAGGTACTGATTCCTTCCCTACACCTCCCTATTCAACTAAAGCAGGGCCCTGTGCTTATTGATAAGTTTATTTTAGATGGGAAAATAAAACCTTATCAGATTCTAAAAGAAGAGTGAATTCTGAAGGAGCTCTCACAATTCCAATACCTTCAAATAGCAAGTTCCTTGAGGAAGAACCCCCAGCTCTGTGCTAAAATTCCCATACAAATACACACCTTTCTATCACTGCAATCAGAGGGGAAGAAAGGGTTATCTCTTATCTACAATACGCTCCAAGAAAAATTGCACTTCACTCACTCAATTGGCACAAGGCGCTGACATTCACATATGCAGCTACTAAGTGCTCAGCACTATGGGAAACAGCACAAAATATCCTCCAAAGAAGATACATGACTCCAATTAGATTGGCCTCATTTGATAAGCACTCCTCCCCCTTATGTTGGAGGAAATGTGGCAAAATGGGATCTCTAATGCATATATTATGGGGATGCCCTAAATTGACACAATGTTGGGGAGAGGTGTTCTCCTTGATTTCTCAAATTACAAAGAAGACCGTTACCCTGTATCCTGAATTAGCACTGGCAAACTTAAATATTACTGATTTTCCTCCACAATACAGGTTAATAATCTCACACATACTACTAGCGACCAAACATAGTATCACCAAAAACTGGAAAAACCCAGATCCCCCACACTTCAAATGGTAGTAGCAACTATTCAAACACATTACCACTATGAAAAAATGTTGTCAACATTGAATCACACACTCAGAAAAATGGAACGCATATGGCCACCATGGTGCATTTGGTTTCAAAATCAGAGTTCAGGTAATAACAGGTTATAAGACTCCTGGAGCACATGCATGACTCATAGTTTATGTTAGTTTACTCTAGTATGTCCCCCTTCTTCTTCCTCCTCTTTTCCCTATCTTCTCCTCCTCCCTCCTTTCCCCCCCTTATTTGTCTGTATTCTGTGCCGAGGCCCTAGCGTGTAGGTTCAAGGCAATTGTGTTGAAGGATTTTAATGGCAGTGTAATTTGTCTACAGGGATGGTCGGTGTGTCACATTCGTTTCTGCTAGCCTCCTTGGGCACAGATTTGGTACCACGGGGGTGCTCAGGGAGGGAATTCAACTACACTAACATGTGCTCTATTTTTTCTTTTTCTCTTTTTTTCTTTTCAGATTTGGTGTTTTCACCACTCTACATTGTTTGTTCTTGTAAACACTAGCTGATACATTGTTATTTAACTGGACACGTTGGCTCTTCAGTGTGTGACACGATTATTGGATTAAATAGTAGCATTTTTTCAAATGTGGCTTATATGTACTACGTATCAGTATTGGGTCAATTCTAATGTTTATATTGTATGGATTTGTATGTCATTTATGTAATGTCACTTAAATATTATACTATTTATGTAATGATTTTTTTCATATCAATTTATCACTCTTCAGGGAATTATGGTTGACTTTTTCTGCATATATTCCCTGCAGAGTATCTGTGAAGTAATCACACAGCAGATCCACGTTTGTTTGATTGTCCATGAATCACCCTTGATTGACATCTAGGTTGCTTTGCTTTCATATATATTCAGGACAGTCAGACAGTGGAACCAGGCTATGATTAAGCACCCCCACATTAGCCCCCCCCCCCCCCCCTAAAAAATGACATGCCAACTGTGGCATGTCAGGGGGTCACCTTCCCTTAAAGGGAAAGTTCCACTTTTGGGTGGAACTCTGCTTTAACTTGTTTCTGACCACCTACTGTTCTTGTAGCCGCAGCACACTACCACATTGATGTAGGGTAACTAGTGTGCACCAAAGAACCAAACATTCACCCCATCACCATATAAATTACAACTATGTATTTTATTCACCACATAAAATACTATAATGATATGACAGACTAAAATGGGAGCCATTTTAGTAACCTTTTAAAATGATTCAGTGGTGCTACGATAAAAAGGAACTCACAAACTGTAAAATCACATTGCTTTGCCACTGACTACTCCAAACAATATCTTCTTTAGCTGTATTTTTTTTAAGAAGACACATTCATATGGTTTTTAGATTTGTTGAAGATGCTACACTGGTTAAATCAGGCTTAGTACTGACAAATGAAAAAGCATGTGCGGCTGCTAAAACTACCTTAAAAAGCCTTTTTTTTTCAATGAAATGAAACATATTGAGGTGCTGCTGCTGTATCTGAGCCAAGCTACTTCTAATAGACAGCCTTAAAGCATACCACATGCATATAATTTATCACTTTCACTGTCAGTGTATTTTTTCCATTTTACGCACATATGCTAAATTCTCTAAAGAAAAACTCCATATCCCCTGCTTCTAGCTTTGCTCCTGCTGAGTAATGTTTCTGCTGGAACTTTGCAAACATTATTGGGCAGGAGATAAATTTATAGGGCAACAACAAGAGATTTGGCCTTAGATACTGGGGTCTAGAGATGCCTATACTTTCCCTATATATTTGCATTTAGCTTGGACATGACAGATTTCCATTTAAAACTAGAAATCTTTAGAGGCAATATAAGGTATGGTACAAGAAAAACTATTTTATTGATCTTTATGAATTTTCTTTAAGGCTGATAGCAAACTAGCATCACAACCTGTAGAATTATTTGACTGTCAGTACTGTGAAAATCAGTTTGACTAAAAAAGACAGTGCTAATGAGTTAATTCAGACAGGCACAATGATCTCATGATTACTGCAAATATACTTTAGTATAGATGGTGTGCTGTGACCAGCTCTGTGAAATCAAACAGTTAGGCTGTTAAAAAGGCTTCAGTGGATTGGTGCTATGGAGTTATGTATGAAACTTCTAATAGCACTGCACTGGTACTAAGAAAACTGGAGCATACAGATCTATAGAGCAAACTGATTGATTACAGCGCCTTTATAATTTATTTTCTTTTTTTGTGTGTGCTAGAACTCCTCTCAACCAGAAAATTCCTAGAATAAAATCAGGTTTCAGCAGTAGACTCTTATATCTTTCACTGAAACTGCCAGCCTTACTGATGGAGAGTTATTGTAATCACTTAATAAGCTAATAGGCATTAAGAGGAAGAAGGAAGCATGGAAACATCTGTGTACAGAGAAGTGCATTTAAGCAATGTCACGTCCGTCGTGGCGGTCATGTTGGGAAGATGTGGACGCTCGTGGCCATGTGCACAGTCAGTGTTTTCCTTTTTTTGGGTTATAGCGGGTCCTGGCTGGCAAAAATGAGACATGACCCCTGATTGCTCAATGGGGAGGAGACCTCCCCCATCCACAGATGGCCCCTATTGGCGGATCCCCATAGTGTGAGCGTTAGTGAGTGTGTCCTCAGGAGGCCCAGGGAGTACATTAGGCTGGAGGCTCATAGGTCTCATAGGTCTTTCCCTCAGTCACTGGTCTCAAAAGGCAGACACCAAGCAGTGTGTATTGACAGAGTGAGTAGTGTTGTATGGAGCATGCTATATGCAAGCTAAAGGTGTGATGGGCTGATATATTCTTGATTTTTGACCACATTTGGGTCCCAGTGTACACCACAAATAGGAGGGGATTGGACAGAAATTATGGACCTCTGATTCTCACATCACCTTTAGCCAGAACCCCTTACTATAGGGTTTACCGGCAAAGACATTGGTCTGTTGTTATTTTCGGAGCGACACATTATTTTGCAACTGTTTTTGTATACTTTTTACACAGAGGTTAACTTATAGGTGAGAAACTGAGAAAATGTTAAGACTAATATACCCAATTAGGGGATGAGTGTGAGTAGACAGATAGAACAATTAGGGTTGCTCAGCCAGTTGGACCACGAAGTGGTGAAATGTTTATGAAATATATTTTTCAGTGCAAATATTTACTCCATTGAATATTGGAGGTTTAGATCCTTAACAGTGTTAAGGAAGCTTGTTTGCTGTGCAGAATTCCACAATCTTGCAATATTTTGTTTAATGGCTAGCAGGATGAGTTGCAATAGTTCTTTAGGAAGAGGGAACAAGGTCAATTCCAAATTGTAGTAGGGCAAACTGTCATATAAATGAATAAAGAAAATGATCTTGTCTAAAATAAATAATCAGTACTATTGCAATATATTGACACCAGACACAAGTCCCCACATTAGACTCTGAAATAAATACATAGACATTTACATATTCAATTCCTTTCCCATCCTCTGCCTCCCTTTATCATGTCCTATACCCTATAAGGTTTTACATGTTCTATATCACTCCCTTATTGTCTAATAGAAAATAAACTCGTCTATGTTTTGAATCTTTTTATTATCTCAAAATAGCTTTTTCATAAAATGTAATATTCCCTTACAGTATATCCTTTGGTGGCGCCTCCAACTTTTGCATCAATCACATAAAATGTGATACCCTAATAGATTGCAAGTTCTTCTACCTTCTATATATCCTCTATACCCTAATAGAGTGTAAGCTTTTCCACCTTTTATTTTTCTCTTGTACGCTAATAAATTGTAATTTTCCAGTTTCTGTATCCTCCCTTATACTGAAGTAGGCAATACACTCTTCCACCCTTTGTATCTTCTTTTTTTAACACAATAGATTAGTGGTGTAAAACTCTGTAAATTCTTTCAAAAAAGCAGGCCCCCTGCAGGTTTATGCCATAATGTACTTGTATGCACCACATACAGTCATATTATCACAGACCTACCTATCAAAGGTTGCCCCCCAGTGCTGTGCTCTCAGTGCTCAAATGCTTATATCTTCTCCTGGTCTTCCTTCTGGGTTTGCACAGTTTGGCTGCTTGAATTGCCAGGCCACAGCGACCCTCACTCCCGTGCATGTACATAGGAGTCACTTCATCACGGTACAGAGCGGTGCTGTAAATATACTTTTTATACATTACCAATGACAGGCAGATGGAAGCATTTATGGCAGAAGAGATCATTAGATTCTGTCATAATGCTAGTTAATGATCACTTTAACCGCCTCAGGACCGCCCACCGTCAAATGACGGCGGAGCGGTCCTGCTCTCCCAGCGGGTGGACGTCATATGACGTCCTCCCTTTAAGCCGGGATTGCGCGCATCCCGGCTCTGTCGGTGTCGGCGTGTCCCCAGGACACGCCGCTTCACCGACAGGGGTGAACAGCCATTGGTTATGGCTGTTCACCACGTGATCGGCTGTGACGAAGTCACAGCTGATCACAAACGGCACGCCCGCCGTTCGCACGGCGCATGCGCGCAATCGGGAGCGCGCTGCGCGTGCGTGTCGGTGGCGGCGTGTTCCTGGGGAACACTGCCTGTCACCGACACAGGTATCAGCCGCCGGCCGGCGGCTGATACCTTGTGATCGGCTGTGATCTACTTCACAGCCGATCACATACAGTGTAAACAGAGCGGTAACTCACTGTTACCAGCTCTTCTCTCCTCACACAGAGTCC
>BLSH010068531.1:204344-219686 GCA_018402905.1 Glandirana rugosa
AACTGCCCCCCCCCCCCCCGTCCCCGGCTGAACACCAGGGGGCATTCCAGAGATGTGTATATACTTTATCCAAACTAACACCTAAAGGTTAATACAGTTAGACAACCATTATGTCACGAATGTTGTAACACACTTGGATTGAAACTTGAAATTCTTTCAAAATTAGATAGATTTGTAAAAAAAATCTTAAATATTTGTGGGCTCACTTGAGTTCCAAGGAAATCTGGAAAATATGTTGTAGATTACAAATTAAAAAATTGGATTGAAAATAATTATTTGTCTGTTGCCAGCTGTCCAATCTGCTAAGAATTTTAAAATTTTTCCAATTTTCTTGATTGTAAGTTATTTTCTCTTGTACCATTAAACCTAATCGCAGAACCATTGACTGGTCACAAAGTAAAAGCTGGCCACACACACATTACAATTTTATTACACACTCATTTGAGTGTAGGTTAACCACTTCAGACCCGGAAGTATTTCTCAGGTTAGGACCAGAGCACTTTTTGGGATTCAGCACTGCGTCGCTTTGACAATTGCGCGGTCGTGCGACTTTGTACCCAAACTAAATTTGCGTCCTTTTTTTCCCACAAATAGAGCTTTCTTTTGGTGGTATTTGATCGCCTCTGCGTCATTTCTGATCACCGCTATAAACAAAAGAAGAGTGACAATTTTGCAAAAAAAATTTTTTTCTTACTTTTTGCTAAAATACAAATCCAAAAAGAAATATAAAAAACATTTTTTTTATCGGTTTTGGCCGATTTATATTCTTCCTCATATTTTTGATTAAAAAAAATCGAAGTCAGCGTTTACAGATGATGAGAATTTATTTCTGGGGTTTTTATTTATTTTTTATTTTTTACTAGTAATGGAGACGATCTGCGATTTTTAGCGGTACTGCAATATTTGGGGCGGACATGTCGGACCATTTTGATACTTTTTTGGGACCAATGACATTTATACAGTGATCAGAAATGTAAATGTCCACTGATTACTGTGTAAATGTCACTAGCATTGAAGGGGTTAACCTGCAGGGGGAGATCTAGGGGTTAACTGTGTTCCCTGGGTGTGCTCTAACTGTGGGGGGGCTGGGCTACCATGGGCATAAGAGATCTAACTGATCCCAGTGGCCCCCACTAACAGAGCGGGGAACTGCCGTGTTTACATTGGCGGTTCCCCGTTCTTTTGCAGTGGCCGCTCATCGCGGCTCGCCAGCAGACATTGGGTCCGCCCGAGCCGCGGGCACACTCCTCAGGAGTACGGCGGGTGCGGGCACGCCCCCCTAGCAGCCACCTGCAGATCGACGCTTATTTACAGCGATTCGCAGAAAGCATCCACACTGCCGCCGTGAATATACGGTAGGCGGTGTGGAAGTGGTTAAAAGGTGTAAAGAAAAAATGACTATAGTGCCCAAAACAGTATCATGATAATGTAGTTTATACAATTAAAGTATACAATCAAGGGATCTTCTACTTACACGAGATTCTTCTTTCTGAAAGCTAATCTTCAATCACTTACCATCCATTAGGCCTGGTTCACACTAATGCAAATCAAATTGCTTTCAATGGTGCCCTTCACATCACTGCACTTTGCGATTCTGGAGCGAATTTGGAAAAGGTTCCTGTACTACTTTGGTGTGATTTCAGTGTGATTTTGGCCCATAGAATATACAAACCTTATCAAAGTTGCATACAAGTTGCATCCAAGTAGCACTACATAATCACAATGAAAGTCAATCAAAGTCATATCACAGCAGTATGAACCTAGACTAACAACAGAAGCCCATAACCCAAGCAGTTAACTCTTAAAAATATTTTCATTTCACATACCCAACATATGCTGTATCAGGTATGTTTAACACAATATTACAAGACTACATATTAATATGCAAAGAATTTGTTTGTAATTAGAGTTGAGCGGACACCTGGATGTTCGGGTTCGGCAGGTCCAGCCGAACTTTGCGAAAAAGTTTTGGGTTCGGTACGGATTGTTACCCGAACTTGACCCCGCACCCCGAACCCCATTGGCGTCAATGGGGACCCAAACTTTTCAGCAGAAAAATGGCTGTAAAAATGTCCTGGCAAGTGCTAGAGGGCTGCAAAAGGAAGTAAAATGGGGGTAAGAGTAGGACAAGTGCCCTACAAAAAAATGGGGATAGGGAAAATAACTTAAAATCAAATAATATAAAATAAAAATGGGAAGGGGGGTGGATGTGGAGTAAGAGCCTAGAGGTTGACTAGGCCGTGACCATGGCAGTGTAGGTGGAAGTGTCGGTGGTGGAGGAGGAGGAGGAGGAGGAGATAGCCAACACTTTTTGTTGTTTGTTTGCTTTTTTTTTCTAATTGGGGTAGCCCCCAAAATATTGAGGCATATTCAAAAAAACAAGTATACCAATGGTTGTGTGAGGCTGGTCTAAATGTCTCTTCTGCACAAGGTACAGACAAGTCTTGTGGGATCCATGCCTGGTTCATTTTAATAAAGGTTAGCTTGTCCACGATGGCTGTGGACAGGCGGCTGCTCTTGTCTGTGATAACGCCCACATGCCGTGCTAAACACAGGTTCAGACAATACACTGGCTGCAGGGCAGGCCAGCACCTCCAAGGCATAAAGGGCAAGCTCAGGCCATGTGCCCAATTTGTAGACCCAGAAGTTGAATGGGGCAGACCCATCAGTCAGTACCTGTAGGCGTATGCACACATACTGTTCCACCATGTTGCTGAAATGCTACCTCCTGCTAAGACCTTGCCTATCAGCTGGTGCTGCTGTTTGTTGTGGTGGGCTGCTGACAAAGCTTTGCCACATTTCGGCCATGCTAACCCTGCCTTCTGAGGTGCTGGCGGTGGCACAGCTGCGTTGGCAGCCTCTTCCTCCTCCTCCTCTGCCTTCGCCTTGTGATTCCACTGAGCCCCCAGTGTCATTTGGGAATGCCCTCAGCAGCGCCTCTACCAGTGTGCGCTTGTAGTCGCGCATCTTCCTCTCACGCTCCAGTGAGGGAATTAAGGACGGCACATTGTCCTTGTAACGGGGATCCAGCAGGGTGGCCACCCAGTAATCAGAAGAAGTTACAATGTGGACAACCCGGCTGTCATTGCGCAGGCACTGCAGCATGTAGTCGGCCATATGTGCCAGGCTGCCCAGAGGCAAAGACAAGCTGTCCTCTGTGGGAGGTGTATCATCTGTGTCCTTCGTATCTCCCCAGCCATGCTCCAGTGATGCCCACAAGCTGCGTTGGGTGCCACCCTGCTGCAGTTCCTCCTCCTCCTCCTCATGATGATCTTCCTCGTCCTCCTCATTCTCCAGAACTGGGCCCTGGCTTGAATATTTTTTACCTGGCCTATGCTGGTTCGCCCATTGTCGCACACCACCAGGCCGGGCTTGAGGCTCAGTGGCAATAACCACTCATCGGTCTGTTGTTCAATGCCCGTCCACAGCTCCTGTGCAGTGTGGGGTTTATCTCCTAAACATATCAGTTTTAAAACAGCCTGCTGTCGTTTCCCCCTGGATGTGCTGAAGGTGTTATGCTGAGCGGATGAGGAGGTGGTAGAGGAGGAGGAATGCCCTGCAATCCTGGGTGGCGGAAGGGCATGCGCCAAATGGCTAGCCGCCTAAGGCCCACCCGCCACTACATTTGCCCAGTGTGCAGTTAGCGAGATATAGCGTCCCTGCCCGTGCTTACTGGTCCATGTATCAGTGGTTATATGGACCTTGCCACAGATGACGTTGCGCAGTGCACACTTGATCTTGTCCCCGACTTGTTTGTGCAGGGAAGGGATGGCTCGTCTGGAAAAGAAGTGGCGGCTGGGAACCACATACTGTGGGACAGCTACCGCCATCAGGTTTTTAAAACTGTTTGTGTCCACCAGACAGAATGACAGCATTTCAAAGGCCAGGAATTTGGAAATGCTGGCATTCAGGGCCAGGGATCGTAGGTGGGTAGGGGGGTACTTCCTCTTTGTCTCCAGTGTTTGGGAGATGGAGAGCTGTAAGCTTCCATGGGACCCTTTGGAAATGCTTTCTGGACTGTGGCGGTGCTGTCACATGCTCTGTTTGCTGGGTGGCAGGTGACACTGTCACTGTAGAGGTGGAGGAAGAGGCCGAGGCAGCAGCAGAAGAGGAAGCAGGAGGAGGCCGAGACATTTCTTGGATTTTGAGGTAATTATTCCAATGCAGCTTGTGCCTTGAATTTAGATGCCTGATCATGCAGGTTGTGGTCAGGTTTAAAACATTTATGCCTCGGCTCAAGCTATCATTGCACAGCTTGCAAACCACTTGTGTCTTGTCATCAGCACATTGCCTGAAGAACTGCCACGCGAGGGAACGCCTTTGAGCTGCCTTTGGTGTGCTAGGTCCCTGGGTGCGGTGGGTAGTAGCAGGCCTACTGTCTAGGGGACACTCGCTCTGCTTTTGCAATTTGCTTCCTCTTTTGCTGTGCTGGTGCCTCTGTGCGACCACCACCTCTTCCTCCAAACTGCACATGTCACTCGCATGACCCTCATTTTTATGTGGGGTCTAGGACCTCATCATCCTTCTCCACATCATCTTCCACCCACCCTTCAGAACTGCCCTCCTTGTCAGTCTGCACACTAAGGAAAGCTGCAGTAGTTGGCATCTGTGTTTCGTCATCATCAGAGACGTGCTGCGCTGGTGTTTCCATGTCCTCATCCTGCAACAGAAGTGGTTGGGCATCGGTGCACTCAATGTCTTCCACTTCTGGTGCAGGGCTATGTGGATGGCCCACGGAAAGCACACCAGGAGAGTCATCAAAAAGCATGAGAGTCTCTTGCATGACTTGGGGCTCAGGCAGCTTGGCTAATTTACAAGGGGCTGAGGTGAAAGACAGATGGCCATGGGGTTCAGGTGGCAACTCTGACCTTTCATCAAGGGACCGGGAGGGAGACAATGTGAAGGAACTGGAGGCATTGTCAGCCACCCAATCTACTATCGCCTGTACTTGTTCTGGCCTCACCATTCATTGAGCGGCATTCAGGCCTAACATATAACATTGAAGGTTCTGTCAGCTACTCGCACCTGAGGAAGGTGTTTCACTCATGCATGTAGCTGGCACAGATCGACCACGTCCTCTCCTTCCAAAAGGAGCCTCACCAACTCCACCAACACCAGCAGCACCAGCAGCACCACGACCACGTCCCTTATTTGACACTCTACTCATTCTGCCCTCAAATGTACTATGTAGCACTATTTAAGTATTTATTAATACAAAAAAAAAATGAATAATAAATTGTTCTTCTTCTACATGAGCAGCAGCAACCTCTCCCTATAGAACTAGGAGATGATTTTAGAACAATTATCTGTCCCTTACTGGACCAGCAGGAACATCTCCCTTTAGAACTAAGAGATGATTATAGAACAATAATCTGTCCCTTACAGCAACAGCAGGAACCTGACCCTATAGGAGTAGGTGATGATTTTAGAACAATCATCTGTCCCTCTAAGCAGTAGACTCTACCTAGTCCAGTCAGATTGTTCTGTAATGCAGGATGAGATCTGCAATCTGTCCCTCTAAGCAGTAGACTCTTCCTATCTCAGTCATATCGTTCTGTAATGCAGGATGAGATCTGCAATCTGTCCCGCTAAGCAGTAGACTCTACCTAGTCCAGTCAGATCATTCTGTAATGCAGGATGAGATCTGCAATCTGTCCCTCAAAGCAGTAGTAGTAGTCTCTACCTAGTCCACAATCAGATCGATGAGATATTATTATATTTATATCTGCAATCTGTCCCTCACAGAGCCGGCAGCATCCTCTCCCTACACTAGTCAGAGTCTTAGAGAGCATGTGACTCCAGCTTATAAAGAGGCTGGGTCACATGATGCACTGGCCAATCACAGCCATGCCATTAGTAGGCATGGCTATGATGGCTTCTAGGGAAAAACCAGTGAAACGCTTGTTGATTGGCTGCCCTGCAGCTATTCAACATGCGTGATAAAAAAACAGAACCCAGAACCCGAACCCGGACTTTTTCTCAAACTTTCGGGTTTGGATTCGGGACACGGACACCCGAAAGTTCGGTACGGACCCGAACTTTACAGTTTGGGTTCGCTCAATTCTATTTGTAATGAATCTGAAGCCTATCCAAGATTTTTTTTTTTGTTAAACTCATCACATTTTATAAATATTGATCTTGCAAGTAAATAAAGTAATACCAAGTTTGATTCATCCTGATCAAAAATGGTTTTTCCTTGGTAGCCTATGTTTGCTACATATGACACCAGTTAACTCCCAACACAAAATAGAATTAGGAGTCACCTGTTCTGCTGATATACCCCAAAGAAGATTTCCCCACACTTTGGAGAGACTTCCTTTCACTTCCTTTTGTGTCAGACAACCACTCCCTGTGATGCAGACAGCAAAATAAATACATGAATTCAAATATAAATAAATAAATAAATGCATACAAAGAAGAAAAAAACTGAAAGGGATTTTTAACCCTCCAGTACTTCAATGTTAAACCTAAAAAACTTTTGGCTTTGGATAGAAATATTTATTTAAATATATTTCCCAATAGGCATAAATTATATACACTATATTGTTAAAAGTAGTGTGATGCCTGCCTTTACACATACACAAACTTTAATGGCATCCCAGTCTTAGTCCATAGGGTTCAATATTGAGTTGGTCCACCCTTTGCACACAAGGTTTAGGAGTGTGTCTATGGGAATGTTTGAACATTCTTCCAGAAGTGCATTTGTGAGGTCAGGCACTGATGTTAAATGAGAAGGCCTGGCTTGCAGTCTCCATTCTAATGGCTGCAAAGGGAGGGCCAACTCAATATTGAACCCTACAGACTAAGACTAGGATGCCATTGAAGTTCATGTGCATTTAAAGGCAGGCATCCCAATACTTTTGACAATATAGTGTATATTCACTTTGCGTGCACCAAATCCCTTTTCAAACCCAGTTTTCATCTTGTAAAACTGGTGGGGACATGATTACTGCACTGCACTGCACATAACAGAGGACAGAGACATGATAGGGATCCAACACGTAGGGCTGCCACCTCATCCCTTTAAACCCGAATGCATATTAATTACACAGGTTCTGTGGCTGATTAAGGTGGTAATTAAACTCACTTGGTGCATTATCTGCATTCAATTAGCCTCAGAACCTGTGTAATTCATATGTGTTTGGGTTTAAAGGGATGAGGTGGCAACCCTACCAACATGTCCAACCACTACAGGCTGCCTCCAGAAAACTACAGGAGGAGGCAGATACAAGACCTGTCACCCTACATGGGGAGAGAGAGCAGCAGTGCCTGGTCTTAATATAGGAATATCTTGCACAGAGGCAAAGTTTCACATTGGCTTATTGCACATATCTGGAAGAAATACATAAAGCTCCGATATTCAGGAAGAATACACACACCACTCTTGCTTTGACCTTATTTGCTTATCCTGGAGTCAAGCTTTAAATGTATCTATGGCTTTGGACATTCTATATTTCTGAGTAATTTTGCACCATGCTTGGCATAGTCAGTTCATTGGGGTCTATACCTCAATAATACATGGTGAGTCTAAATAGACATCCCCTTTAATGGCTGCCATACCTGGTAGACTTCAATAAGTTCCTTTGTCTTCTATTCATTAAAAGGATTTCTGTGTTTTTCTTTCTAAAATGTGTGGGGTAGCTGTATTAGTGCATTTGTGAAAGAGACAGAAGGGGACACACCCAGAAAGCTTGTCCTGAAAAATTGTATGTTAGTTCAAATAAAAAAGATCACGTACAGTACTCAATTATTTCTGGTAAATGTGTGGCTATTTCTAAAATATGTAATGGGGAATAATTTTGAGTGGGACTAGAAAAAATAATAAACTCTTCAAAATCAAGCTAGCAATGCTTTTGAGAAAATGCTATTGTATAAATTGATGGCACGATATAAGTACCTAAAATAAATAGCTAAAATTTTAAAAAGCCTACATGCCAAATCCTAAAATAAAAATAATATGATGTTCCTGGTCCTCAACACAAATCAGGAAGTAGAACATTTTAGCAGAAATAATCTTGACAAGAGCCTCATATTTAAAACCCGAAGAAAAGAAAAATGGAGGCATTGCCTGCAGCAACTAGTCTGGTTTTAAATGCATCTGGTGCACATGAGAAAAATGAAGTATACATCTGGGTTTAATGTTGTTGTGGGCAACAGATCCAGTTTCTTTCCTTTAGCTTCTATACTTTCGGCCCACTGTAGAATATGCAAATCACTGTCTGCAGTGAGTTCACTCTTTTGTGTAAATATGCACTTAATGTTGAGTAACTGGGTGTGCTTATGTGGAAAAGTTATAGATCTGCTACACAGATTTGTTTTATGAAGATGCATAAATTACTCTCAATGAGATTGAAAGGAAATTTACAGAAGGATTTTATGGCTACTAAATCTGTTTGAAATGAGATCAGATGGGAGATTTTGCAGGTGTGCATAATATTAACCAAAAATTATGGAGTGCTTCATCTCTGGGTGTGTTTACATCTGTCACACACATGTCTGGTAGAGCAATATTCTCCAGAAAACATTTCATCTAGGATTAGAACTATAGTCTTCCATTAAAAATACTTTTGTGCTGCAGTACTTACGCTTTTCACTTAGTCACCTCTACAAAATCCCACAAAACCTGTTAAGCCTGCTATTGAAGTCCACCTAATCCTGAACTCAGGGCAACATTGCTACTCTCATGTAGACTACACCACCTTACACTACAGTAGGATGAGAAGATATTGTGGGGCATGGCTCTCGGTATGTCTTTGCAGATTAACAAGCCTGTCCTTTGTCAATCATAACCTGACTGCACCTAGTCCCGCCCACCTGCTTTCAGCCTCTGTTACTGAAACCCTCCAACTGTGAGCTGCAGTGCCTGGGAGGGGGAGAATGTGAAAGGGGAGATGCAGCGTGGTGCGGCGGCAGCAAACAGAGTCCCCTTGCAGAGAACAGAACTTGTATTAATGTGAGAGCTCAAAAAATCACAAGTCCGGAGGGAAGGTGCCTGACTGGGAACACTTATAGGAGGTAACAGCAGTGTGTAGCAGAGCAGGTCTCAGATGTGCTGACAGTGTCTGTCTGGAGAGGCGGAATGCGGCCTGGCAGGTCCGTACCCAAATGTGGAGGTCTCCAGGAAGGATGGCATGTGTTTATCCTTATCCTATTCGTCAGAAACCTGTCCCTACCACTAATCATGTTCCCCACCGGATGAGTGACCTGTCCCTGTTATGTGAGACACAATTACTGAGGATTTGGCTCAGTCGGGATAGAGACTTGTGCATGACATAGTAATTGGAACTAGGATATGCTTAGACTGTCATTCAAAAGCAATTAGGTACACTTTAAGTCACTTTAGCCCATAGATTCTGGCAGGGATGAGTCATAAAAGGTATATAATGGAGGTTATGCATTTTAATAAAAACAATTTACAGTCAAAGTTCTGCATTTTTAAAATAAGGATTGTTAACATTATTTGCATAAGCAGCTATTCAAATAACACTTTATGCAGTTTAATGGTCTTTTTCCTTTTCCTTGCTCCAGCAGTTTATGACACACCCCTTAAAGTGATACCAAAATCTTGCTTTTTTTTGTTTAAAAATAACAAACATGTCATACTTACCTGCTCTTTGAAATGGTTTTGCACAGAGCAGTCCAGATCCTCCTCTTCCCGGGTCCCTCTTCAGTGCTCCTGGCCCCTCCCTCCTGTTGAGTGCCACCACAGCAAGCAGCTTGCTATGGGGGCACCCGAGCCGAGCCACATCTATGCGTGTCCATTCAGATATGGAGCCGTGGCCCAGCCCCATACCCTTTCTCTCCTCATTGGCTCACTGACTTTGATTGACAGCAGCAGGGGCTAATGAGGAGGGAGAGTCCCAGAGTTTCTAATGCAACATCACTGGAACGAGATGGGGCTCAGGTAAGTATTAGGGGGGCTGAGGGGGCTGCTGCACACAGAAGGCTTTTTATCTTAATGCATAGAATGCATTAACCACTTCAATACAATGCACTTTCCTCCTTCCTGCCTAGACCATTTGAAAGACATTTGCGAGGTCACGGTACACTGTACCCAAATGAAATTTTTATCATTTTTTTCCCACAAATAGAGATTTCTTTTGGTGGTAATTGATCACCTCTATGTTTTTTATGTTTTGCGCTACAAATAAAAAAGTTTCAAGCAATGTGGTTGCAACACTCTGCACAGTGGAGAAAATCCAACCTCGAAGTGGTAGCCAGGGTGCCTGCGCTGTGATGTGTTTCCACACACCATACAAATAAGTATTCAAGAGATAAGAAGAAACAGCCGGACACTCCATGATCCTCTATTGATTTATTCGTGTAGACCACACCAGTGAGTACACAAATACGATGGGCAGATTAGTTTCGGCAAACAAGCCTTGATCACTGCACACCTGCACCTGTATCTCTTGAATACAAATAAAAAAAGACCGAAAATTTGAAATAAAAAAAAGTTTTTCTTTGTTTCTGTCACTAAACTTTGTAAATAAGTCTTCTCCTTCACTTATGGTCACTGATGAGGCTACACTGACGGACACTGATGAGGCACTGATGAGGTGGCACTGATGGGCACTGATGAGGTGGCACTTATATGCAGCAATGATGGGCACTGATAGATGGCACTGATAAGCAGCACTGATGGGCACTGATAGGTGGCACTGATATGCGGCACTGATAGGCACTCATAGGCGGCACTGGTGGGCACTCATAGGTGGCACTGATGGGCACTGATACAGCACTGGTGGTCTAAGGTGGGCTCCCTGGTGGTCCCTGGGTGTCCTCCATATTGTCTCCCTGGTGGTCCATGGGTGGCCTCCTGATGGTCTCCCTGGTGGTCCCTGGGCGGGCTTCCTGGTGGTCCCTGGGTGGGTTTCCTGGTGGTCCTGGATGGTGATCCTAGGGGGGCTGCACCAATAAACAATCCGCGCAGACCCCCCCTGTCAGAAGAGCCACCGATTGGCTCTCCTCTACTTGCGTCTGCAGATGCAAATAGAGGAAAAGCCGATACACGGCTCTTCCTATTTACATTGTAATCAGCTGTGATTGGTCACGGCTGATCACGTGGTAAAGATCTTCCGACAGAGACTCTTTACTGAGATCGGTAATATGGTGACACACCACTCCCCCGATTGCCGGGCTGCTCACCCCCACGGGCGCGTGATCACGGCTTATCCTGGTGGACGTCATATGACGTCCAGTCAGGATAACTGAACCACTGTCTATTAGCCGGGTGGGAAGTAGTAAAGTTAAAAGACCTTCTGCCTTTACAACCACTTTAAGAAGCGCTCCCAGGACTCCTAGGACTCCCAGGAATTTTAAAAGAAACACTAACTGCAAAGGGCAACCCCTATTTATATCATCGTCCTTTCATAGCACTCTCTGCCTGTTATATAACATGGCACTGGCGCAGTGAATGCTGGGTAGTCTGAAAGCAGTCATCTCAGTAGGCAGTATATATGTATTTTGTTTATTTATTGTTAAACATTTTTAATTAGCATTATACACATTATTACAACATTTTCTGTTAGCTTTTATCAGTTTGAATACTGTCATATAGACAAATAGAAACTTTTTCTATGCATAAGTTACATGAGAACACTTAAATGTATTTCATTTAAAACAATTATATCATGCAAAGAAGAATTTCCAGCTTAAGACCTGTAAGATTTTTTAAAAATAAACACCCAATACAATTATGATGGACTGACCAGCAAATGAATGTGCATTCACTTCTCAGCCACACCTCCCTTTTTAGCAGATGATGTTAAGAGAGTCTTTTAATACCATTAACCCTCAAAATCAATATCTTAATAGTTTTAGAATGCCGCCAGAGGCTTTTACATTTTTCATTATACTTATTCTAGGAATAGTTTTAATGTGTCTTAAATTGGTGACCCATTAAGCTACACCATGGTGAAAATGAGACAAAATGAGAGATGGGTAAAATGACCAGTATGCAACTACTGGAAGAGGTATTAAGAAAGCCAGAGTGAGAAAGAAATAACATTAACTGTTCAGCATGCTTTATTTTTGCCTGTAAGGAACATATTTATTTATACTTAAAGCTGAACTCCAGGATAAGCTAATATTGTCTAGCTCAGTGATTCTCAAACTGTGTGCTGTGGCACACTAGTGTGCCATGTGAGATTTGCAGGTGCGCCCTGGAAGTTTTGAAAAATATTTAAAATTGCTAACATTTTGAAACCTTGAACATATCAAAAAATTAAATGGTAAATTAATGTTGCAAAAGTTAAAAAGTAACATGTGTAGCATCCTGGTTCTAAACAGGGCTGCTAACAAATTTAGTCCTGCTAGGTGGTAACTAGCCTGGCTAATTGATAGGAGATCCACTGACCTTTCCTTAAATCTGGGTTTGATGCACCTCTCTCTTCTGTCACTTGGTGACATTGTTGCCTGTGTCATTAGAATGACAAGGGCATAGTGAATAAAGACTATGAGTGGATAGGTTGTATCAGCCAATTGGCAGGGGATTTCTTCGGCCCCTTAGCCTGCTGGGAGTGTCTATTTATTTGGGAGGAGTCAGGTGATTGGAATTCTGTGCCAACTGGACAGCCGTCTAGGTGGACATGTGTTGAAAAGCTTCCGGCTGCTAGGACAGAAGCTGAGGCCTATCTGAGGGTACCTGGTTGCTAGGCGGTCTGAGGCCTATCCAGGTTGGAAGCAAGCAATGCTGGGTTGGGGCTTCGGGCTTGGAGCCCAACCAAGTTGCAGGGGTTCTGCCAGATGGAGAGCCAAGTTGTTGCCATAGATGAAGGAAAGCAGTCGCCAGCAGAGACGACCACTCCTGTCGTCAGAGGTAATTGAGAACCAGAGCCCAAGGTAAAGGGGACACAATCGCCAGCAAGGGACCATCTCTCCTGTTATCAGGGGCCAGGTTTTGTGAAGTCTAAAGAAGTACCAGAGCAGCCTTTTTCACTAGCCGGGGGCGGTGAAGAAGTTGGGAAAGCTTCAGCATTCAAGTCAGGGACCCAGCGGGTTAGTGTGGGTGACACTTGAAGAGGATTCAGTGGTTTAGCTGAGAGCCAAGCCAGGGACCCAGCAGCTCAGTGTGGGTGACGCTTGGAGTATACAGGAGGTTAGCTGTATAAGAGCTCAGTGGATCCAGCGGGCGACTGCGATCTGAAGGTCTGGTGAGAAGACTGGAAGTTTAGTGAGAAGATCTACAGTGAAAGTCTCTGAGATGTGAGAGGAGATCTGCAACAGGATACTGTGAGTTAAGTGTTCAGATCTAGTGACTGTTGAAAGTTCCAATGCTATAGGAGACAGCAGTCTACAGATACAGTTTTCTGCAATCCAGCTTAACCACTTAAGGACCGGAAGGATTTCCAGCTTTAGGACCGGAGCCCTTTTTGCGATTCGGCGCTGCGTCGCTTTAACTGAAAATTGTGCGGTCATGCGACGCTGTACCCAAACGAAATTTGCGTCCTTTTTTTCCCACAAATAGAGCTTTCTTTTGGTGGTATTTGATCACCGCTGCGTCATTTCTGATCGCCGCTATAAACAAAAGAAGAGCGACAATTTTGCAAAAAAATAAACAAATTTCTTACTTTTTGCTAAAATACAAATCCAAAAAAAAAATATAAAAAAACATTTTTTTTCACCGTTTTTGGCCGATTTATAGTCTTCATCATATTTGCGATAAAAAAAATCGCAATCTGCGTTTATTGATTGGTTTGCGCAAAAGTGGTCGCGTTTACGGATGATGAGAATTCATTTTTGGGGTTTTTATTTATTTATTTTTTTTACTAATAATGGCGGTGATCTGCGATTTTTAGCGGTACTGTGATATTTCAGGGGACATGTTGGAACATTTTGACACTTTTTTGGGACCATTGGCATTTATACAGCGATCAGTGCTATAAAAATGCACTGATTACTGTGTAAATGCCATTGGCAGTGAAGGGGTTAACCTGCAGGGGGCGCTCTAAGGGTTAACTATGTTCCCTGGGCGTGTTCTAACTGTATGGGGGCTGCCCTAGCTGGGGAAGGGAAGTGGTCACAGCCTTCACATACAGGAAGGCTATGATCACAGCCCTTCCCCCTCACACAGAGCGGAGGTCCATGTTTACTTACACGGACCTCCGCTCCTTCACTCCGGGAGGGGCATCGCGGGTGGCCGACGGCAATCGAAGCCACCGCACCCGCTCCCTGGCCCTCCCCGGACACAGTGAGCGCGCGGGCGCGCCTCCGGCGGCGCGCGCGCGCTCAATGTGCGCGATCTGGCGGCCGCCGTCATATGACGGCGATTTGCCTTACAGCGCCACTTTGCCGCCGTCAATTGCCGATTGACGGTCGGCAAGTGGTTAAAGGCCCTTGAACTGTATAGCTATTTCCTATTTTCTATTTTTGTCTCTGAGTCTGACAATTGCTTTTGCATTTGCCTAAGGGTGTCCTGGCCCTAAACCCTTTCTCCCTAGTTCCTGTTAAGAGACAATAAATCTCTTTTGCATTCACAAAGTGACTGGTGCCCAACTTATTTTACCAATATCACCCACCATGCCTAGTAATTAGAGGCGGCCGGTCAATAAAGTCAGCCCGACCCCCTACAGGAGGCACCGGTATATTGACTTTTTTTTTCTTCTCAGCTCCTTGCTGTCTGCT
This sequence comes from Glandirana rugosa, assembly GCA_018402905.1. Classification (NCBI taxonomy): domain Eukaryota; kingdom Metazoa; phylum Chordata; class Amphibia; order Anura; family Ranidae; genus Glandirana; species Glandirana rugosa. Next base: position 218,970 of record BLSH010068531.1, read on the forward strand.
GACAGCAAGTAGTGAGCCCATTAGTCAGTCATAAAAGACTATGTATGTGCACTGAACAGTCTGATTGACTGCCCTGAGCCAGTGACTGACTGGCATTGGATGTGGTGGGCGGGGGTGGGACTGTGGCGGACGTGCTGGCTGCATGATTACTTGCACAGATGAAGCACTCTGCCGGGTTTCAGTCCCGACTCCCAACTCCCGCGCAGCAGACCATCCAAAAGCCATGCAGCAGACCATGCACTCCAGCACACTCTCCGCAAGCCGAGCTTTGCACAGTGACAGCCTGCTAAGAGATGGGGTAAGTGCGGGACTTTGTCCCGACTTTGGGGGGGGGGGTCTGTCAGTGCCGTGAGCCCCTATCTGGGGCTCTGTATACTGCTATATGGTGACTCTGTGTACTGCTATATGGTGTCTTTGTATACTGCGATATGGTGACTCTGTATACTGCTATATGGTGACTCTGTATACTGCTATCTGGGGCTCTGTATACTTCCTTTATGGTGACTCTGTATACAGCTATATGGTGATTCTGTATACTGCTATCTGGGGCTCTGTATACTACTATATGGGGCTCTGTATATTGCTATATGGTGACTCTGTATACTGCTATATGGTGATTCTGTATACTGATATATGGTGACTCTGTATACTGCTATCTGGGGCTCTGTATACTACTATATGGGGTTCTGTATACTGCTATATGGTGACTCTGTATAC
>BLSH010068531.1:229088-245458 GCA_018402905.1 Glandirana rugosa
TTTTTCATTATGTAAACCCCCAAAAAACGTTTTAACAGCGAGAAGAAAACAAATATCGCCGTTAGTCTTTGCTGCGTCTCCCCTAGTTTATGGTGGTTTTCTTTCGAGATAAACACCCTTTTTTTCTGCGTTTAAAACAAACCCATGTTGTAGCGTGCTGGCGCGTTAACAGTCAATTTCGCTGCGTCACGGCTTGGCGTTTTTCACGAGACCAGGATTGGACCCTTTAGGAAGGCCCCGACTTCACCAATTATCGTAGTATGTACCTATTTCTATTACGGGTAAACGTGTGCGTAGAGATAGCATTTCGTGCGATGTTGTACCCAAACAAAATTTGCGTCTTTTTTTCCCACAAATAGAGCTTTCTTTTGGTGGTATTTGATCCCCTCTGCGTCGTTTCTGATTGCCGCTATAAACAAAAGAAGAGCGACAATTTTGCAAAAAACCCCCAAATGTATTACTTTTTGATAAAATACAAATCCAAAAAAAAATATAAAAAAACATTTTTTTCATCGGTTTTGGCCGATTTATATTCTTCCTCATATTTTTGGTAAAAAAAAATCGCAATCTGCGTTTATTGATTGGTTTGCGCAAAAGTTGCCGCGTTTACGGATGATGAGAATTCATTTCTGGGGTTGTTATTTATTTCTTTTTTTACTAGTAATGGCGGCGATCTGCGATTTTTAGTGATACTGCGATATTGCAGCGGACATGTCGGACCATTTTGACACTTTTTTGGGACCATTGGCATTTATACAGCGATCAGTGCTATACAAATGCACTGATTACTGTGTAAATGCCATTGGCAGTGTAGGGGTTAACATGCAGGGGGCGCTCTAAGGGTTAATTGTGTTCCCTGGGCATGTTCTAACTGTGTGTTGGCTGCCCTGGCTGGGGAAAGGAGATGATCACAGCTTCCATATACAGGAAGGCTGTGATCATCGCCCTTCCCCCTTCAACAGAAAAGAGATCCGTGTTTACATACACGGACTTCCATTCTTAGCCAGCGGCGATCGAGTCCGCCCTACCCGCTCCCTGGCTCCCCCTGAACACAGTGAGCATGCGAGCATGCCTCCGGCGGCGCGCGCTCACAATGCTAGTTATCGCAGCTGCCGTCCTATGACGGCGGTTCGCGATAACAAGCCACCTTGCCGCCGTCACGCTGCGGCGGGCAGTCGGCAAGTGGTTAATGTACTTCTGTTGAAACCTGACAAAGACCCTGTAGAATGTACCTATTATATATTTATCTGTATTTCCTAATAGTGTCTTGATTATAAAATACTAACAAAAATCTTGGCAACTATTGGGCTTTTTCACAGACATTTGCATTGACCCCTTTAGACAAAGCTAAGGTCTTTGACTCTATAGCCTGTGCTTTTTTGCCCATCTTTCTTGACTAATTTTGATCTATTCATAAATGAATGAATATACTTTATGCCCATCCACAATATAATGATCTCATCTCCCCTCTCCTTTTCCAGCCAATGAGGCACAAAGCAAGGCTGCCCGCAGTCTTGTCGTCTTTTTTCTATAGCAACAGAGGTTCTTGCTATTAGGATTTGGCAAATGGATAATTTGAGTGACATTTTTCTTGGATAGACAACTGAATATATAGGCATGCATGTCAATGATTTAAAGCAGAACTCTGGGATAAGCAAATATTGTCTAAATACAAAAGACGAATATTTATGTGCTTTGTGTATTTCTTCCAGATGTGTGCAGTAATCCAGTGTGTGCTTCTGTGCAGCAGCTTCCTGCAATAAAGACCAGTCACTGCTGCTCTCCCTTTTTGTGCAGGGTAATTGGTCTTGTCTTTGCTCTGCAGACAGTCTATAGTGGATATAGCCTGCTGGGCTTCTTCCAGAGCTCTGATCTCTGTACAGGCAACATACAGCATAGTAATAATGTCACAGCTACTTTTACAAGGTCATATCTGGTTTTGCAAAGGAATTCTGTGAACACAAAGTGGATTAATATCCTTTGTGGCTATTAAAAAATATTTTTGGATGAAAGTTTGCGTGCCTGGAGTTCAGCTTTAATTAATTCCTGATAGATGCTTTTCCTTATCTTTGACTATCCATACTATCGAAGAATTTGGTGAACACAGTCCTTATAGCATTAGCCTCCAGATCCATGCCCTCTACCCTACCCCATTATATTCTTATAATGTTATCATTCTTTGAATATCCAGGGATTGTACTCACAAAAGGTCCCTCACAGGCCATCTTAGAGGATATTGGCCCATTACTGCAAAATATTAATTGTAAACTGCAAAAAAAAAAAGCATGATGCCTTTTTCAGTAAGTTACCTGATTGGCATGATTATTTTGCTAACATACATATACATTGTTACCTATGTGTCTCTGCTAGTACTGAAATGCTTCTTTAGGCTCGATTCACATCAATGCATGTTGCTTTTCAGCGTTTCTTCACTGTTTTTTGCTGTGCTTTCTGTGTTTTTTTACTGCGTTTTTGTTGCGTTTTTCATTTTGCTTTTTTTTTTTTTATTTATAATATTATATATATATATATATTTTTTTGAAAATCTTGTTGCTAGGCAGATTTAAACCGCAAAATGCGGCAAAAATGCGGTAAAAAAGCAGCACTTGCGTTTTTCATGCTTGCCAATTGAAGTCTATTACATGCATAACGCTGCTTTTTGCATGAAAAAGTCCCAGACCCTTTCCAAAAATGCAGAGGCACAGAAAAGCATTGATGTGAATGTCTTCCATGGGAACCCATGTTAAAAAAATTCCCTGCATTTCTGCAAACTGCAAAATGCATCAAAAAACACACTGGTGTGAATGGAGCCTTAAAGCAGTAGTAATGTCTCTTTAAAAAAAAATGTTCCCCCTGTAGGTTGATGTCATAATGTGCTAGTATGAACCACATACTAGCACATTATGACACTTACCTGTAAAGCATATACCTCCAGCTGGACACCGTTACTGCTGCCAGGACTTCAAACTTCACCTTACGGCTGTTTGCATGGCTGTCCCGTGATGACGTCACGTGTATGTGTCGCGCTTGTTGACTATTCAGTGCGTAGTGTGCATGCGCAGGCGATGTCACCAGCCACTACAAATGTCAATATCTCCTCCTTGGTGCATGTTTAGGAGATATCCACTGCCGCTATTGTATAGGTCAGCTTTATTAAAGTCTTACTTGTAGGGTCTAGCGAAAAAGTAGACTTTACAACTGCTTTAAAGCAGAAGTAAACCCAATGAGTTAACAGTTTAAAAAAACTGTTACATTCCTGGCACATGCCAGAAAGGTAACTGTCACAATGGTTGTGCTCTCAACTAAACTGTCAAACCATCCAGTGGCTGGTGTCATAACTGATCACATGTGCAGCCTAATGGCAGTTGAAGATTAAACAAAGGCCAAGATGGCAGCTTCCTTGGCTGAAAACGATAGGAGAGTTTGCTTCCACTTTAAGTCTCTAAAGTCTTTGTTCTCCTCTATCATAGGAGGTACTACTAGACCACAAATAAAAATGACCATGCTAATAATTCCTGGCAGGTCTAATGAAACATTTATTCACCTGGGTCTTCCACAATATCCCCCAACCCAGAGGCACACTTGACACATGTTCTAGAGACAGAACAACTGTTGATTTTCCTACAGATTCCTAAATTATACCATCACTAACATCAACTGCCCTTTATCAAACTGGTCATATCTGTATGAAATGATATTTAACATTTTCATATGTCTCTTATTGCAAGATCTTCAAGACCTTATGGTGACGTCATATCCGGCCAGTGAGACACAAATTGATAATCACTTAACAGCACAATTTTACATGTTTACATGTAAGTGGATGTTACTTGCTTTTAATCATAATAAAATGGAGTTACACTATGTACTTCTTCTCTGCCATCTGTTACCTATTACCCCAACATACTCTGAGGACATCAAAAGCTGCACTGGAGACACAGCCTGTGGGACTACAAAACCCAGCCACCAATACAAGACTTCAAGACTTCTGGTATTGAAGGCCATGATATCTGGTGAGTGCAAGGGCACACCGGAGTGGAACACGGACTGCACAAATTGTATATTTACAGCACTTGGCACTTTTTGCACATGTAATGATTATACAGTTATGCTCATAAGTTTACATACCCTGGCCGAATTTATGATTTCTTGGCCATTTTTCAGAGGATATAAATGATAACACATTAAAATTTATTTCACTCATGATTAGTGTTTGGCTGAAGCCATTTATTATCAATCAAATGTGTTTACTCTTTTTAAATCCTAATGACAACAGAAACTACCCAAATGACCCTGATCAAAAGTTTACATACCCTAGTGATTTTGGCCTGATAACATGCACACAAGTTGACACAAAGGGGTTTGAATGGCTATTAAAGGTAACAATCCTCACCTGTGATCTGTTTGCTTGTAATTAGTGTGTGTGTATAGAAGGTCAATGAGTTTCTGGACTCCTGACAGACCCTTGCATCTTTCATCCAGTGCTACACTGACATTTCTGGAGTCATGGGGAAAGCAAAAGAATTGTCAAAGGATCTGTGGGAATAGGTAGTTGAACTGTATTAAACAGGAAAGGGATGTAAAAAGATATCCAAGGAGTTGAGAATGCCAATCAGCAGTGTTCAGACTCTAATCAAGAAGTGGAAAATGAGGCCATGGCCAGGTAGACCAACTAAAATTTCAGCCGCAACTGCCAGGAAAACTGTTCGGGATGCAAAGAAAAACCCACACATAACTTCAGGTGAAATGCAGGACTCTCTGAAAACATGTGGTGTGGCTGTTTCAAGATGCACAATAAGGAGGCACTTGCATAAAGATGGGCTGCATGGTTGAGTCACCAGAAGAAAGCCATTACTACGCAAATGCCACAAATTATCCCGCTTACAATACGACAAACAGCATAGAGACAAGCCTAAAACCTTATGGCACAAAGTCATTTGGAGTGATTAGATCAAAATTTAGCTTTTTGGCCACAGCCATAAACGTTACTTTTGGAGAGGAGTCAACAAGGCCTGTGAAACATGGAGGTGGATCGCTGTTTTGGGGATGTGTGAGCTACAAAGGCACAGGAAATTTGGTCAAAATTGATGGCAAGATGAATTCAGAATGTTATCAAAGAATAATGGAGGAACATTTGCATTCATCAGCCAGGAAGATGTACTTGGGATGTGCATGGGATGTACTTGAACATTCCAGCATGACAATGATCCAAAACACAAGGTGAAGTCGACCTGTCATTGGCTACAGCAGAAAAAAGTGAAGGTTTTGGAGTGGCCATCTCAGTCTCCTGACCTCAATATCATTGAGCCACTCTGGGGAGATCTCAAACATGCAGTTCATGCAAGACAGCCTAAGATTTTCCAGGTGGAGGCTTTTTGGAATGGGTAGCTTTACCATCTGAGAAGATAAAGAGCCTCATTCACAAATACCACAAAAGACTTCAAGCTGTCATTGATGTTAAAGGGGGCAATACATGGTATTAAGAACTGGGGTATGCAAGCTTTTGATCAGGGTCATTTGGGTAGTTTCTGTTGTCATTATGTTTTAAAAAGAGTGAACGCCGTTGATTAATAATAAATGGCTTCAGCCAAACACTAACCACGAGTGAAAGAAACGTTTTTGTGGTAAATATTTTATTCTATCTTTTCATGTGACAACACTGAAGAAATTACACTTTGCTACAATCTGATGTAGTGAGTGTACAGCTTGTATAACAGTGTAAATTTGCTGTCCCCTCAAAATAACTCAACACACAGCCATTAATGTCTAAACCACTGGCAACAAAAGTGAGTACACCCCTAAGTGAAAATGTCCAAATTGGGCCACAGTGTCAATATTTTGTGTGGCCATCATTATTTTCCAGCACTGCCTTAACCCTCTTGGGCATGGAGTTCACCAGACTATATATACAGTGCATTCGGTGGTGTACAGTATATAATACAGTTTAGTGCGTTGTTGAACAAAAATCCCCATCATGTCCGGAAGGCCACCAAGGAGAGGCAGATGCTCCCAGGCCACTAAAAGAGGTCAAGCAGCCTCTGTGTCTACAGTGAAAAGTGGTGGTGGTGGACATGGTGTATCCTCTGCAGGCGGGTCATGCTTGTCCTTTTTTTCTGCTGTTGGCCGTGTTATTGAGCCACAAAATGCAGAAGAGTTGGTGGAGTGGATAACTAAGGCCTCATTTACACTGCTGCTGGTAAACGGAGGTTTTGAGGCATTTGAGCATTTTTTTTCAGCTGCCCCTGAACTTTCCTCTATGTTATCTTATCAGTACATTTACACAGGTTCGTTTAAGGTCGTTTTCAGGCAGTTGAGTATAAAGGCTTTTTTTGGAACGCAAAAAATTGGGTTCAGACACCTGTTCAGAGGCATTTGAAATGCCAAACAGCTTCTAAACGCCGCTAAAGGCGTCTAAATGCGGTAACTCACGTCTAGAACCATTTTGTTTACAGGCGTTTCCATTCTGAAAAAAACAAAACTTTTTTTTAAAAAACGCTCCTAGACAAATGCGTCAGAACAGTGCTAAACGCAGATAAATGCGGCATGCAAACGCTGCAAAATGGCGGTTTTAGACGGCGGCTTCTAGCTGTCAAAAAAAAGTTCAGGGGAGGTTGATATAGCATCCTGTGTAAATGGAGCCTAATCCATCCTCACCCTCTGTCACCCAGGCTCATACTAGTTTGTCTTCAACGCAGCTGCCAAAGTAGCCTATTCCATCCGCTCCTTGTCCTCAGTTACTCCTTCCGCAGCCCCACCATTATGCACGGAGGAGTCATCAGAACTATTTGACCATAGTGTCTATTACATGCTGATGGAGGATGCGCAGCAATTTGATGGCTGCAATGATGTTTCCCAGGTTGAGGAAGGGAGTAACGTGTGCCTAGAGACAGTGGATGCTACAGAAGAACAAGAAAGTAGCAGTCATGTTCCCCCAGCTGCAGCATACTGCCAAGTTTGCTCCAGTGATGATTAGGGAGGGGATGATGAGGACACTGACTGTACTTGGGTGCCTGTGAGAAGAGAGGAGAAAAGTGAGGAGGAGAAGGCACAACTCCAACAAGGCAGGATAACCTCCAGGGGCCAGCTTAAGGGCAGCCGTTCTATTGCATCACACCACAGAGATACAAAGGTGCAGGGCACTGATGACTCCCCGTTGGCTTCCAAAACTTCAATGGTGTGGGCTTTTTTCAACACTTGTGCTGTAGATTGCACCATTGCTGTTTGTAATCTATGTCTGAAGCAGATCGAGTGGGGCCAGAACAGCAGCCGCTTGGGCACTACATGCTTGACAAGACATATGATGACCTGCCATGCAGTCCCTTGGCAACAGCACCTCAAAGACCCACATCATAAAACAAGACGGACTTCTCCTTGCTCCTCATCTGTGACCTCAACCTCTACTATACCTCCAATCCTCTCAAAAGCCTGCACTGAGAGGAATGAAGGTCTAGTAATGGGTGCCACAAGTACTTGCAGAAAATCTGCTAGCCGTACACCACCAGTTGAAGTCAGCAGGCAAATTTCCCTACCCCAGTTGCTGAATCGTAAAAAAAAAATACTGTCCCAGCCATCCACATGCTCGGCATTTAAATGCTAGCTTGGCCAAATTGCTAGCACTCCAACTGCTGCTTTTTCAGCTGGTAGACTCTACCCCCTTCCGTGAATTTGTGGAATGTGCTGTACCACAGTGGCAGGTTCCAAAAAAACATTTATTTTCATGAAAGGCTATTTCAGTTCTCTACCGTCATTTGGAAGCAATGTTTTGGCCTTCTTGGACAGGGTGATCAGCAACAAAGTTCATATTACTGCTGACTCATGGTCCAGCAGACATGGTCAGTGGACAGATGTTTGCAGAACAGATGTTCAGTTATTCCCGGTTATATTTAAAGTGACACACAGACTTTACAGATGTTTGCAGAACAGATGTTCAGTTATTCCTGGTTATATTTAAAGTGACACACAGACTTTACAGATGTTTGCAGAACAGATGTTCAGTTATTCCCGGTTATATTCAAAGTGACACACAGACTTTACAGATGTTTGCAGAACAGATGTTCAGTTATTCCCGGTTTTTGTTAAAGTGACACACAGACTTTACAGATGTTTGCAGAACAGATGTTCACTTATTCCCGGTTATATTTAAAGTGGCACACAGACTTTACAGATGTTTGCAGAACATTTGTTCAGTTAGTCCCGGTTATATTTAAAGTGGCACACAGACTTTACAGATGTTTGCAGAACAGATGTTCAGTTATTACCGGTTATATTTAAAGTGACACACAGACTTTACAGATGTTTGCAGAACAGTGATATGGGTTCTCCCGGCTTATTTATACTTTTTTGACACAGTTTGAAGATGATTTTAGAACAGTTATATGGCTTCTACCTTTAATTAATACTTTTCAGACCCAGTTTGAAGATGATCCACATTCACCTCCATTTTTGCTTTTTTTATGTTTTTATTTTTTTTTAAATATTTAAAGTTATTTCACTGTCCCCATTTCTTTGTAGGGCACTTGTCCCACCCTTACCCCAATTTTCCTTCCTTTTGCAGACCTCTAGGACCTTCCTGGACTTTTTTACAGCAATTTTCAGAACTTTCATTAAAATTACCAGAACCCTGGACCCGAACCCGGACTTTTTTTTGAAAAGTCCGGGTTCGGGTCCCGGACACCCCAAAGTTTGGTACGGACCCAAACTTTACAGTCCGTGTTCGCTCAACTCTGTTCAGCAGGAATTCAACTTGCCCAACAACCGCCTCATTTGCAACATGCCCACCAGCAGAGGGCCATCAATGAGTACCTCTGCGAGTATGACACCAGGACAGGCTCAGGGGAGCTTGGTTTTTTTTACCACGCCAGTGGCTACTGATCAAGGATGCATGCACTGTCCTGTCACCATTTGAGGAGGCCACAAGGATGGTGAGCAGCGACAATGCATGCATCGGTGACACTGTCCCTCTAGTCTTCAGGCTGGAGCATACACTTCGTGGAATCATGGACAGGGCACTTGAGGCATAACAGAGGGAGGAAGAGGAGGACTTCCTTTCCACTCAAGGCACCCTTTATGCAGATAGCATTCCTGCAGGGCCACCAAACACACAGGAAGAAGAGGAGGAGGAGGAGGAGAATTGTGTGAGCATGGATGTAGAGGATAACACGCAGCAGTCTTCGAGGGATGGTTTTCAGTCCCCAGAAACCCAAGGAGTTGTACATGGCTAGGAGGAGGTAGTTCCTGACAATGTCATCCTCAGTGACCCAGAGAACTCTCATGTCTGCTCAAACTTATGCTGCATGGCCTCCCTGATTCTGAAAAGCCTGCAAAAAGACCCCAAGGTTTGTGGTATCAAGGAAAGGGATAATTACTGGTTGGAAACCCTTCTTGATCCACGTTACAAGGGTAAAGTTGCAAAGTTCATCCTGCCTTCACAGAGTGAGAAGAGGATGAAACATCTTCAGGGTAGCTTGAAGAAAAGTTTGTACTATGCCTTTCCAGACCCAGGAAGGTTACCATTTCATGCTGCTGGACAAAGTGTTTCTGAAGCTTCCTTCAGTCAGAGGAAGAGTGGTGGAGAAGGTGGCTGGCTGACCAATGCCTTTAAATAATTTTTCAATCCTCAGCACCCAGGGCTGATAGGTTCAAGCAACCATCGTCAGCGTTTGCATTATATGGTGCAGGAATATCTAGGGGCAAGAGCAGACTTGAATACCTTTGCAATTGAGCATCCATTGGGTTACTGGGTCTTGAGGATAGACCACTGGCTGGAACTTGCTCAATATGCAATCGATCTACTGTCCTGTCCTGCATCCAGCTTGCTTTCTGAATGGACATTCAGTGCTGCTGGAGGGTCCGTAATGGATCAAAGTGTGCACCTGTCCAGAGACTCCATTGATAGGCTCACTTTATAAAAATGAATCAGTCCTGGATCAGTATCTATCAAGCCCCTGATGCTAATGCAACTGATTGAATTTGCTAGGGATCTTGAATCCCTAGAAGACTGCCTATGCTGCCTATCCTATTCCTCCTTAATCCTGATGATGCTAGCTTCCAACAATATTTTGGGTTCATGGGCACCACCAACACCCAAGCCCCAATTTTTCTGCACCTGTTTTACAGGGGCATGTCAGTACAATTTTCAAAATAATTTTTGACAGCAGGGCCCGTTCCTGCACTCAACGAGAGTAACTGTGAGGGTTTACAGTGTTCTGCCACCACCAACACCCAAGGCCCAATTTTTCTGCACCTGTTTGACTGGGGCATGACAATTTTTAAAATATATTACAACAGCAGGGCCCGTTCCTGCGCTCAACGAGAGTATCTGGAAGGGTTTACAGTGTTCTGCCACCACCAACGCACAAGGCCCAATTGTTCTGCACCTGTTTGATTGGGGCATATCATTACAATTTTTAAAATAAATTACAACAGCAGGGCCCGTTCCTGCGCCCAATGAAAGTAACTGCGGGGGTTTACAGTAGGGATGGGCCGAACTATTTGGTTCGCACCAGAACATGCAAACAGACAAAAAGTTTGTCCAAACATTAGAACACTGTCAAAGTCTATGGGACCCGGACATTAAAAATCACAATTGCTAATTTTAAAGGCTTATATGCAAGTTAATGCCATAAAATGTGTATGGGGACTTGGGCCCTGCCCTAGGGGACATGTATCAATGCAAAAAAAAGTTTTTAAATCAATCATTTTTTCAGGAGCAGTGATTTTAATAATGCTTAAAGTAAAACAATAAAAATGAAATATTCCTTTAAATAATGTGCCTGGGGGTCCCCTTAGTCTGCCTGTAAAAGGGCTCATCTCTGTGATGTTTAGAACAGTGCCAGAGCAAAATGACATTTGTAAAGGAAAAATTGTCATTCAAAACCGTGGCTGTAATGTAATGCTCCCGGCAATATAGATAAAAATCACTGAAAAAAATTGCGTAGGGTTCCCCTCCCCTCAGTCCATACCAGGCCCTTTGGGTCTGGTATTGATTTTAAGGGGAACCCCGTTCCAAACTTTAAAAAAAATGGACGTGGGTTCCCCTCTAAAATCCAAACCAGACCCTTATCCAAGCATGCAACCTGGCAGGTCAGGATAGGGAGGGATGAGCGAGCGCCCCCCCTCCTGAACCGTACCAGGTTACATGCCCTCAACATGGGGAGTATGGGTGCTTTGGGGCAGGGGGGACCCCTTGATGGGGACAAGAGCCTCTTCCCCACAACCCTGGGCTGTGGTTGTGGTGGCCTGCGGGTGGGGGGCTTATCGGAATCTGGAAGTCCCCTTTAATAAGGGGGCCCAGATCCCGACTCCCCCATGTGAATTAGTATCGGGTACTTCGTACCCCTACTAATTCACCAAAAAGTGTCAAAAAAGAAAAAAACACAGGAGACAATTAGGGACAAGTCCTTAATTAAAAAATAAAAATAAGTTTCCCCCTCTGTAATCCATCGTCAATCACGGCGCGCGACGGACCTGAAAAAAAAAAGCCAACTGAGCTCACTTTGTTTTGACAGTTTATTTATAGTGAAGGCGGGGCCACCCGATGACATAATTGTATGACCCTCCCCTCTGATGTCACATGATGTCAGAAGGGGACAGGGTCACCCATACATCACCGGGTGGCCCCGCCCTTCACTATAAATAAACTGTCAAAACAAAGCGAGCACAGATGGCGGCAGCCCTCCCATGGAGGAGGAGCTGTACGCACTGTCTGCACACTATGCATTATGGGGCATTCAGCGGTGCCGAAGTTGCGCCGAACACCCCATCCCATAATGTTCTAAATTCAGATATCAGGCAAACAACGGAAGTACGGCCCAAACTTATGCTCGGGCCAAACTGTTCGCCCATCCCTAGTTTACAGTGTTCTGCAAACTAGAGGCCCAATTTTTCTGTACCTGTTTGACGGAGGCATGTCATTACAATTTTATAGAGTTCAGTCCTCTTAGTGTATATAATACAGTTCAGACTATATGGTGCAGTCAGTGTAATATATATAACGCAGTGTATTGAAGTGGTTAAGGGGAACCCTGCACCAAATTTTTGGGGGGCCCCCACACAAATTTTTTCAGTGATTTTTGATATATATTGCCAGGAGCAGGTGATACATTACAGCCAAATAAATGCAAAACAGGCTTGGCTATTTAAATTCATCAATTAAAAGTGAAATATAGAAAATATATACTCATATAAAGTGCTGTGCAATAAAGTGCAAATAACGTACACTAGTTCCACACTATACAAATAGCCAATTAAGCCCAAAGTCCAAAAACAATAAATGCAAAAAAGAGGTAAAAATGTGTGCAAAATGTCCACTTCTTAGGAGAAGGTTGTATAGATCAGATCAAGCTCCAACAATGAACTTGAAATCCTTCATCAGGTAATTTGGGAATGGAAACAAAGGGAAAGTTGCGGTGACACCATCAAAGTTCAGATCTGGGAACTCTTAGCAGATTTTTTTGACTCCCTATCTCTAGGTAAGTCAAAAGAGCAGGCAGATAGCCTCTGCGGGCATGTTCTTTAATAGGAACATCACTCTATCCAACACTATCTGGATGATGTTCAGGTCCACTGCATCTCATGAGTTAACCGCATCCTTTGAAAGTTCAATGGCATATGGAAGAAGAGGGATCCAAATAGTGTAATACTTCTTATTTAATTAAAATTAAAAAAAGCCAAATGGCTAAATACATGGCAATAGTTAAAAACAGACATATGGATAAATCCTAGTAGCAAACGCCAGCAACAAACAGCACCCGTGCTTCCGGGATCACGTGGGGTGCATGACATCAATGCGTAGCTCTGCCCTACATGTTTCGTCACACCTGACATCTTCCTGGGGCACGGGCGACGCATTGACTCATCGCATATATAGAAAACAATGGGCGGACCAAGCCTCGCTCTTAAATATCAAAACAATGTCTATTTTATACAAACAGCGAATCAAGCCTCGCTATGGTATTGCGGCCATCTTAACACTAGCTGGATCCCTATTGAAACATCCCAAGCAAAGCCAAATGTAGATGTGTGGAAGCTGTTGAGGAAACATTAAGGGGCGCTCTCCGCCCATGTTACAATAACAGAAAAAAATTATTTTTCTTTTTATATAACCCTCACAAATATAAGCCAATTAGACAGTTTAGAGACAAGGAGATCTCGTAAGTTACCAAGAAAAGGACCCCAATTCCAGACCTTAAATTTAGATAAAAATGCATTATAAAATGTTATTGAAAAATAAATGATATGCAAAGATAAAATAATGTAATAATAAAATAACATAATAAATCTATGTACTGGTCCTATTCAACTTATAGAATCATGCTAAATAATAACAATGGATTATAATGATAGGATACACTACATTAAGGCCCCTTTCACACTGGGGAGCTTTACATGCGTTACTTAGCTAAAAATTGCGCCTGTAAAGCGACTCTCCATTAAACCTAGTGTGTCTTTTCACACTGGGGCGGCTCAGGGCGGTGCGCTTGCGGGAGAAAAGAAAACTTCTGCAAGCATGATTTTTGGGTCGGTGAGGGAGCGGTGTATACACCGCTCCTCCACCGCCCCTGCCCATTGGAATGAATGGCCAGTGCTCCCAAAGCGGCTGTACACCACTCCGAGAGCGCCGAGTGCAGGCACTTTTAACCCCTGCTTAACCCCCTGTGGGGGTTAAAAGTGTCCTGCTGCCTCCCAAATAGTGGCACTATAGCGTTGCTATTACAGTGGTAGAGCGCCACCAAATTAGCAGCGGTTTACTGCTAATGCTTGTGCGGACCAGGTGTGAAAGGGGCCTAAGAGTTGTCAATAAAAGCATTTACCTCAACATCCCTGTTTAATCCCGACTAGAGTTGAGCGAACTTCTGGAAGTCCAGGTTCTGCTGGTTCGGCCGAACTTCGGGACAAAGTCCGGGTTCGGGTCCGGACAGAACCTGAACTTTGTCCCGGACCCCGAACCCCATTGAAATCAATGGGCACCCGAACTTTTAGGCACAAAAATGGCTGTAAAAAAGTCCTGGAAAGTCCTAGAGGTCTGCAAAAGGAAGGAAATGGGGGTAAGGGTGGGACAAGTGCCCTACAAAGAAATGGGGACAGGGAAATAACTAAAAGTATTTTTTTTAAAATTATTTCATAAAAAAATCAATAATGGAGGTGGATGTGGACCATCTTCAAACTGTGTCTGAAAAGTATTAATTAATGGTAGAAGCCATATCACGGTTCTAAAATCATCTTCAAACTGTGTCAAAAAAGTATAAATAAGCCGGGAGAACCCATATCACTGTTCTGCAAGCATCTGGAAACTGTGTGTAACACTTTAACTAAAACCAGGAGAAGCCATACTACTGTTCTGCAAACATCTGGAAACTGTGTGTAACACTTTAACTAAAACCGGGAGCAACCATACTACTGTTCTGCAAACATCTGGAAACTGTGTGTAACACTTTAACTAAAACCGGGAGAAACCATACTACTGTTCTGCAAACATCTGGAAACTGTGTGTAACACTTTAACTGTCTGGAGACAGGGTGACCTCTGAACCCCCTCTTAATATTTCCAATGTGTTCATTAAGTCGGACCGATAGAGATCTTACTGTCCGGCCTATATATTGCAAACCGCATGGGCAAATTAATAAGTAGACTGCATTTGGAGTAGAACAGGTGATAAACGTCTGAAACGTCTAAAAGTCTGAGAAGTACTATGAGAAACAAAGTGTGTTACTTTTCTGTCTGTCATTCCTTTGATCTCATAGACAGTACATTTTTTACACTTAAAAAAGTGTAAAATATGTTCTGTCTGTAAGATCAATAAAGCTCCCGTGAGACTTCCTGCAAAGTTTTCACACTGAAAATGTTTTTTTTTAAGTTTCCCTTTTGTGAGTACATTAATTGTGGCATATGTGCACGGTGTATACAACATGTAGGCCTAGGTCACAAAAACCATACTGCTTCTTAAGCCCTTCCCACTGTTAGTGCAGTGTGGCCACTAGAGTTGAGCGGACACCTGGATGTTCGGGCAAACAATTTCTCTCATAGGCTGGCAGACCAGCTGCTTTTAAAATGATCATGCTTCCAAAGCTCAAAACTTCTTTATGTAAGGAATCATCCTGGGAAGAGTTGAGCGGACACCTGGATGTTCGGGTTTGGCCGAACTTCGGGAAAAAGTCCAGGTTCGGTACCGAACTTAACCCGAACTTTACCCCAGACCCCGAACCCCATTGAAGTCAATGGGGACCCAAACTTTTTGGCACAAAAATGGCTGTAAAAAAGTCCTGGCAAGTGCTAGAAGGCTGCAAAAGGAAGTAAACTGGGGATAAGAGTAGGACAAGTGCCCTACAAAAAATGGGTATAGGGAAAATAACTTAAAATCAAATAAAAAAAATAAAAATGGGAAGGGGGGTGGATGTGGAGTAGGAGCCTAGTGGTTACATAGTTACATAGTTACATAGTCAGTGAGGCTGGAAAAAGACACAAGTCCATCAAGTCCAACCCATGTGTGTGTTTTTTTTATGTCAGTATTACGTTGTATATCCCCCAATGTTGTGGTCCCTTAGGTGTGCATCTAATAGTTTTTTAAAATTATCTATACTACCAGCAGAAACCACTGTTTCTGGAAGTGAATTCCACATTTGCACTGCTCTTACCGTAAAGAAACCCCTACGCATCTTAAGGTTAAACCGCCTTTCTTTCATTCTCAGTGAATGGCCGCGTGTCTTCTTGTTTTCCCTTGCGCTGAATAGTATTGCCCCTATAGCGGGGTCACCAGTACAGTATTTGTATATCGAAATCATATCCCCTCTCAAGCGTCTTTTCTCCAGAGAGAACAAGTTCAGTGCCTGTAATCTTTCCTCATAACTTAGGTCCTCTAATCCCTTAACTAGCTTTGTTGCCCTTCTCTGAACCCTTTCCAATACCAGGACGTCCTTCTTGAGGACCAGTGCCCAGAACTGGATGGCATACTCCAGGTGCGGCCTCACCAGGGACTTGTACAGTGGGAGAATTATTGATTTATCCCTGAAGTTAATCCCTTTTTTGATGCATGTCAACACTTTGTAAGCTTTGCTTGCAGCAGCTTGGCATTGCATGCCACCGCTGAGCCTGTTCTCTACTAGGACCCCTAGGTCTTTTTCCATCCTTGATTCCCCCAGGTGCTCTCCCCCTAGTGAGTAATTTGCGTTCATGTTCTTGGTACCCAAATGCATTATCTTACATTTTTCTACGTTAAATCTCATTTGCCACTTGTCTGCCCACCCCATTAATTTATTTAGATCTTCTTGCAGTGTTTCCACATCCTGTGGAGAATTTATTGCTCTGCTTAGCTTGGTATCATCTGCAAATATTGAGATTGAGCTCTTCACCCAGTTCTCCAAATCATTTATGAA
>BLSH010068531.1:264660-275669 GCA_018402905.1 Glandirana rugosa
CTTTCCTGGCTAGAAACGGAAAGGCGCCACCACGCGCGCGGACACGCGCAAGCGCGCGCGAGCACGCGCGTGCGCGGCCTTTGCCGCGGACCGCCGAGATAAAGTCGGTCGTCTCGGGACGTCGGCCACAACAGGCGAGATGTTGCAAGGGACTTGGACACTATGGGGGCCACTGATGAAAGCACACTAAAGGACAAGGACACTGGGGCCGAACAAGGGAACCTGGACAACTATAGACGGGCGTGGACTGAGGCCGAACAAATGCTGGTAGGCGAACGGACGAGGGTGACATGAAGACAACGTTCGTGTAACGGCTGGGACGGACATGGGCTGGTAGGCAAACGGACTGAAATAGAGCCGCCAGGCGCCGTTTCCGGCGCGTGCGCGCACGAGCGCGCGCGAACGCGCACAGGCGCGCGCACCACCGCGGAAAGGCAAAGATCGGTCCTTTCCTGACAGCCGATATCTCTCCTGCTACTATCCAAAAGTGGAGGTCCTTGAGACCCCTACTTGAGATCTTATCCCAGAATTCCATCAAGTATTGGTGGTCTTTTCTGTTTTGTCTCTCTTTCTCACACAAAGGCAAAAAGTAAGGCTTTAGTTCCTTCCAGGAGAGAGAACATCTCCTAATCAAGCTAAACTTTATCTCACTGGAACCATCTTCCACCCTCCAATCCAAATGTATGGGCCCCTCCAAGTGGCCCTCCCCCCAGAGCCCCATTCCTCCAGTGTGGAAGAACCCTCAATCCAAAAGGGCTAAAGACTCACACCCCCTTGATCAATAGCAGTACTGTTGAGGATCTGCTCTTTGTTTGTCTGACCCGACTATAGTCGACAAGCCTCCTTTCCCTTGAAATGGACCTGTAGTATTGATTTTTTCCTTAAGTTTCTCCAGAAGTTATAATTACTTCATAGTTTGGTTCTGCTATGTTTTTTCATGTGGGCCCCCCCCGTGCCCAGTGTTAGGCTTTCGCTGGGCCAGGGGGAGACTCTCTGGCTTACCGTGGCCCTTGGCTCTGGCGTTGCCCCGCTGGGCCCCACTACAGATTTTGGGGGCCTTGTGGGGGGGCGCTGGGTTCAAGGTTTCTGCTGGCCCTCCTACAGACCCGTTAGGATCTTAGCATTTCCAACAGTTGGTTTTCATATCGTTTATGATTTATGTTTTCAGATGTTGAAGCTTTGCTTTTGAACCCGATGGGGGGATTCTCTTCCTCATTTAATGGGCAGCGCCCTGGGGCTGGGGGGCTGGGGTTGAGGGGGATAGTCCATTTTTTTGGGGCTCCCTCTCAGTCCAGGTCCCGAACCTTCAGGTCCCTCCCCCCACCGTAGTTAGGGGTGCGGGGACAGCGGGACGATCATGTTAGTTTTGAGGGGCTAGACCCAATATACCTGTTTTGCACTGGGTTGTTTCATGGGTGGGGTGGTAGGCATGCTCCTCCCTCTGCCCTCGGACACCAATGATTGGTTTCCCCGAGAGCAGAAGTGTTTCTGCTGAAGAGGCAGATGTGTTTAGGTCATTCTCGAGGCTTGGGAGCCAGTTTGGTGGCCCCCATCCCCTGGACAAGGAGGGGACCATCGGAGATTGTCCAACTTCCCCCTCTCTCACCCTTCCTAACATTTTTCTCTTCTTCTCATCCTTCTCCTCTCCTTTCTTCCATGTCTCTTCCCCTTCTCAGTCACCAGGGAAGCGGTCCCACGATGCACGTCAGAAGTCGAAAGGCATTCGCTCAATGGGAGATGAGGTTCCAACCCTACCTTTCACAAGGTCTGGTGAGTAAACCCACAGTGATGCATATACCCCCATAGGCCACCATGACATCCTCACCTGACCCTCAGAAGATTCTGAAATTTGCATCTCATAATGTCCAAGGCCTAAATTCCCCCTTAAAACGCAGAAAGTACTTTCAGTCCGCTCACTCTCAGCATCTTGAGGTTCTCTTGCTCCAGGAAACACACTTCCCCACTCAATTTAATCTGAAATTTATACATGCCAAATTCCCCCAATTCTTTCTAGCAAACGCCCCGGTTAAAACAAGAGGGGTGGGAATTTTCTTCTCGAAGGGAGCAGGGTTTCAATCCCTACAGGTAATCAGAGATACAGAAGGTAGATGCATCCTATTAGTGGGGGAACTCAAGGGTCACCTTTTCACCCTTGTGTCTTACTATGCTCCTAACCGGGGTCAGGGACAATTTTTCCAATCAATGCTAGAATCCCTTTCCACCCATTTTGAGGGGACTGTGATCTTAGGAGGGGACTCCAACATGGCTCTAGACCATATGATGGACAAATCAGGGACTTGTCGAGCCCGTCTTCTTCAGCCCCCGAAACGGAGCATGAGGATAGCTAAATTGCTTCACTCTTTAGGGCTAGTAGATGTTTGGAGGGAATACAATGCGAAAATTAGGGACTTCACCCATTATTCAGCCCCTCATAAATCCTTTGCCAGGATCGACCACATTTGTATGGGGGCCTCCTCAATTCCTCTAGTCGCCAAATCCTTTATAAGGGACCCCCCCTTATCCGATCACTCGATGGTAGTGATATACTTCAGATCCCACTCAGAGGCTGGGGGGGGGGGAGACCTCAATGGCATCTGAAGGAATCTCTTTTCAACAACCCAGTTCACTGCACAATGCCTGGGGAGGACCTTAAAGAATATTTTAAGCTGAATGTGAGTGCTGAAATCTCACATTTGACCCTATGGGCTGCCCACAAGGCGGTAATAAAGGGTAATATTATGCAACTCTCCGCTAAACTTAAAAAGGAAAGGAAAAGCGACTTAGACTAATTGGAAAGAGAGTTTCTCAATCTCACTAAGGCTCACAAAAAAAAAACCCTTCACACAATCTCCTTCCCAGCTTAAAGCAGGAAGGGCGGCTTTGAATCTCGCTCTGACTACCCAAGCGGAGAATCAGATTCAATGGACTAATACCCACTTTTATATCCAGATGGACCGTATAGGACCCAAATTGGCCTCTAGACTCTCCCCGAAACCGAAATATAGATCATATACCTTCCCTAAAGTGAAGGACTCCACAGGGATTCACGCCCAAAACCCCCATAAGATCATGGCAGCCTTCCATGATTTCTATGCCAAGCTATATGAGTCGGGGGTCCCAGACCCCTCGGCCACTCAACACCGTCTATTGGATAGTATCCTCCTGCCCTCCTTGGACACGGAACATAGTCTCGCCTTGAAAGATCCAATCTTGGAATCTGAGGTATTGAACGTGATTAAATGTCTTAAAAAGGGCTCGGCCCCGGGTCCAGATGGTTTCTCCAATGGTTATTATAAACAGTTTGTGCCCATCCTAGCTCCCCACCTGGCGAATTTCTTTAATTCTCTTCAGGCGGGTACGGTAGTTAGTGAAGACCTTAACTCAGCCGATATTTCAGTCATACCAAAACCGGGCAAGGACCCCTCTGAAGTAAGTAATTACAGGCCCATTTCTTTAATTAATAACAACCTAAAAATTCCCACCAAAATCCTAGCCAACAGACTATCTGCCCTCATAGGGAAGTATATCCATAAGGACCAGGTAGGCTTCATCCCTGGGAGACAGGGACCCGATCAGATCCGCAGAGCAGTGGACCTCATTTCACTCCTCAGATCTGGATGGGATGGTGGCCACCCTTAGGAGGGACTAGTACTATCAGTTGATCTGCAAAAAGAATTTGATATGGTCAAATGGACCTTCCTTTTTGAGGTCTTAGGGCGATGGGGGTTTGGACCAAAATTTTTGCAGACTCTTAAAGCCCTATACTCCAACCCTAGAGCTTGCATTAAGCTATAAAACTATCGCTCTGAACCACTCTCTATCCATAGAGGTACAAGGCAGGGTTGCCCCCTATCCTCTTTGATCTTTGCCATCGCTATCGAGAGCTTAGCAATTGCTATTAAGGAACATCATGGTGTAGGGGGAGTGCTGCCCCAGCCCTAGCGACCATTACTCCTTACGAGCAGTGGTGATCTGATATCACAAATCAAAAAGGGGGTATCTCCCTAATATATGCATCACAGTCGGATCAGCCAGAGAAACATCTGCATGCCAAAGGTTGGGAGGGGGACCTGGGCAGGACTTGGGACACAGATAAGTGGTTCTCTTTTTCTGAATTCCTTCAAGGGAATAGTTCATATTCCACTGATGGAAGCAAGCGTTAAGGTGATATCACGCTGGTACTTGGTCCCAGCTCGCCTCTCAGTCATGTTTCCAGGCTCCTCTCCACTCTGTTTCCGAGGCTGTAACCCCCAGGGTATGTACTTTCACATTTGGTGGGAATGCCCTAGGATCAGGGGTTTCTGGAATAGGATTTTTGCCTTGCTAAGGAAGATTACAGGCCGGGAGATTCCACAAAACCCTTAAATCGCCTTATTAAACTATAGGCCAGATGGACTTTCCAAATCTTTATTTAAACTTACCCATTTTATTCTTCTGGGAGCTAAGCTTACGTTGGCTAGGGCTTGGAAGAAACCCTTGGTCTCCTTCAACGCTGCTAAAAGGAAAATCACTTGGATTATGACCCAAGAGAAGTATGCTAACTCTCTCCTAGACTCATCAGTCAAGTTCGATAGAATTTGGGACCCATGGAGGTCTTATCTTGATCTGCCTGTGTGACTCGTTCCACTTTCATTTTGGTCTTTCTTCCCTGGTGTCTCTCTTTTCTTTCTCTCTCTTCCCCTATTTCTCCCCCTTCCTATTCTCTCTTTCAATCCCTCTTAACTTTCTTCTTTTGTGAGTTTATGCTTATATTTATTTTTGTTTACTATATTTCTTGTGATTGTAAGTGGTCCTTAGGGACCAGATGACTCCAAGAGTATGTTAGCCCATCCAATTTACTTTCTCTATGAACCTTGGCCCATTATCAATCGGGTGGGCTTCGGGGGTCCAGGACCATTCCCCTCCTCCGGACACAGCTTGAGCCCAGATGAGGTGTTGGGCGGAGGTCTTGGTCCTGGCCCCTCAGCACTCCATGATTTGGAGTTGTTTTCTGCTCAAGGTCATCTCTGTCTATGTATTTTTATATGGTCTGATATACTCTCTGTGATCGTGGTAAGGCCTTCCTTTATCCACTGTACAACATGTCTTTTATATTTGTTAGAACTCAATAAAATCTTTAAAATAAAGTTTACCTTTGGAACGTGGTACATATTCCACCTATTTTTAAAGTGGAACACATAATATGTTCCACCACCTGCACCTTCTGCCCTCCTTACCAACCCCTCCCATGACAGTAGGCAGGGGATCTTCTCCCTACACCCACTATCACCACTTGAAAACAGTGAGACCCGCGATCGTCTAACAGAGAGCCAGAGCGGGAAACTGCCAATGTAAACACGGTGGTTTCCCATTCTGTAAATGGGGACGTGACAGATCTACTGATCCCTGAGATCTGTTATGTCCCTGCCAGCCCAGCCCCCACACAGTTAGAACATAGTGAGGGAACACAGTTAACCCCTTGATCACCCCCTTAGTGTTAACGCCTTCCCTGACAGTGACATTTATACGGTAATCCGTGGCTATTTAAATTTCTGATCGCTGTATAAATGTCATTGGTCCCAAAAAAGTGTAAAAAATGTCCCACATGTCCGCCGCAATGCCGCAGTCCTGATAAAAATCGCAGATCGCCGCCATTACTAGTAAAAAAAAAAAACAAATAAAAACTCCATAAATCCATTCCCATAGTTTGTAGATGCTATAACTTTTGCGCAACCCAATCAATATACGCCTATTGCGATTTTTTTATCAAAATTATGTAGAAGAATATATATCGACCAAAACTGATGAATAATTTTTTTTTATATTTTTTTCTTGGGTATTTATTATAGCAAAAAATATTGTGCTTTTTTCAAAATTGTTGCTCTTTTTTTGTTCATAGCGCAAAAAATAATAACCGGAGAGGTGATCAAATATCAAATATCACTCTATTTGTGGGAAAAGAAAGGACATCAGTTTTGTTTAATTACAACGTCGCACAACCACGCAATTGTCATTCAAAGAGCGACAGCGCTGAAAACTGAAAATTGGCCTGGGCAGGAGGGGGGTTTAAGTGCCCAGTAAGCAAGTGGTTAAAGTCCTATTTTTTCTCCTTCCGTTTGTATCAATATATTTACCATCAGTCATTGCGGCTGATGGCTTGTAGTTCTCAATGAACTATGAGAGTGCAGATGAGCGTCCTCATATTTCATTGATCTTCCTGCTCTTAGGTGACTGCCTGCCTGTATGATGTATAGGTAGACAGCTAAACTGACAGTCTGCAGGAGTGGAAGATTGCACCTGCGATCAGCTGATCACAGGTGCAATGCTCTGCAGGCTCCTTAGAAACAAAATAAATGCACTTTATTTTACCTGCAAAAACAATGTGCATTTATAATGTTTTTTAACAGGTAAACTTAACCACTTCAGCTCCAGAAGGATTTACCCCCTTCCTGACAATTTTTGTGATTCACATTGCGCTGCTTTTACTGACAATTGCGCGGTCGTGCGAAGTTGTACCCAAACAAAATTGACGTGGATGTAAAAGCTAAAGGTTTTTCACCATGGTCTAATGGTTTTGCCATAATGCATTTTCTTTTATAATAGCAGTGCCCCCTGAGTCCTATGCCTAGCTTCTGTTCTTCTTTCCGCCCCCAGTGCTCTCACAAGTTTGGCTGAGAGAAGTGGAAACCATTGGGTCGTGCAGCTGTCAGGCAAATCATGTGAGGAGGGAATGGGAGGCAGGGCCAAGCTGCACTGTGTGTGTCAATAGATGCACAAAGCCCAACTCAGGATCAAGCCCACACGAGTGCCCTCATAGCAAGCAATGCAAAATCATTGCACAGAGCAGGTAAGTATAACCTGTTTGTTAAAAAAAAAGAAAAAAAAAAACAGGAGCATTTACAATCACTTTAAGGAGCTTCTCACTAGCTTTTGAGGTGTTCAGTCATGGAGGACTGAATCTGCTGTGCTATATTGAAGTGTTACCTACTCCTAAACAGTAAATCTCCATTAGAAGGCACAGCTATCTGTTGAAGTTAAAAAAAGTGAGACCCGTAGAAGGGAAAAATGGACAAAGGGTCATGAATAAGGATAGAACCAGGTCAGAAAAGGATTAAAATGTGAGTTCAATGTGGAGGAGGTGTAGGTCTTACCTGACTGCAGGATAAAGGGTCATATGGTCAGGGTGGAGCCGCAAGGGTGGTTCATGTGAGAGATGTTGGGTTTATTCAGAAAAGTTCAAACGAAGAGGAAGTTTCCCCACCCACCCTAAAATCTAGACTCATTGTGAGTCACCAGTTGAGGGGAGGTATTCTTTAATATAAAAACAAAATAAGGAAAACAATTGTCACAGCATCTCGGTGGGTAAAGGGTTCTTTGTGAGGGGTCAGTGAATATTTCAATTGTTACAAAACTGAGGGGGGGGTCCATCTGGGTAAGGCACTTCGACTTGGTTGGTTATCTGGTTGCATTCTTAAAATTGTTTATTGTTTGGTATCTTGGTAATGTGATGTTATATATTTAAGTTGCTATTCATTTCATTTGTAAATAAAATGGCTGCAGTGGCTGTTTGATTCCATCCCACGCCATCTGTGTTTTAAACAAGGAGTTGGTAGAAGGAACAAGGTTGACAAATCCTTTAGTCAAACACTCACAGAAGCACAGTCCTGCCCACATTGCAATTATTCACACTGCTACACCCTGAAGGAATTAGCAGAACATTTTCATATATATGCAGACACTGGTGAACTGCTATGATTACATGTAGGGTTGCCACATCATCCCTTTAATCCAGGACACATATGAATTACACAGGTTCTGTGGCTGATTAAGGTGGTAATTAAACTCACTTGGTGCCTTATCTGCATTCAGTTAGCCTCAGAACCTGAGTAATTCATATGTGTCCTGGATTAAAGGGATGATGTGGCAACCCTAATTACACGTGGTTACCAGGATAGTTTTATTATGCATGTTGTGTATGAAGTGAAAAAGAAATTAGCCAGAACTATAATCATAAATAATAAGATCCCATGGCATAATTTTCAAAAGTCCCCCTTGCTTAAAACTCAATTTCTAAGGCACACCTCCCCCAAAGCCTGTGTTTTTGTAAAATATAGCTAATATTCCATCAGTGGTACCAAAACTACTGTACAGCATCTATCATTTGGTTATTTTTGCTATCTGTCAAGTTGCTCTGCCTTCTTTGTGATAATTTATAGAAAGCTAGGTAGATGGAACCCATTTCACATTTTATACAGAGGTGAACATGGAAAAAGATCAGGCTTTAGTAACTGAATTCTTTTTGCATACTACTTGCATTGCTTGCTTCTCTAGTAGGAGTTACTCTAGTTGCTTCGTGCTATTTTCCTTTACTTCTTCTATCGAGTGACAAAATGTTTCCAAATTTAAAGTTACCTATTAATATTGAGTGAATAACATATGGTATATAAAGTATAAAAATGGATTGTTGAACGGATAAAAAAACGGATACATATTTTCCTTGTTGTCCATTGATTGTGTGTCTCAAAAAATGTATCTAATGATTGTATTTGTAACTGCAGCTTGTTACTTTTACCTTTTGGGATACAAAACTTTAGACCATTTTTGGAATTTTATTTTATTTTAGGGCATTTTTGCCACCAATCCATACTATATGACCAAAAGTACATGGTCATCCCTCCAAATTATTGGGTTCAAAAATTATTGGATTCAAATGTTTCTATTGAACGGTGCTATTAATGCTACAGCATTTAATTAAAAAATACTGCATATTAGACAATTATGTGCTTTCAAGCTTATGGTAACAGTTTAGAGAAGGCACTTTTCTATTTTAGTGTGACTGTGGTTCAAAGTCTGGGCCTAAATTATATTGAAGCCCAGGTTACATAGTTACATAGTTAGTGAGGTTGAAAAAAGACATGAGTCCATCAAGTTCAACCTATGTGTGTGCTTTCATGTCAGTATTACATTGTATATCCCTCAATGCTTTGGTCCCTTAGGTGTGCATCTAGTAGTTTTTTGAATGTATCTATACTCCTGGCAGAGACCACTGCTTGTGGAAGAGAATTCCACATTCTCACTGCTCTTCTCACTGCTCTTACCGTAAAGAAACCTCTACGCATTTTAAGGTTAAACCGCCTTTCCTCTATTCTTAGTGAATGGCCGCGTGTCTTTGTGTACTCCCTTGCACTGAATAGTTTTGTCCCTATAGTGGGGTCACCAGTACCATATTTGTACATTAAAATCATATCCCCTCTCAAGCATCTTTTCTCCAGAGAGAATAAGTTCAGTGCTTGTAATCTTTTCCCATAACTAAGGTCTTCCAATCCCTTAATTAGCTTTGTGGCCCTTCTCTGAACCCTTTCCAATACCTGGACATCCTTCCTGAGGACTGGTGCCCAGAACTGGATGGCATACTCCAGGTGTGGCCTCACCAGAGACTTGTATAGTGGGAGAATTATTGATTTATCCCTGAAGTTAATCCCTTTCTTTATGCATGCCAACACTTTGTTAGCTTTGCTTGCAGTAGCTTGGCATTGCATGCCACTGCTGAGCCTATTCTCTACTAGGACCCCTAGGTCTTTTTCCATCCAAGTTTCCCCCAGGGGCTCCCCCCCTAGTGAGTAGTTTGCGTTCAGCTTCTTGGTACCCAAATGCATTATCTTACATTTTTCTATGTTAAAACTCATTTGCCATTTGTCTGCCCACCCCAATAATTTGTTCAGATCTTCTTCCACATCATGTGGAGAGTTTATTGCCCTGCTTATCTTGGTATCATCCGCAAATATTGAGATTGAGCTCTTCACACCGTCCTCCAAATCATTTATGAATAAATTGAAAAGGATTGGTCCCAGGACAGAACCTTGGGAACCCCACTTTCTACACCAGACCATTCTGAGTATTCCCCATTTATCACCACCCTCTGGAGTCTCCCCTGCAGCCAGTTTTCAATTCAGGTACTCACCCTTTGATCCATGTTGATGGACCTTAGTTTGTACAGTATACGTTTATGGGGAACTGTATCAAATGCTTTTGCAAAATCCAGGTACACCACGTCTACAGGCCTTCCTTTATCTAGGTGGCAGCTCACCTCCTCATAGAAGGTTAATAGATTGGTTTGGCAAGAACGATTCTTCATGAACCCATGTTGATTACCGCTAATGATACCGTTCTCATTACAATACTCATGTATATAATCCCATATCATTCCCTCCAAGAGCTTGCATATTATTGATGTTAAGCTAACTGGTCTGTAATTCCCAGGGATATATCTTGGTCCTTTTTTATATATTGGTACCACATTGGCTTTCCTCCAGCCAGCTGGTATCATACCAGTCAGAAAACTGAAAGATTAGGTACAAGGGTCTGGCAATAACTTGGCTAAGTTCCTTAAGGACCCTTGGGTGTAAGCCACCTGGGCCTGGTGACTTATTGGTGTTCAGTTTTTCAAGCCTATTCCTGATTTCACCCTCGGTCAACCACAGGGGTGCTTCCTGTGATGTGTCATGAGGACCAGCATTGTAGTTCTGAATAATTGATCCCTCCCGTTTCCTTTGTGAATACTGAGGAGAAAAATGAGTTCAACACTAGTGTTGAGCGAACCCGGACTGTAACGTTCGGGTCCGTACCGAACTTTCGGGTGTCCGTGGCCCGGACCCGGACCCGGACATTTCAAAAATCGTTCGGGTTCGGTCCGGGGTTCTGCTATTTTACTCCACGTGTTGAGAAGCTGCAGGGCAGCCAATCAACAAGTGTTTCACTGGTTTGCCCTTAGAAGCCATCACAGCCATGCCTACTAATGGCATGGCTGTGATTGGCCGGTGCATCATGTGACCCAGCCTCTTTATAAGCTGGAGTCACAGTGCTGCAGTCACATGCTCCTTGGGTTAGTGTAGGGAAAGGTAGCTGACTGCGTGAGGGACAGATTTGAGACATTTTAAGACCTGATCCTGCATCCTGAGATAGATTACTTTACTACTGCTGTCTGTGCTGTTGCTCTGAGGACAGATAGCAGAAATTAGAGATTTCACATA
>BLSH010068531.1:362535-372844 GCA_018402905.1 Glandirana rugosa
ACACAACCTAACAGTTACGTTGGGAGAAGTGTGTGACTATCGTCGTGGCGTCCTCTTTACGATCGTGTCCGAAGGTCATAGGCATCAAAGTCCACGACGTGTGTAGCATAGAAGTGTCGTATCTGTTAACGGAAGTCTACTGGGGTTTCTATTTTCAGATTCCCCCAGTCTAACCCTCTGGAACCCCCGGTAAGTTGACCGGGTTCTGCTGGTTAGGTGAAAGTTCCTTTGACGAATAGATCCTTACAAACTTGGACTGTGGGTATTACACCACCACGTGGTAGAACGACCTTGATCATTCCTCCAAAGCCGACTTGATGGCCAGCAATTCTCCATCACTGACATCATAGTTCCAGCAAGATGGTGCACCACCACATTATGGGTGTCAGGTTCAAACATTCCTAGATAAGCAGTTTCCTTGAAAGTGGATTGGTCGTCTTGGGCCAGTTGAATGGCCCCCAAGGTCTCCCAATCTGACCCCCTTAGACTTTTATCTTTGGGGTCATCTGAAGGCAATTGTCTATGCTGTGAAGATACGATGTGTGCAGCACCTGAAACTACGGATACTGGAAGCCTGTGCTAGCATTTCTCCTGCGGTGCTGCTATCAGTGTGTGAAGAGGGTTGCATTGACAATCCAACACAATGGGCAGCACATTGAACACATTTTATTAAGTGGTCAGAAACTTGTAAACAACTCATAAAGAATACGATAAAACCAAGCACACCATTGTTTTTCTTGTGAAATTCCCAATAAGTTTGATGTGTCACATGACCCTCTTCCTATTGAAAAAACAAAAGTTGGATTCAAAATGGCCAACTTCAAAATGGCCACCATGGTCACCACCCATCTTGAAAAGTTTCCCCCCTCACATATACTAATGTGCCATAAACAGGAAGTTAATATCAGCAACCATTACCATTTTATTAAGGTGTATCCATATAAATGGCCCACCCTGTATATCAGTTTCAGGGTCTTGGCAATCTTCTTATAGCCTAGGCCATCTTTATGTAGAGCAACAATTCTTTTTTTTCAGATCCTCCGAGGGTTCTTTGCCATGAGGTACCATATTGAACTTACAGTGACCAGTATGAGTGAGAGCAATAACACCAAATTTAACCACTTCACCCCCGGAAGGATTTCCCACAGTAGGACCAGAGCATTTTTTTCAATTTGGCACTGCGCTGCTTTAACTGGTAATTTCGCTGTCATGCAATGAGGTACCCATACAAAATTTGCATCCTTTTTTTCCCACATACAGAGATTTCTTTTGGTGGTATTTGTTCACCTCTGAGCTTTTTATTTTTTGCGATATAAACAGAAAATTTTTTTTTTGAAAAAAAATGATATTTTCTACTTTTTCTTATTAGAAAAATACAATAAACAAATTTTTAGCATATATTTATTGGTTTGCGCAAAAGTTATAGCGTGTACAAACTAGGGTACATTTTCTGGAATTTATGCAGCTTTTATTTTATGACTGCCTATCTTATTTCTTGAGGTGCTATAATGGAAGGGCAGTACAACCCCCCCCCCCATCACCCCATTTTGGAAACTAGACACCCCAAGGAATTAGCTGAGAGGCATGTTGAGCCCATTGAATATTTTATTTTTTTGTCTCAAGTGATTGAAAAATTACATAAAAAAAAATTACACAAAGTTGTCACTGAAATTATATATTGCTGACACATGCCATGGGTATATGTGGAATTACACCCCAAAATACAGTCTGCTGCTTCTCCTGAGTATGGGGATACCCCATGTGTGAGACTTTTTGGGAGCTTACCCACGTACAGACCCCAAAAATCACCACCTTCAGGATTTCTAAGGGCACACATTTATGCCTTCCCCCCACACTACCTATCACAGTTGCAGAGGCCATGAAATGCCTAGATAGCAAAAAAAAACAAATGACCCCATTTTGGAAAGTAGACACCCCAAGCGTTTTGCTGAGAGGCATGTTGGGTCCATGGAATATTTCATTTTTTTGCCGCAAGTGATTGAAAAATGACGGAAAAAAAAATACACAAAGTTGTCCCTGAAATTATATATTGCTCACACATGGCATGGGTATATGTGGAATTACAGCCAAAAATACATTCTGCTGCTTCTCCTGAGGATGAGGATACACCATGTGTGAGACTTTTTGGGAGCCTATCCACGTACCCCGAAAACAAATCACCGCCCTCAGGATTTTTAAGGGCAAAAATGTATGCCTTCACCCCACATTACCTATTACAGTTTTGGAGGCCATGAAATGCCCAGATAGCAAAAAAAACAAATGACCCCATTTTGGAAAGTAGACACCCCAAGCTATTTGCTGAGAGGCATGTTGAGTCCATGGAATATTTTATATTTTGCCACAAGTTTCGGGAAAATGACAATTTTTTTTCACAAAGTTGTCACTAAATGATATTTTGGTTGAACATGTCATGGGTATATGTGAAATTACACCCCAAAATACATTCTGCTGCTTCTTCTGAATATGGGGATACCATATATGTAAGACTTTTTGGCAGTCTATCCGCGTACGGGACCCCGAAAACCAATCACTTGCCTTTAGGCTTTCTAAGGGCATAAAATGGGAATTTTGCTCCTCACTCCCTATCACAGTTTCGGAGGCCATGTAATGCCCAGATAGCACACACCCCCACCTAAATGACTCCATTTTGGAAAGTAGACACTCCAAGCTATGTGCTGAGAGGCACGTTGAGTATTTTGCAGGTCTCACTTTTTGTCACAAAGTTTTGAAATTTGAAAAAAGAAAAAAAAATACATTTTCCATTTATTTATGCCTTTTCCCAAACAAATGAGAGCTGCAAAATACATACCATGCCTCTTAGCAAATACCTTGGGGTGTCTACTTTCCAAAATGAGGTCATTTGGGGGACTTTTGTGCTACCTTGACATCTCAGGGCCTCCAAAACCGTGATAGGTACTGAGAAGTAAAATCACCATTTTATGCTCTTATAAATCCTGAAGGCAGTGATTGGTTTGTGGGGTCCTGTACGCGGCTAGGCTCGCAAAAAGTCTCACACATGGGGTATCCCAGTACACAGGAGAAGCAGCAGAATGTATTTTGGGGTGTAATGTCACATATACCCATTGTATGTGTGAGCAATATATGATTTAGTGACAACTTTGTGAAAAGAAAAAAATGTAATTTCCCCGAAAATTGGGGCAAAATGTAAAATATCCCATGGACTCAACATGCCTCTCAGCAAATAGCTTAGAGTGTCTACTTTCAAAAATTGGGTCATTTGGGGGGTGGGGGGGGTTGTACTATCTGGGCATTTCATGGCCTCTGCAACTGTGATAGGTAGTGTGGGGTGAATGCATAAATGTTCACCCTTAGAAATGCTGAAGGGGTGATTGGTTTTTGGGGTCCCATACATGGACTCACAAAAGGTCTCACACATGGGGTATCCCCGTACTCAGGAGAAGCAGCAGAATGTATATTGGGGTGTAGTTCCACATATACCCATGGCATGTGTGAGCAATATATCATTTCAGTGACAACTTTGAGTATTTTTTTTATGTCATTTTTCAATCACTTACAACAAAAAATAAAATATTCCAGGGAATCAACATGCCTTTCAGCAAATAGCTTGGGGTGTCTACTTTCCAAAATGGGGTAATCTGGGGGGTTCTGAACTGTCCTGGCATTTTATGCCCAACATAAGGAGCCTATGCCACACATCATCCACCAAGTCTTTTCTGACACTTTTTATTTACATGAAAAAATATTTATTTTTTTTGCTAGAAAATTACTTTGAACCCCCAAACATTACATATATTTTAAAAGCAGAGGCCGTACAGATTAAAATGGTGGGTGTTGCAAATTTTGTTTTCACAAAGTATTTGCGCAGCGATTTTTCAAACACAATTTTTGTGGAAAAAAACACTTTTTTGAATTTTAATGCACAAAAACACACTATATTGCCCAAATATGTGGTGAAATATAAAAGATGATCTCATGCCGAATACATCAAACATGACATGCTTTAAAAATAACACATACCCGCCTAGCGACGACAAACTTTATACATCTTTAAAAGCCTTTAAAAGCTTTTACAGGTTACCACTTTAGATCTGCACAGGAGGTCTACTTCTAGAATTACTACCTTCAATCTGACGTTCGCGGTGATACCTCACATGCATGGTGCAATTGCTGTTTACATACCACACGAGACCGTCATTTTGCTTTTTATTTTATTTTTACACTGTCCCTTTCATCTTTTTTTTTCTATTATTTTTATTGTTATCATGGGAAATTTAAATATCCTCTATAATAAAAATAGGTAGTGTTGCATATATGACATATACCACATGTATAAACTGAAACTATAGACCATGTGTAACAGCGCTTAATAGTTCTAACCAGTCTATTAGGAAATAAAGATAGTCCATAAGTGCTGTCACAAGTGATAGGAGGGGAGTAGATGACAGTCAACTGTGCAGCCTTTCACCAAGAGTATGAGGACACCACCGCCAAACGTGCCGCTCCCTTTGCAATGCCCACTTACCGGACAGTGCCGTAGGGTAAGCTTGTCAATGGATCTCTCAGTAACACTGGACAGCTACACGGTCTCCTCACCGACATCAATACCGGAAATAAAAAAGGCTCCACATAGTGTGTATAAATAAGACAAGCCCTTTATTTCAACCCCGCTAATATTGCACTTACAGAATAAAACAAATATCCACACAGTTGTAATATTAGAAAAGCATCACATCACCGCTCCTGCCGCACAGCCACGGGTAGCGTCTCTCACACACACTTCCGCGTGTCATCGGCGATATGGAGCGCACACGTCACTTCCGCTTAGCCGTAAGGTCACGCCCTGACATGTTTCGTCATTCCGACATCTACGGAGGGCGTGGCCTTACGGTACGGCTCCGGAATTTATTGGGACACCTGGAGGGGGCGGTGAAGCGCCCTCACCAATCATAGAGCGTCATCCTCTGCCGACAAACTCCCCCAATGGCAATCCACAAAGATACAAGTGTCTCCATAGCGTGAACCAGATCTCCATGATTACCATATAGGGAAGTCTATATCATCCAGTGCATTCTCTCATATTACACATTACAATACAATATAAATAAATGCAAATGAATACATATACCATAAAAATTAATAACATTGTGCGTTTTCATTAAAAATAATATCACACATATTACGTATGTTATATGTTTATATATGAAATCGGTTAAGATAATAATTCTTAGGAACATTGAAGTTGACCAAATCCAGATAACCTAAATCACACCTATAACTCAAAAGACCGTATAAAATCAAATCAATATCACTGAAAATATTTTTAAAATTATTTTATATAAAAATATTTTTTCCTCCCCTCCACACACCGGAGACCTCCCCCCGTGTTCACCCAGTCCCCGATCTCTCAAAATGGTCAGGGAAAACAACTGGAAGACACAACAGGCGGTCACCAAGGTTGGATGGGAGAGAAACATATGTATATACAACTATCCAAAGAGACACCCACTCACAATGTACTCACAGACATATCTATTCTTTAGACATCACTAATAAAGCAATTGATGTCTAATTCGACGTTCATCCCCTTAGGTTCAAGGCTATCTGTAAGATAAATCCATTTGGTTTCTAACTTTGAGACCTCCCTCACTTGATTGGCCCCACGCCATGAGGGGGTAAGTTTTTCAATCCCCCAAAACTTCAATCCTGACGGGTCCTGATTATGGTGGACCCTGAAGTGTAGGGAGACACTATGTTCGCCGAAACCCTGTTTTATATTTTGTATGTGTTCAGAGACCCTCACTTTCAGCTGTCTTTTAGTTCTACCTATATACAACCGGTTACAGGGACACAACAAACCATAAACTACATAGCTGGTATTACATGTAATAAAGTCATTCACTGTAAAGGTTCTATTATTACTAGGAGATGTAAAATGTTCCAGTTTCCTCAAGGGCATATTGACTTCCCTACAACATCTACACCTTCTACAGGCAAAAAAACCTTTTTGATCCCAAAAGGTCAATATATTGGTGGGAGGGTCTAGTATTTTTTGACAATCTTATCTCCTATACTTGGCGCCTTTCTGTATATAAATTTAGGCACCGGAGGCAAGACCTTGTTCAATGTTTTATCCATACCTAGAATGTGCCAATGCTCTCTAAAGATACGTTCTACTTCTTTATATTGAGAGTGAAAATTGCTAATAAAACCCCACTGGTGCAGATCTTGATTGTCATTAACAACCTCTTTCACCTCGAGGCATTGTTGTCTCTGGAGTACAGATGTTTCCTCAATTACTGAGTCTATATCGTCCGGTCTGTACCCTTTCTGGACAAACCTTTGCTTGATGATTTCTGACTGCTCGAGGAAATCTGCATCTCTACTACAGTTTCTTTTAACCCGCATTATTTGTCCTTTGGGAATATTTCGTAACCAGATCGGGTGATGTCCGCTATGTATGGGGAGGTAGCTGTTCCTATCAGTACTCTTAAAGAAAACAGATGTTTCTAATTTTCTACCATTTCTGAATATATTTAAGTCAAGAAAGTGCACCTTATCCCGACTATATTCCGAAGATAGCACAATATTATTCTTATTCCTATTTAGTTCAGTTAGGAAGGACACCAGGGACTCTTCAGTTCCTGTCCAAATAAAGAAAAGGTCCTCTATAAACCTCCTATAGACAGTTAACTCCTGCCTAGGTCTTCCCAACACGACTTTGTCCTCCCACTCCGCCATGAAGAGATTGGCGAGGCTGGGCGCAAATTTGGCGCCCATCGCCATGCCTCTCTTCTGTGCAAAAAATTGGCCTTGAAACCAAAAATAATTGTGCGTCAAACAAAAATCCAAAACCTTCCTCAAAAAAACTTTCTGAGGAAAAGGGATATCCTCCCGTTGGCTCAAAGCCCAATTTAACGCCAACAGGGCGTCGTCATGCTGAATAATAGTGTACAGTGAGGACACGTCTGCTGTCACCAGAAACACGTCCTCACTGTCATCCAACTCTACCTGTTGAAGGACCTGTAGCATGGCCTTAGTGTCTTTTAAATAGGCCTTGGTTTTGGTAACACACCCCTGTAAAAACCTGTCTAAATATTGGCCAACTCTGGTGGTAACTGACCCAATACTGTTGACTATAGGTCTGGCCGGAGGATTTTTTTGATCCTTATGAATTTTGGGTAGTGTGTAAATAGTTGGAATTCTACTTACACTGGAGACAAGATACCTGTTCTCTTTTTTGGTTAGTACATGTATCCTGTATCCTGACTCCACTAACCTTCTAAGCTCGTCAGTATATTGGTTAGTGGGATCTCCTTTTAACATTTGGTACGTATCTGTGTCCTTTAACATATTGGACAATTGTTCTGTATAATATTGTCTAGACATTACCACAACTGCTCCTCCCTTATCCGCGGGTCTAACAATCACCTCCTTATTTAGTTCTAAGGTCTTAATTCCTTGCTGGATGTACCTAGGATTCATATCCCTATTTTTCCTAGGTACTACTAACTCCAAATCTCTGAGTACAGCTGATTTGAATACTTCTAGGTGTTGGTTGTTACTTTTTTGCGGGTTAAACACGGACTTGTTTCTAAGTCCACTATCCACCCCAAACGTGCTTCCTCTATTAATTATTTCTGTGCTAGGAGGATTGGTCAAAAAATGTTTTTTTATATTGAGTTTCCTCATATATTTATGTATATCGATGTACACACTAAATTTATTAATAGGTCTTCTCATCCCACATTTTAAACCTAGATTCAGTACTAAGATCTCATCAGGGGTAAGTTCTTTCCCACTAATGTTAAAAATCCCACTTTGATGTGTTAATCCCCGTCTCTTCTTCTTTTCTTGGCTTCTCCTACCAGCCTTACATCCTCTTCTATTTCCCCTTTTGGGTTGTGATATGCAGGTGGTGGTCTGTGGTAATCCACCCCTACTCTGTTCCAATTCTGGGGGTTCCAATTCTGATGGTAATTTGGGGGTGGTTGAGTGGGCAAATACGGAGGCTTCCCCCTCCTTCCCCAAGATCCTCTTCCCCTCCCCCTCCATCCCCCTCCTCTCCCTAAAAAAGGACGGGCTGAGCTGGATGGGGAATCCATGACTTGCTCCAGGGGTTCATATCTATTTGATAAAGGTATAGGCTGAGGTCTATAATCCTGATGGTTGTACCCACCAGGCTGTTTCTTAAAAACGCCTTTACCCCTATTCCCTCTTTTGGAGTTCCAACTTGGACCTGGAACTACTGGGTTAGGTGAATTTTGATAAATTGGTGATTTAGAGGTGTCTAGATTTTGTGTTGCATATATATTTTTTTAATTTGGGGTCTGTTAGACTCTAGACCTCTCCTCAGCCCTTAAAGCATCTGACCACACTGAAATCGGTGTGATAAGATGCTTCCCCAATTTCCCAATGGCGTGGTTTATATCCAACGAAACCAAAGTCATGAAATGCTCGTAGCCTCTGGTATCTTAGACCATAAAGATGATTGGAGCCATTCTAGTCTTCAATCAGCTCTATGGTCAGCTGTCGGAACCACTGTCAGAACCACTGGCTGCATTCTCGGGTTCCCCGGAGGGACAGGAGAGCCTGAGAAAACCATGTAAGATGGCTGGAGGAGACCCTCCCCCTTGTAAAAGCAGTCTAGCAGCTAATCAGCCACTAGGATTGCTTTTACATGAAAGCTGACCGCTGGCTGAAAAGAATGATACCTAGATGATACCTATACCTGCAGGCATCATTCCAGTATAACCACTCTAAGACCAGCAACATACTAATGTGTCGCTGGTCCTTGTTGGGCATATTTTGTAGTGTGAGAACCAACAGATGCACATGAGCGCTTGAGACAGCTATGTGATGGTGAGCTAATAATGGAACTCAGGGGTTAGTCACAAAAAGTTTTATTCTAAATAAGGAGCATCACACCTTAAAAATGTTTTAAAACTATATGCAATAAAACAATTATGCAATTAAAACCAATGTCCTCAACTTGGTGAACTGCTGAATAAAACTAGAGCAATGGGAAGCAATTGCAGTTTCACACTCTGTGGGGTCTGTACTGTAAGTGGCCAATGGGGTGCCCAACAATAGAGACCAGGAGTCAAGACCCACGTGTGTGGTGGCAAAAAAACACAAGTCGTGGAGTTGGCTGAAAAAACCTTGCTTGAAAGGCAGGGCTGTGGTGTAATGGCCGAAGCCGGAGGTCTTACCCGTGGAGATGTAAAGGGCGATGACCGGGAGATGCCGCTGCCTGATGTGCTGGAGGGAGCGTAGGGGAGCCGAGGCTGTCGTGCTCCTCCCCTCCTTGGGGATGGTGTGGTCATGCCAGACCTGCAGGTGGAGGGCGCTGGGTTGTTGTGCGGTGAATAGGCGAGCTCCGATCCGCTCGCTCCTGGGGTGAGCAGTGGACAAACATTGTGGCTGTAGCCGGCTGGTCACGTGGAAATGACGTATGGATCACGTCTACTGGTGGGGATCCCTCTGGTAGGAATGCGGTCCGCCTGATGTGTCGGAACCCGGGGAGATCGTGGGAAGCAAGGTCCTGTCACAGTGACGATATGTTTCGTGCGTTAGCACTTTGTCAAGTCCTGTGACAGGTAGGAGCTAAGGGGTATATATAGGAGGGGGTGAAAGATATAATATTAACCCTTTATGTGTGGATATCTGATTGAAACTTGGCACAAATGCCGTCCAAACAGAGTGACCACGATGTTTCAAAAACATGAATTGATAAATTGAAATTGAATTAAAGTGTTGGGCTTTTGTTATCCAGCTGCGTGTGTGGTATGGAGAGGGACTGTGGGAAGTACTAGTAGAGTGGGAACTTGACTCCATGTCAGGAAAAGACTGTTCCCTAGCCTTTCCGCGGTGGTGCGCGCGCCCGTGCGCGTTCGCGCGCGCCCGTGCGCGTTCGCGCGCGCGCGCGCTCACGTGCGCGCGCACGCGCCGGAAACGGCGCCTGGCGGCTCTATTTCAATCTGCAGAGCCTGGTGGCCAGTGCTGTCCGCTCTACAGCGTTTCCTACACCAGCGACCCCCCGGTGACTACTTCTGTGTGACTTCCTGTTCCTGTGACCCCGGCTTATCCCTCGGACCTGTTGATATCTGCCTGCATCTGACCCCGGCTTGTTTACGACCACCCGCTTGCCTGTTCCTCCTGTACTTCTGTTGCCAGCACGTTACCGACCCTGCCTGAACCCGACCATCCGTTTGCCTGATCCCGTTGTACCGCACCGCCTGCCAGTTGCCAACTCGGACTGTACCACTATTCTCCTGTCTTGCACGAGCTACCTTGGACTTCTCCTTAC
>BLSH010068568.1:38716-64767 GCA_018402905.1 Glandirana rugosa
AAGGACGACGACCACACTCCCTAATTTATATTATTTTTTATAACGCTAATCTGTCCCTCACACCAGCAGCAGGAACCTCTCCCTACACCAGTATAAGATGATTTTATAATGCTAATCTGTCCCTCACACCAGTAGCAGGAACCTCTCCTTATACAAGTATAAGATTATTTTATAACGCTAATCTGTCCCTCACATCAGCAGCAGGAACCTCTCCCTACACCAGTATGAGATGATTTTATAACGCTAATCTGTCCCTCACAGCAGCAGCAAGAACCTCTCCCTATATTAGTATGAGATGATTTTCGCAAGCTAATCTGTCCCTCACAGTAGCAGCAGGATCCTCTCCCTATACTAGTATGAGATGATGTGACATGCAGCACTACGTGACTCCAGCTTATATGGAGGCTGGGTCACATGATGCATTGGCCAATCACAGCCATGCCATTAGTAGGCATGGCTGTGATGGCTTCTAAGGGCAAAGGAGTGAAACGCTTGTTGATTGGCTGCCCTGAAGCTATTTCAACAGGCGCAAAAAAATACCGGAACCCAGACTTTTTCTCAAATGTCCGGGTTTGGGTTCGGGACACCGACACCCTAAAGTCTGGTATGAACCCAAACTTTACAATTCGGGTTCGCTCAACTCTAGTCAAGATCTGGGTTACTGTGGGTCCACAAGTCTCAGTGTGCTGTAAGAAAACAAGTGTCTAAATCCAAAAAGGTCTGCTGTTTCATCCAGGATCACCATTGTTGTGTTCTGGACTGCTGCCATCACCTTTAGAGACTGCAAGATACTCCCTACACCTTGTATCCAGTGCTACTGTTCAGAAGTCCCAGGAGAGGTAGAAATATTGGTAATGGACTCCAGATTGGTAAGCTGCCCAGTGATTTGTTCTTTGGAGAGTTTCCCCCTTTTTGTTGGGATTACAAAACTCTAATTAGAATACTCCAATGTAGACTTTGGTCCCCAATACTGGCTACTGTCAGACATTCACCACTGACTAGTGGGAGGAGAATTAGTAAGGACTGCGCTTTATTGCCAAAGTGTTTATCTCCCATAGTTAGAATAACCCTTTAAGTCAGGACCTAAGAGGTCCAAAATTTCCCCCAGTGAACCAAGTTTTGTGTGCACTTTACATATGATGCTGATGTTCTCTTGTATGCAAGTTGTGTTGTTTTATAAATTGCTTAATGTCTTTGTTTTGCCACCATTTATTGATATTGTTTTTGTCTTATTCTGCTAGTTTTGCTTGCATTTCATCCTCGGTGTGTCAGAGTGCAGAACTGCCTACCAGGATCAGGGGAACCCAAACATCAGTAATTCCTTCAGGGGTATGCATTACACATGCCACATGATGCAGTTTACTGTGTACATGATACAGTATGGTCTTTTATTTATTTCCTTAAATCCATATGTCATTAAAAATAATGAACATAATGTATACATGAGTTGATTGAAAAAAAAGATACACATTTCTCTAGCTTCATGAAAGTCTACAATCTCTTTTGAGAATTAATGTTTGCAGTAAAATCTCAGACATTTGCTTGGATTCTAATTATGAAAGAAGTGATTTGGGTGGCAGTAGGACCAGATCATGAACAAGGGAGGCTTGTTGACGGTGGGACATAAATGAACATTATAATGAATTGTTTTTTTTAGTCAGTTAGACCTGATAGTGGATAGAGATGTGAAAAGCCACTGGACTTGAATGTAGTAAGCAATGATAAGGAATCAGCTGAAAATCATAATATTGGAGATGGGAATGTAGTGGAAATATAAGAGAGGGGGATATAAAAAAGTTGGACCAGAGGCTTTTTATGAAACAAGTGGGCCTGTGTGCAAAAACAAACTGTACCCCAGACCTAGCGGTAAAGTGGCAAAAATTGAATGTGGTTTACATTGCGCTAAACATTGGGCATGTCTTCAAGGGGTGTTGTTAAATAGAGTCTGAGATGACTCTACCACTCAGAGCCTGGGCAGCTCCCCCGGCTTAAAGGGGCCACTAGCTGGGGTTACACATATACAGTAAAATGTATAAAAAGACAGTGCACATCAAGAGGCCTTATTGTCAAGGTGAAAAGGGGCACAAAGGGAACACATTTAAAATACCCAAAGCATGATGCCCATGTTCAAGTTCTATAATACTGGAAACAGGAGAACAGGAGAGGAAACTGAGCCTGCAAATACATTTAAGCAATATATCACATTATTTTGTGCTGGCAACGTCTTAAATAATAACTGGCATAATACAGTAAAATAAATAAAATAGATAGATAGATAGATAGATAGATAGATAGATAGATAGATAGATAGATAGATAGATAGATAGATAGATAGATAGATAGAGTATATAGTTAGATTATAAAAAAGAAAATTTTTTTTATCCTTTTCTCACATTTCCTATTCCATTATCAAGACCCAGTAACACAAATTTTGCCATGAAGTTACCGCAGAGCTTCACATTTACAATAAACCCTTTTTTATGATCATTTTGCTTCTGCAGAAAAAATAATGGTCCAATCTAGTTGAAGATAATCCCCGCAGCCTACTTGTGTGACCACAGAGTTCATTGGAAGTCTTGCAGCCACTTCAAATTATTAACATTCCTTCCTGTTTCAGAATACCTTTCTCCTGCAGCTGAGTTCAGCTTATATATCAAAATATGCCATTAAAATAATTCCAAATATTGAAAAGCGTTTGAACCTCTCTAAAGAATT
Organism: Glandirana rugosa; assembly: GCA_018402905.1. NCBI lineage: Eukaryota > Metazoa > Chordata > Amphibia > Anura > Ranidae > Glandirana > Glandirana rugosa. The sequence continues at coordinate 41,432 of BLSH010068568.1, forward strand.
CCGTTGGCTGCCAAGCTTCACAGATGTACCCAAAATATAGCAATAAAACAGGCACTGTGGCAATGTTTTATGATTTTGCCAGGCTATAAAAGAACTGCAATCTTCGGAGGACTTAGATAAAAAGGTATAAAATTACTTATTATGTTTAACATTTTCCAGACAAGCTTTTTTGTATGTGTCTGATTAGAATAATTTAATTTAACTGTTGCAATTCATAATGCCACTCTATAACAGGATATTGTGCTATTTTGTCGCGTTGCTTTGCAAGCCAAAAGTTAGGAATTATGCAGTATACTATTGCTGCCTATTCCTGAGAATGCTAGGGGCTTATCTATCACATTAATCCAATGGATTGTATAGGTTTTGAGTTGTTGATCCAGAGGAGGTATGCAGGCCAGTGGTTTTTATTCACTCTGACTTCTTTGCTCCCTACCTCTTTCAGGTTGTGTTCAAGATCTGCATATTGATCCCATAAACAGCCAGGCAACTAGCATTTCAGAATAAAGTCAACAATGAAAGACTACATACAGTATTTCCACCACACTGCCCACTGTGTTGGATTTTAAAGTGCATTCATTGCAGGAGGTTGTAAGGGCAGTATTCTTCCTACATTTGGACTGCTCATCTGCTGGGCACCGGAACACCATAGGCAGCTACTGTATATGTACGAGGTGGTAACAAAAGGTTTGAGACTAGTTCTGAAGCACGCCAACAGATGGCAGCACAAGGCTGCACGCACAGTCATAGGGAGTACTGAGTAATAAGTCAGAGTGCCAAAAGACATTGTCCTGTGTACATCAGGAGCTGTGCACTGGTGCTACTCTGACCATGTGCAATACCACATCTGTTATTTCATGGACAGCAAGTTAGAACAAATGTGAGCTTCTCGCCGGAGTAAAACATGATCTTACTTCTGCACCCACCCTACTCGCCAGATCTGGCTCCTGCGGACTTCACCCTCTTCCCGAAGATGAAGATCCACCTCAAAGGTCACCATTTTGACACCATTATGGAAATTCAGCGCAAATCGTAGAAGGTGCCTGACGCGCTTCAAAAAAAAAAGACTTCAAGGACACATTCCAGGAGTGGCAGGGACGCTGGGAGTGCTGTATTGCTGTGCAAGGGGACTATTTTGTAGGTGACTGTGTTTAAACATAGATAAATAAAGTACTTTCTTGTAAACAGAGCTAGTCTCAAAATCTTTTGATACCACCTCGTACCATTTGGCCATGCCACCCAGTAACCTCCTTTGATTGTTAAAAGTGGATTGAACCATCTTGCTTATAAACACTTTCAGATCTCACCAGATATTACAGACCCGTACCTGTTTCTGTTCCCTAGATAAGCAGTTCTAGTGCACTTGCTTAAATCTTTCAAAAAGACTGGTAACTGGGATGTTCTGCCTTTAGTGCAATTACATAATTATTTTAATTGTCATATTAAAAAAACTTGCATCTGTGGCATTCCTGCAAAAGTCACATGCAAATGTCCGGCCGTAGATGAAACTCCCAATGGAGAGAGCACAGTTAAGATACTGGCATTGTGTAAAATGTAACTAAACCTAAAAACAATGTAATATATCGCAGAAATGTGGTGACTGAATTAATTACATTTTTTCAGACTGTTTTTCCTGTATTTTCAACTGGTGATACTGCCTGCCGGATCCTGTCTTAGTGTGACAATGCTCAATCACTGTACCGTACCTATAAAAATGGTTGTAAAGCCACTTTGCTCTCTTCATACAATTCTTTATATCCCATTATACTATGTGCCCCAGTGTATGTGCTTTAAAAATAATGCAGTTTTATACCTTATTTCAGAGCATCACTCAGTGCTCACGTGACTGCCCGTTGCTCTCCTCTCCCAATCTAACAGCTACAGTGGGAGAAGCTGAGAATATCCCCACTGATGTCAGCTGGGAGGAGGGGGAGAAGAGGAGAGAGGCAGGCAGTCACGTGAGGACCGAGCGGCGAGCTGAAATAAGGTATTAAACGGCATTTTTTAAATAAAGAACATACACTGGGCACATAACATTATATAACACAGGGATTGTATGAAAATAACCAAGTAATTTTAGCAGCAGGAGGAGAGGGGGAAGGCAAGGAGGGGGGGAGAGGACAGAGGAGAGACAGTGGGATGATGGAAGTACATAAACTGACTGGAGTAACAGGGGCTTAGCAGCCAGGATAAACGTGGTCAGTTTATAGAGGGGAAGGCAAAACCTGGCAGGATCAGCCAGTTATTTTAGATGATACAAAGGGACAATTTACACAGCAGAAACACTGTGCTATTATTCATGCTTTAACCACTTAACGATGGCCCATCGTCATTTTACTGTGGCAATATGGCTCATTCCCACGAATTGCCATCATTGTACATGGCGCGGGAATGAGCCATTGTGGGCACGCACGCTTGTGCTTGCATTGGCCTGCGAGGAAGCCAATCAGCGGGTGGGACAGACTCGATGTCCGCCGGCCACCCACGATCATGCCCCACAGTGAAAGAATGGGGATCTGCCTTGTTTACACAGGGGAGGTGTGTTTCCCCAGCGAGCCCTTCCCCCATACAGTTAGAAAGACCTCCCAGGGAACACATTTAATCCTTTGATCACCCCTAATGTAAACCCCTTCCCTGCCAGTGACATTTATACAGTAATCAGTTAATTTTTTTAGCACTGATCACTGTATAAATTTGAAACAAACACGGGGTGAATATTGTTGGTTGTGACACCACATCCCTGAAAATATGTAAAAACCAAGAAAGAAGAGAAAAGTTGGGACTTTTAAGGCTGTCACTATGGTTACCCAAACAGGATCATAGAACAGTGAATGATTAAAAATAGGTATTTATTCTGTTACATGAGTGTACAATACAACATACAATGTAAAAATTGATGTGACATTGAGTTCTTGTGGCACAGTAGACATAAATAAGAGGAATAGGTCCAGTACCCGGTCGTCCTCCTAGGGGCGACCCGTGTGCATATAAGGCTCCAAAACACTTCTTGGTCACCAGGAGATCGCAACACGTTTCGCTACGTGCTTCCTCAGGCAATCCTAGTAACGTTTTAATGTCTCTGTTGGCCAAATCCAACCAAAAGAAAGGGGAGGGGGGGGCAAAAACTGTCCCAGGTAGCCCCCACTAGAACATCCTATATGTCATACCCAAATCCATAAATCCACCAGTAACAGGGTGGGTAACTCTAAAAAAGTGGAGGAATGGCCTCTTTAGACCCTGTGAGAAAGGAGCCCTGTTCGCATCATCTGCAAGTGACATACCGCCCCATCAATCAGTCCTCCTTTCCATGGCACGTGTCCAGGGCGTCTAGTCGTGACGACTCTAAAGGTCTAAAGAGGCCGTTCCTCCTCTTTTTTAGAGTCACCCACCCTGTTACTGGTGATTTTATGGATTTGGGTATAACATATAGGATGTTCTAGTGGGGGGCCCCAAAAAGTGTCAAAAGTGTCTGATCTGTCTGCTGCAATGTCGCCGTCCCGCTAAAAATTGCTGATCACCGACATTACTAAAAAAAAAATAATTAATAATAAAAATGCCATAAATCTATCCCCTATTTTGCGGACGCTACAACTTTTGCGCAAACCAATCAATATAAGCTTATTGCGATTTTGTTACCAAACATATGTAGCAGAATACATATCAGCCTAAACTGAGGAAGACATTTATTTTTTTACTCTTTTTGGGGGATATTTATTATAGCAAAAAGTAATTTGTTTTGTTTTTTTCAAAATTGTCGCTTATTCATAGTGCAAAAAATAAAAACTGCAGAGGTGATTAAATACCACCAAAAGAAAGCTCTATTTGTGGGAAAAAAGGGACATCAATTTTGTTTGGGTACAATGTCACATGACTGTGCAATTGTCAGTTAAATCGTCACAGTGCCGTGTCGCAAAAAATGGCCCGGTCATTAAGGGGGAAATCCTTCCAGTCCTTAAGTGGTTAAAGGAGCAGCATCTTTTTTTTGTGGGTAACAACCACTTTAAGGAACAGCATTGTACTACTATGACAGGAGTACAAAACATCTCTGTCTTTCCTCATTTCAATAACATAACTGGGAACTGTTATGTAGAGAGAGAGCTGGAAACAATGTAACTGATAAGTATGCAGCACAGGATGTTATCAACTGGTAGGATCAAAAATTTTTTGCATTTAACTAATACTGTAGAAATATGATTTCACTGGTACATTTAACAGACCAACAGGGAGCAAATAGTAGAAGGTCATTATTAGGGGTTACATATACAGGTGTGCTCATAAGTTTACATACCCTTGCAGAATTTATGAATTTTGGCCATTTTTCAGAGAATATGAATGAGAACACAAAAAACATTTCTTTCACTTATGGTTAGTATTTGGCTGAAGTCATTTATTATCAATCAACTGTGTTTACTCTTTTTAAATCATAATGACAACAGAAACTACCCTAATGACCCTGATCAAAAGTTTACATAACCCAGTTCTTATTACCGTGTATTGCCCCCTTTAACATCAATGACAGCTTGAAGTCTTTTATGGTATTTGTGGATGAGGCTCTTTATCTTCTCAGATGGTAAAGCTGCCCATTCCTCCTGGCAAAAAGCCTCCAGTTTCTGGAAATTCTTGGACTGTCTTGCATGACTGCACGTTTGAGTTCTCCCCAGAGTGGTTCAATGATATTGAGGTCAGGAGACTGAGATGGCCACTCCAGAACCTTCACTTTATTCTGCTGTAGCCAATGACAGGTTGACTTGGCCTTGTGTTTTGGATCAACAGAACCCCTAATTTTCCACTTGATTAGAGTTTGAACACTGCTGATTGGCATTCTCAATTCCTTTGGATATCTTTTTATATCCCTTACCTGTTTTATAGAGTTCAACGAAATTTTCCTGCAGATCCTTTGACAATTCTTTTGCTTTCCCCATGATTGAGAATCCAGAAACATCAGTGCTGCACTGGATGAACGATGCAAGGGTCTGTCAGGAGTCCAGAAACTCGTCAACCTTTTATACATGCACAGTAATTACAAGCAAACAGATTACAGGTGAGTATGGTTACCTTTAAAAGCCATTCAAACCCCTTTGTGTCAACTTGTGTCCATGTTATCAGGCCAAAATCACCAGGGTATGTAAACTTTTGATCAGGGTCATTTGGGTAGTTTATGTTGTCATTATCATTTAAAAAGAGAAAACACAGTTGATTGATAAACAATGGCTTCAGCCAAACACTAACGAGTGAAAGAAACATTTTTGTGTTATCTTTCATTTTCTCTGAAAAATGGCCAAGAAATCTGCCAGGGTATGTAAACTTATGAGCACAACTGTACATTAATTTCATGGCATGGAATAAGACAATTACAGGTTCAGAGAGATGCAGATTTTGTAAAATTCAGTTTGCCAATGGCAGAAAGAAGAACATTTTATCTATTTAGGAAGGTCAAGGAAATCCTGATTAATTGAGTGCTGATATGGAAAGGTCATTTTTTTACCATTCATTTTAAAATTACCTTTGTAGAGGTTATCAGTAACCAATCTGTCCACTCCTAAATGCTTATAATAGCATAGCCTTACCCTACATGATTTTCATGTTATTATGAACTTGTCAGAGAAGAAGGGACAGGATGAGCATTGGACTGTAAGGTCATCCTATCTCTTGCAAGGTGCTGTTAAAACCTAGCTATTCTCAAAAACTAACATTTTATATATTGTGATTTACAACTACATGGTTCTCTTTTTTTAGAATTTTTTTTCATTATCTTCACCTAGTAATCCTGTTTTTAATGTATTTTTACCTAGTAATCCTGCAAATAATAAACTTCCTGTCCCTGGATGGCTACCAGGCATGTACTGGCCATCGGGACTACTGGGAGTTTCCCGATGGGCCAATGGCTCAGTGGGTCAGTTTCAGCAGAACTCGAGTCCTGCGGGAATGCATGGGAACGGCGTTCCTGTACTTCTGCCACAGCGGGAATGTCATTCCCATTAGCAGCCGCGTCCTGCAGGACTGGCCTCAAGCATGGGAGCTGAGGCAGGCAGTGTGAGGGAAGGAAAAGGCTTATGTGCAAGTGGGGTGTCACACATGGGGTTTGTCATCCCGGCGTGCCCGTCCTCCTCTGCCTCGGTCCTCCTCCTCCAGCGGCTGCTATATCAAAGTTCCGGCTCTAATGATAGGCGGAACACTGATCCAATGGCAAATTGAATCAGGGTGATTATAGGAGCCAGGGCTTTGAAACAGCAGCCACTGGAGGAGGAGGAAGAGGAGGACCGAGGGAGAGGACAGGCACACTGGGATATTCAAATCCCAGATCCAGACACTGATCAGGTTGCATTGCTGGACACTAACCAGGCTGCATTGCTGGGCACTGATCAGGCTGCATTGCTGGACACTAATCAGGCTGCATTGCTGGGCATGGCTGTGATTGGCCAGTGTATCATGTGACCCAGCCTCTATATAAGCTGGAGTCACATAGTGCTGCATGTCACATCATCTCATACTATTATAGGGAGAGGATGCTGCTGCTGCTGCTGCTGCTGTGAGGGACAGATTAGCTTTATAAAATCATCTCATACTAGTGTAGGGAGAGGATGCTGCTGCTGTGAGGGACAGATTAGCTTTAGAAAATCTGTTAAAAACAGTGATTTATTGGTGGGTGGGTGCTAGAGGAGATTTTTGTTTGCTAGAGTACATTTTATTTGCTAAGCAAAGTGCCTCATATAAAATCTAAGCAATTTTTCTGTTTGTTAGGTGGGCGTTTACAGCCATTTTTGCAAGTGCAGTGCACTTGCAACTGCTTGTGTGTCAGGGACACAACTTTAATTGTGTTCTGTTAGTTCAGTTGGCAACATTTTGGCATATTTAAATACTGCTTTTACATTGCAGTTAGACAAATTATTATTTTTTTTTTTTGAGCAAAATATTACATTTGCGGCCAGTGGGGCATTTCTTGCACAAAATTAAAAAGTGCGTCTACATTGCTGGTTTAAAAAAAATATTCTAAATACTACATTTGCGGCCAGCGGTGCATTTCTTGCAAAAAAATAAAAAGTGTGTCTACGTTGCTGGTTTAAAAAAAATATATTCTAAATACTACATTTGCGGCCAGCGGCGCATTTCTTGCACAAAAATAAAAAGTGCGTCTACATTGCTGGTTTAAAAAAAAAAAATATTCTAAATACTACATTTGTGCTCAGCGGTGCATTTCTTGCACAAAAATAAAAAGTGCGTCTACATTTCTGGTTTAAAAAAATTAAATATTCTAAATACTACATTTGCGGCCAGCGGTTCATTTCTTGCACAAAAGTAAAAAATGCGTCTACATTGCTGGTTTAAAAAAAAAATTTGAAATACTACATTTGCGGCCAGCGGTGCATTTCTTGCACAAAAATAAAAAGTGCATCTACATTGTTGGTTTTAAAAAAAAACATTCTAAATACTACATTTGCGGTCAGCGGTGCATTTCTTGCACAAAAATAAAAAGTGCTTCTACATTGCTGGTTTAAAAAAAATATATAATAAATAGTGCTAAATAGTACATTTGCACCTTGCTGTGCATTTCTTGCATAAAATTAAAAAGTGTGTCGACATTGCTGGTTTAAAAAAAAATAAAAAATAGTGTTTCATAGTACATTTGCACCTTGCTTTGCATTTCTTGCACAAAATTAAAAAGTGCGTCTACATTGCTGGTTTAAAAAAAAAAGAATAATAAATTGTGCTACATAGTACATTTGCACCTTGCTGTGCATTTCTTAAACAAAATTAAAAAGTGCGTCGACATTGCTGGTTTAAAAAAAAGAATAATAAATAGTGCTATATAGTACATTTGCACCTTGCTGTGCATTTCTTGCACAAAATTAAAAAGTGCGTCGACATTGCTGGTTTAAAAAAAAAGAATAATAAATAGTGCTATATAGTACATTTGCACCTTGCTGTGCATTTCTTGCACAAAATTAAAAAGTGAGTCGACATTGATGGTTTAAAAAAAAGGAGAGGAGAGCGTGCTGCTGGTGTTGGTGGTGTTGGTGAAGCTCCTGTTGCAAGGAGAGGATGTGGTCGATCTGTGCCAGCTACACGCACAAGTGAAACAACTTCGTCAGGTGCGAGTAGCCGACAGAACCTTCAACGTTATATGGTAGGCCCAAATGCCGCTCAAGTTGAGGCCAGAACAAGTACAGGCGATAGTAGATTGGGTGGCTGACAATGCCTCCAGTTCCTTCACATTGTCTCCCACCCGGTCCCTTGATGAAAACTCAGAGTTGGCACCTGAACCCCATGGCCATCTGTCTTTCACCTCAGCCCCTTGTAAATCAGCCAAGCAGTCTGAGCCCCAAGTCATGCAGCAGTCTTTTACGCTTTTTGATGACTCTTCTGGTGTGCTTTCCGTGGGCCATCCACATAGCCCTGCCCCAGAAGTGGAAGACATTGAGTGCACCAATGCCCAACCACTTCTGTTTCAGGATGAGGACATGGAAACACCACTGCAGCACGTCTCTGATGATAACGAAACACAGGTGCCAACTGCTGCGGTTTTCTACAGTGTGCAGACTGACAAGGAGGGTAGTGGTGAAGAGTGGGTGGAAGATGATGTGGAGAATGATGAGGTCCTAGACCCCACATGGAATGAAGGTCATGCGAATGACGTGTGCAGTTTGGAGGAAGGGGTGGTGGTCGCACAGAGGCACCAGCACAGCAAAAGAGGAAGCAGGTTGCAAAAGCAGAGTGACCGTCCCCTAGACAGTACGCCTGCTACTATCCACAGCACCCAGGGACCTAGCACACCAAAGGCAGCTCAAAGGAGTTCCCTGGTGTGGCAGTTCTTCAGACAATGTGCTAACAACAAGAAACGAGTGGTTTGCACGCTGTGCAATCAGAGCCTGAAGCGAGGCATAAATGTTCTAAACCTGAGCACAACCTGCATGACTAGGCATCTACATGCAAAGCACGAGCTGCAGTGGAATAAGCACCTTAAAATCCAAGAAAGGTCTCGGGCTCCTCCTGCTTCCTCTTCTGCTGCTGCCTCGGCCTCTTCATCCACCTCTACAGTGCCAGTGTCACCTGCCACCCAACAAACAGACGATGTGACAGCAACGCCACCATGGTCCCACCATTTCCACACCATGGTCCCTTGGGAGTTTACAGCTGTCCATCTCCCAAACACTGGAGAGAAAGAGGAAGTACCCCCCTACCCACCCGCGATCCCTGGCCCTGAATGCCAGCATTTCAAAAAATCCTGGCCTTTGAAATACTGTCATTCCGTCTGGTGGACACAGACAGTTTTGAAAACCTGATGGTGGTGGCTGTCCCACGGTACGTGGTTCCAGCCGCCACTACTTTTCCAGGTGAGCCATCCCTTCCCTGCACAAACAAGTCGGGGACAAGATCAAGCGTGCACTGCGCAACACCATCCGTGGCAAGGTCCACATAACCACTGATACATGGACAAATAAGCACGGGCAGTGATGCCATATCTCGCTAACTGCACACTGGGCAAAGGCAGTGGCGGGTGGGCCTGAGGTGGATAGCAGTTTGGCACATGTCCTTCCACCACCGAGGATTGCAGGGCATTTCTCTTTGCCTCCTGTTGCCTCCTCCTCCTACTTCGCCTCCTCATCCTCTACCACCTCCTCATCCGGTCAGCGTAACACCTTCACCACCAACTTCAGCACATCCAGGGGGAAATGACAGCAGGCGGTTTTAAAACTGATATGTTTGGGGGATAAACCCCACACTGTGCAGGAGCTGTGGACGGGCATTGAACAACAGACCGATGAGTGGTTGTTGCCACTGAGTCTCAAGCCCGGCCTGGTGGTGTGCAATAATGGGTGAAATCTCGTAGCAGCTCTGGGCCTAGCCGGTTTGACGCACATCCCTTGCCTGGCGCATGTGCTGAATTTGGTGGTGCAGAAATATCTAGAAAACGACCGGATATGTCAGAGCTGCTGCAGAAAGTGCGGGCCGTCTCTGCGTGCTTTCGGCATTCTCACCCTGCTGCTGCTCGCCTGTCTGCACTGCAGCGGAACTTCGGCCTTCCCTCTTACCGCCTCCTATGCAATGTGCCCACAAGGTGGAACTCCACCATGCACATGCTGGAGAGACTGTGCGATCAGCAGCAGGCAATTGTGGAGTTTCAGCTGCAACAGGCACGGGTCAGTCGCTCTGCGGAACAGCACCATTTCACCACCAACGAGTCGGCCTCCATGCGAGACCTGTGTACCATATTGCGGTGTTTCGAGTACTCCACCAACATGGCCAGTGCCGATGACGCTGTTCTCAGCGTTACTATCCCACTTCTATGTCTCCTTGAAAAAACACTTGGGGCGATGATGGAAGAGGATGTGGCACAGGAGGAAGAGGGGTCATTTTGACGGTTATCAGGCCAGTCATTCACAACCAGCATAGGCCAGGTAAAAAAATTTCAAGCCAGGGCACAGTTCTGGAGGATGAGGAGGATGAGGATGATTAGGAGGAGGAGGAGGAACTGTGTTCACAGCAGAGTGGCACCCAATGCAGCTCGTGGGCATCACTCGAGCATGGCTGGAGGGATACGGAGGACACAGATGATACACCTCCCACAGAGGACAGCTTTTCTTTGCCTCTGGGCAGCCTGGCACACATGAGCGACTGCATGCTGCAGTGCCTGCGCAACGACAGCCAAGTTGCCCACATTGTAACTTCTGCTGATTACTGGGTGGCCCCCCTGCTGGATCCCCGTTACAAGGACAACGTACTGTCCTTGATTGGAAGATGCGCGACTACAAGTGCACGCTGGTAGACGCGCTACTGAAGGCATTCCCAAATGACACCGGGGGCTCAGTGGAAGCACAAGGTGAAGGTAGAGGAGGAGGAAGAGGTCGCCAACGCAGCTGTGGCACCACCAGCACCTCAGAAGGCAGGGTTAGCATGGCCGAAATGTGGAAAAGCTTTGTCAGCAGCACGCCACAACAAACGGCACCACCTGCTGATAGGCAACGTCTTAGCAGGAGGCAGCATTTCAGCAACATGGTGGAACAGTATGTGCGCATACGCCTACACATACTGACTGATGGGTCTCCAAATTGGGCACATGGTCTGAGCTTGCCCTTTATGCCTTGGAGGTGCTGGCCTGCCCTGCAGCCAGTGTATTACCTGAATGTGTGTTTAGTACGGCAGGGGGCGTTATCACAAACAAGCGCAGCCACCTGTCCACAACCAATGTGGACAAGCTAACATTTATTAAAATGAACCAGGCATAGATCCCACAAGAGGGAACTTATTCTTTTTATTTTTTTTTTTTATAGAACATAAGACTTTATTGGAATTTGTAACAGGAGAAACATGAAAAATAAACCATGGTACATTTTATATGGAAAAAGTGAACCCGTGCTAGTACATCTCTGGGTTTGTCTGCAGATAGTGATCTTTCTTTTATTTTTAATATGTCTCAATATTTTGGGGGCTACCCCAATTAGAAAAAAAAACAAACAAAAACAGTGTTGGCTACCTCCTCCTCCTCCACCGCCACTTCCACCTACACCGCCACGGTCACCGCCTACTCAACCTCCTACTCCACATGCACCTCCTGCTCCATTTTTAATTTTTTTTATGTGATTTTAAGTATTTCCCTATCCACATTTGTTTGCAAGGCACTTGTCCTACTCTTACCCCCATTTTGCTTCCTTTTGCAGCCCTCTAGCCCTTTCCAGGACTTTTTTAGAGCCATTTTACTGCCCAAAAGTTCGGGTCACCATTGACTTCAATGGGGTTCGGGGTCAAGTTTGAGTCAAGTTCGGGGCCGAACTCGAACTTTTTCGTGAAATTCGGCCGAACACGCCGAACCCGAACATCCAGGTGTCCGCTCAACTCTACCAGGGCCAAAATTTTTGTCCCAGTTCAGCCCGGATGGCTACTATGACTTATTCTACTGTATCTATGAAGGGAGCCATGGTTGTCCCCAGGATGGACTTCAAAACATTTATATCCACATTACAGCTCACAAGAAATGACAAGGACTCTGCATTTTCAGAACTATCAACAGGAATTTTCTATAATGTCAAAAATGTTTAAAGCCTCAAAAATAAAAACATTGTTCTTGGGTTAATGCAGTATATTCTGTAAAATTACATGACAGTATCCCCAAGGTTTTAGAAATTAACTGTTTTACCCCACCTGTGCAGTTCAGACTGAATATTTCAACCCTGAGTTCAGAAAGGAGAGGGGGTGGGCTTACTGCTTTAAACCAGGCTTATAGTTCTGCGTTGACATGGAGAAAATACAAGATAATGCAACCTATTCTCACAAATGTCTATTTCTAACTGGTTCTCTTTAAACATTTTCCCTGTATGGAGATTATTACATTTGAGAATTGGTGCTTTCATACAAGTACTAGACATATGGTTGCATCCCATGTCCTTGAATGCTTTGTTTTAAACAATATAGTGCTGTTTAATTAGAGTTCAGCTTTCCGTAAACAATAGCAATGCGGGGAATGAAACGCTGCTTTAGAGAAAAATCTGATAAAAATGAGAATAAAAGGGTTTCCATGAGGTCCTAGAAAATGGGAAAATATTTGGTATTCAGTTGCATTTTTAATATGCCAACTCAAGTTTCTTTTTGTTACGTTGGGAAATGAAGTTGAAGTGTTTTGGCTTGCAGTTGTGGAAGCAATGCCAGAACAGTCATCTCAGTTTTTAGCTGAAGTTTTTCATTTACTGGAAAATGGTGCACTGTGAGAGAAATGTATAGAATCCATTGATTATCACTCTGGAAATAGACTTAGTTATTTTAACAGAGATTCTATTAAGGGAGGGGCACACCACAGCGTTGCTTCACGCTGAGATTGGCTTTCTGTTAGGCTGTTAAAGTGCCTGGAGGTAATTCAGGGCCAAGCACTGTGGGTAAGTTGGCTTTAGATCCAAAAATCTAAGCCATTTTAAAAGATATATTATCCAGGGGAAAAGGATTATTATGAAAACAATAAGGCAGCGTTTATGAAAGGTGGTAATATGCTGTTGCTCCATGAGGAAATGTGAAGATGTTCTAATAATGATCACAGATACACAGATCTGTCATCAATAACAGCAAGCAGTGAGAGACATATATTTTCTTTAAATTGCTTAGCCATCTTTCTCTCTGCCTTGGGTAGGGAACATTAACACTATGTTCTATTTTATGGAGAAAAAAGGGAACATTTAGCATGCTTTAAACCTGTGTGTGTGATGGTGAGTGCCTGCAGTACTCATAGGTGTTTGTTATTACTCTCTTTTTAACCCTTACAGAACCTGACTGTTGCAATAATCGTGAATTTACAAATATGTTTTCAGGCTGCATATCTGCATATGATCACCCATAAGAGCATAATGGAAATGGACCCTCCTTATCTATCAGTAATTTAACAAGTCTTCATAAATATATTCATTACTAGGGAGGTGCTTTGGTCAGCCATAAGTTTGACCAAAACCAAAGCCGTTTGAAGTTCGCCAAATGGGCAAACAGCCAGATTTTGCCAGTTCATCCTCCAGTCGGAACCTCGGGCTGCTTCAGCCAGAAATTATTCATTCTGTGTTGGTATTACTACCTATTGCCTACTTAAATAATAGATGACCATACATGATACTGACATACAATATATCGTCAATTACATCAGCTAACATCTCCAGCCGGTTGTTGACATTCAGCACCTGGCTAGGGAGCTATCATTTGCATAGGAGTATTGGTGGGAAAGGATCCCCATGGTCATCATGTCTGCAGGTTGTTGGGTTTCCGCTCATCGCGATTAATGATGGATCTATGTCACTGGATGATGTGATCGATATTGAATTTACATCAAGAGGCAAGGTTTGTGTAGTCACTCTGTCTTAAACAGGGGCAACCAGTAAATTTAGCTTTGCTGGGTTGTAGGTAACCTGGCTAATTTGTAGTCTCTGTATTAATTTGGGTTTTCGCCTAAGTTCAGTGTAGCTGTAGTTCCTCCCTTTTGTCAGTAGGTGTCACTGGTACCTTTGGCATTAGTTTAAGGAGCTAGCTGCAATAAAACTGGGTTATGAATATGCATACTTCTCTCAGCCAACCATTGGGGGGGTTCCTTACTATTGGTGCATGCTGGGAGAGGGTATAAATACCCAGGGAGGCCAGGTGATCAGGATCCTCTTACCTAGGCCTTGGTCTGGTTTGCTAGGTAGGCCTGAAGCCTAAGGCTTAACCATGTGTCCCAGGCTCTGAGATTGAGGGCCTGTTAGCATGCATGAAGGAAACTATGGGGATCTGAGATGAAGTACCATGGACATGGGAAACTTTGGAGAATTGTTGTTGCTAGAGGAGACACCTGTTGCTACAAAAGTACAGAACATTGGGTACAGTTTAAAGGCTCAATTCCTGTAATGCTGTCTACATTTCTATTTTTTGTATAGGGAGAGTTGTTCAGGAGACATATTAGGATGATATAGCGGCCCTCAACAACTTCTACGCAGTTCTGTAGTTGAAAAGAAATCAAGTCTTTGATGGCTAAAAGGACTCCCCTCTTTTTTGCTGGAGTGCTAGCAGTGAAGACTGGGGAAAAGGATCTGTGGGCCCATTTTGGTTGGTGCTGTGAGCGTAAATACGTTCCTTGAGCACAAATAATGTCACATTGGGAGGACATGGCTAACTTCCAGAGAGAGGCTCTTTTGGCTGGATGGTTAAGGTATTTTGTGTTGATGGATAGTATCTTGATGGTCATTGTAGCAGTTCAAGGAGATTAGGCAATGAGGTTTACTATATGCAAGTGAAGAGGGAGGGAGAGTGTGGTCAACTCTTGTGATGGTCAATCCTGATGTGGCAACTGGAGATTAAAAGGTTGCTGGGTAAAAGAAATGGAGAATAGCAGAAAAAGAAACCGTTGACCCCTTAACTAAACACTTCCTACAGTGGGGACACTACAGTGTCCAGGAATGAGATAACTGGGGGAGGAAGAAAGTTCTATGAGAAGCAGGAGGCTGTGATAAGCCGGAGTGGGCATTGAGATGTGGTGCGATCCATAGCACCTGTTAGCATGGAAAGGATCTTGGACGGATCCTTTGAGACTGTGGATGGCAATATGGCGGACCTGATTGGGTTGAAATTGGGTTATGCGAGGCGGGAGGATCTGGTATGATGCCCCAGGTGTGTAGTTGTTGGGGACCGCTTTGGAGAGAGGAAATGGCATGTTTGGAGCCTTGGTGGGTGACCAAGAGTTTAGCTGGGTTTGCCCATTGTTACGGGATATGGTAGTTGTGTAAGGCCTTGGTAATTGTATTAAGTTGCCGTCAACGATATAGGGTATGTTGCGATAGGACCACAAAAAGTTGTAAGTGCGTGTAAGGCTCAGGTAGAGTGCCCATGGATTTTGCTTTCTGCATCAGTTGGTCTTTGGTGTGATAAAAATGGATGCGTAAGATGACATCCCTGGGTATAGAGTCTGGAAGGTGTTTAGGTCTTGGGAGTCTATGGAGGCGGTCTATGACCAGTTCAATATGCTTGAGCTCTGAGAGGAGCATCTTGATCAGGCTGCGTGCATAGGTGGGCAGATCTTGAACCTTTTTGGATATACCCCTAATCTTGAGGTTGTTCCTGAGGGAACAGTCTTCAATGTCTGAGATTTTGTCCTTAATCCAGTCTTGTTCCTCAGACTGTGCATTTTGGGCATCAATTACATCATTGATGGTGCTTGCATAATCACCAATCTTTGTTTCAGTGTGTTCTACCGTATTCCCTAATATGGATACTTCTTGTTTAAACTGCTGCATGAGGTGAAGCATGCCAGATTGCAAGGAACTGCAGAGAGACAGGAGCATATCTTTAAGGGTAGAGTCTAGCACTGGCTGATTAGATGTGGGATACATTACTATGGCATCAGGGGGAGGTGTCAGTGTCCAATAGGAAAGAGAGAGGGAATCTGTAGCAGGGGGATCCATCCTCATTCTTGCCTTTGCAGGGCTGCCTGAGCCTGGGGTGTGAGGAGGAGACTGTTCCCATTGTCACTGTGATGCTGCAGCTCTATGATATTGTACTCAGCAGGAGATGCGGCTCCTGCTAGCTCTGAAGCCAGAAGAGCGGGGAGCAGCTCGTGTGAGGAAAGGAGGCCATCTTGCCAGGGCCTCTCCATCGGCTGGTATAGGAAGGCCATCAGCTTCTGTGGGTACTGCCGATCTTCTTTTCTTTTGGTTGTCATGCTGCAGGGGTTCACAAGGAGCAAGGGAGTCTGCTGAGTAGGCACAGGCACTGCTGGAAGCGCAGGAATATCGCGTTTGCACAGTCCAGTATACAGAGCCTCGGAGACCAGCATCCATCTTGGTCTCTGGCTGGCCACACCCCCATTTCTATTTTTTGTTTGAGGAGACTGCTAGCTTTTGTGCCTACGTGTTATACAGTGTCCCGTATCCTCGATCCTCTCTTCCGGAATTTTTGTTGTGTGAGCAATAAACTCACTTTTGTTAAACTCACTTTTGTTTAGCATTAAAAGTGACTGGTGCCCATTTCTGTACACTTGTCAACAACCCACAATGCCTAGCAATCTGAGGTGAAATGTTAGCCCGCCTTGTCTCTGGGGGTTGCCACCAAGCCTCCGGTCAGAGGAGTGCTACATCTATTTATTTATTTTAATAAAAAGGCTTTTACAACCATTTCTCTGTTTATTTACTATTTAAGTTTTTTTGTTAATTAGTATCTGACAGCCCCTTTGGGAGCTTCTAGGTTCTGATAAGTCTCTCCCTACATCCTGCAAATCCCAACATCCTCCAGGCCAGGGAGATGATGATAAGGCCTTTGCCCCCATCAATATGGTTACATAGTTTATTTTTTTTTGGTTGCAAACTTTTTTATTAGGAGGTTTCAAAAGGTGCTACAGAGAAATTAGCATTTTGAAGTTACATAGTTTATAATAGTGTTTCTCAATTCCAGTCCTTTAAGGCACACCAACAGGTCATGTTTTCAGGATTTCCCTCAGATGAAATGGCTGTGGTAATTACTAAGGCAGTGAAAAGGATCAAATCACCTGTGCAAAATAATGGAAAGCCTGACCAAATAAATATGATGAATGCCTAAATACATACATGTTAGACACAAATATATATATTTTTTTTCGTTTAAGCACCCTAAAAAGCACCCGTGAATGTGCTTGGAGTAAAAAGATTTGGACTAAACAGTGTCTTGCTTCTTATTTACTTGATCTATACCTGTGAATTTATTAAGTTGATGTATTTAGATTTTTAATGTGCTCTTACATGTTGTCAACTACTGCAAAATTGAGCAGGGAAAATGTGAAGGAGTTGTAAACGTATAATATTTTTGTTCTTCATGTATTCCATGCTTGAAGAAGAACAAAAACATTGTGTGTGTGTGTGTGTGTGTGTGTGTGTGTAACAGACCCCCAACAAACCATAATACTTAGCTGAAGATTATATTCACCTCATGTAGAAATTAAGGTTATATTTCCCTCTTGGAGCAAATGTAAAAAAAACATTATAGAACATATCTTATACATAGAAAAAGGACAGACAACAGTAGTTAAATTGAATGATTACTTTATATGCCAAAAAAATAGTTTACACATGATCAGGAATAGATTCCTGACAAGACATTGCCCCTCTCCCCACAAAATATTCCAGGTATTTCTGTCTTAAATCCTGTGCATTTTGGGAGGACAAGCTAGCACGGCATTCTCAATTTCCGCCATTGCAAATAAAGAAAGATGGCCTACAGCCGCTGTACTAGGGCCTAGCACTGCAGGCTCAATGTCACTTGGCAGGGAGGTCATGTGACTGCTAGCATTTTTGTGCAGAAAATTGTGAAGGATGCAGCAACACTACACAACATGGTTAATCTTGTATAACATCAGGTTTATTGGAGTCAAAAAGAGCGGGAAGCGATTTGCCAATATGTCAAAGGCATTCTCCAACACCCTTCTGGCACGAGACAGTCTGTAGTTAAATATTTTCTGCTCAGGGCTCAGGTTGTGCATAGGAAATGGCTTCATAAGATGGTCCCCTAGAGCAAAGGCCTCATCTGCCACAAAGACAAAATTGAGGCGCTCCACATTTTGCTCTGCAGGTGGCAAGTTTAGGATGCCATTCTGGAACCTCCTGTAGAACTCTGTCTGCATAATTACTCCTCTATCAGAGTTGCGCCCATTCATCCCAACGTCCAAAAAAAGAAATGAATAATTTGCAGACAACAGCAAGCATCACTATACTGGAAAACCTTTATAATTAAAATAATAGGACCCAGAGTTGGCTGGTGGGACAATCCTCACATGCTTCCAATCAATAGCACCCCTGCAGTTGGGAAAATCCCATTGGTGTAAAAACTGGGCTGTAACTTCCTGACATTGCTCTTGGTTGGAAGGAAACTGTGGACAAAAGCAAAAAACACTACTACTACTACACTACTTCAGCACATAACATTGCAATCACATTTGGCACAACATGCTTTGGCAACATAAGGATAAACTTAAAAGAGGATTTAAAGAGCAAAGTGTAAGGTGAACTTATCTACTTCCTCACCCCCTTCTGGTGGCCCATTTGGCAACTTTCAGGGGGGAGGAGGTAAGGGGTAGATGTTTTGGACAGATAACCCTCTCCAGTTCTATGAGAGCTTGCTATAGGAATAATGGTTGTTAGTTTGGCCACTCCCTCCTCTATTGCCAGCCCAGTGGAAGAAGTGTCATAATCCAAAGCTAGATACACACTATACAATCAGCATCACAACATTTTTCCATTAATATTTAACCAAACAATATAATAGAAGCTCAAACTAAGGAGGTAAAATTAGTAGGTAATCAAGCAGGCCCTTGCATTACATGTTTTGGGTAATTATTAAGGAAATGTGACCACAAAAATGGAAAGTGTGCATGGGAGATTACATGTCAGGAGATACAGTATTTTGAGCTGATGACTTTAAATTTGGGGGGGGGGGGTGGAATTAGCTTTGACATAATAATAAGGCCTCATGCATTCTGAACAATTTGGAAATCACAAATAACGTTTAAAATGTTTGTGGGTTTTTTGGGGGGTAAAACCCAAAATGGAGCTCACCAAAATCATTGTGAAATTACCAGGCTGGGTGTGTATGGACACAGGATAACATGCTGGGGAGGTTAGTACAGGAAAATAGGCATGTAGAGGAAAAAGGGAGCTGAAAAACCTTACAGCAAATGGAAAATACAACATTCACAAGCACAAACACAGAATGTGGTATTATCATGAAACATACCTTAATATAGTCCTTCTTCAGCACCTGAATGATGGCTGAGCAGGTCTCAGGAATAATGACTCCAAGAGCCTGGGGGGAGATCCCAGTAGTGAACTTCAGGGCCTAGAGGCTTCTCCCTGTCACCAGGTTCCTCAAGGTGGCTATGAACCTTTGCTCAGGGGGATGGAAAGGCGCATGCATGTGTCCTGCTTCTGGATATAGGGGGACACCAATGCCAAGAGGTGGTTAACGCAGGGATCCATCATCCGGATATAATTCCTAAAATCATCAGGATTATTCTCCTGTATCTCCCTGAATAAAGACATATGACCTAATTGGTCACGATTAAGCAAACAATTTTTGGTCCAACAACTCCTCTTTCTCCTCTTCCTACGAAGGACTTGGGTCCAAGCAAGGACTCCAAGCCCAACAACAGAAAGATTTCTCTCTCCAGTTCTCAACATGACTGGTTGACGAACGTCCGATCATTAAAAACAATAAGATCTGAAAATCGTGAATCAGCGCTCACCAAACTTCCGCTATCACAAAATTAGCTGAAGGGGCCCAAAGGGTGATGCACGCAAAATGAACTTCCTCTTTATACGCTCGTAGCACATCACTACGTTCGCCTTTGTCGAACAATAACTTTACCCACGTCAATGTGCTATACAAAATCATGGACAGCCGATTTTGAGCATTGTGTGTACGAGGCTTTAGTCTCTTCAACCAATACAAATCTGCCCTCCAAAAATACAATTCCTGCCTCCACACTGCCAAGCAGAACTATTTTACCACTCTTATTATCACCTTCTCATTCAGTCCCCATCAACTCTTCTCTACCTTCAACTCTCTACTTCGTCCTCCACCGCCTCCACCCACTAACTCACTTCCCAGGAGATTGCTAATCACTTCAAAAACAAGATTGACACAATTCATGATGAAATCTCCATTCTATTGGTATCTTCCCCAGTTAATACCCCATGTCAATAGGTACAATTAACACTCCCCTTATTCAAACCTGCTACTACAGACAAAGTTGCTAAACACCTTTCTAATGCCCGCCTAGCCACCTGTCCCCTGGACCCTATTCCCTCTCAAATATTACGGTCACCCTCTGACTTTATCCTACACTCTCTAACTCGCATCTTCAATCTCTCCCTCTCTTCTGGCATCTTCCTCAATGCTTTAAAATATGCATTGATCACCCCCATACTCAAAAAGCCATCCTTGAACCCAACCAATCTTAACAATCTATGCCTCTCCTTGCTCCCCTTTTCCTCTAAACTCGAACGCCTGGTCTACAACCAACTGAGCGACCACCTCACTGAGAATAACCTTCTTGATCCCCTTCAATTTGGATTTCACCCTCAACACGCCACAGGAACTGCCCTTCTAAACCTCACAAATGACCTACTAACCGCAAAAACCAATGGACACTACTCTGTACTCCTGTTTCTGGACCTTTCGGCTGCCTTTGATGCTGTTGACCACCCCCTTCTCCTCAAAAAACTTTACTCCCTCGGTCTCCGTGACTGTGCTCTTTGGTGGCTCTCATCCTACCTATCCCAATGCACCTTCAGTGTCACGTACAATTCTACTTCCTCCTCTCCTCTTCCTTTCTATGTCAGTGTCCCCCAAGGTTCTGTTCTTGGACCTCTCTTATTTTCAACATACACCTCTTCCCTGGGCCAGCTGATAGCCTCCCATGGCTTTCAAGATAATTTCTACGCTGACGACACCCAAATATACCTCTCCACCCCTCAACCCACTCCATCAGTCTCCTCCTACTAACTTACTAACAGACATATCTGCTTGGATGTCACACCGCTTCCTGAAACTCAACTTGTCCAAAACCGAACTCATAATATTTCTTCCCCCATGTGCCTCTTCCCTTGACTTCTCTGTCAAGAGCAATGGCACAACCATCCACCCATCACCACATGTCAGGGTGCTAGGTGTTTTCCTGGACTCTGAAATCTCCTTTTGGCCCCACATCCAATCACTTTCCAAAGCTTGCCGCCTCAACCATCGCAACATCTCTAAACTGTGTCCCTTGCTAACGAATGGAACCACAAAGCTCCTGATTCACTCCCTGGTTATCTCTCACCTCGACTACTGCAACTCCCTTCTCATTGGCTTACCTTTAAATAGACTATCCCCCTTCAGTCCATCATGAATGCTGCCGCCAGACTCATCCACCTTACAAACCGCTTAGCGTTTGCTACCCTTCTCTGTCAATCCCTCCATTGGCTGCCACTCGTCCAACAAATTCAATTCAAAATACTAACAATAAGTTACAAAGCCATCCACAACTCTGCTCCCAGCTACATCACTAGCCTAGTCTCAATATACCAACCTAATCATCCTCTTCAGAGAAGCCTATCCTGTTTCTACTTAACAACTGTACTTTTATTTTCTTCATCAGCTCACCCCCCCACAGTCATTACCCTTTTGTATCACTTGACCCTCCCTTCTAGATTGTAAGCTCTAATGAGCAGGGCCCTCTGATTCCTCTTGTATTGAATTGTATTGTAATTGTACTGTCTGCCCTAATGTTGTAAAGCGCTGCACAAACTGTTGGCGCTATATAAATACTGTATAATAATAATAATAACTCATGTTCTGACTTTGCCTTCTGCCCACTGTTTTTGTACCTTTGCTATCTGTCAGGTATTTACTTTGGCCTGGACTCTGACTTCACTACAACTTGCTGAACCAAAACCTCTACTTCCTGACTGTTGCTGACCTCTGCTCACTCTCACTACGTCTCTGCACCTGAGGGTTCCAGTGCCAAGCCGGCATTACAGCTTCCTGCACTAGATTCAGTCTGAGTAATCTAAGCAACTCAGCAGACCCCACACTGTCTTCTGACTAACCACTGTGCCTGGACTTACTGCAGGCACCTATGTTACTCCTTGTCCTACTACACTGTGTTATTTCTTCATTGTAATACCCCTTGAAAGCAGTAAGGGAAGCCCTCTTGCCATTTTGGCCCTGACCAGGTATGTGACTTTATCATATTATTGAGGTTGGAATATACCATAAGTTGCTGTAAAAGTATGAAATAATTATATTGCATGAACAGTAGAGTAGAGCGAACCCGGACTGTAAAGTTCGGGTCCGTGCCGAACTTTGGGGTGTCCGGGACCAGGACCCGAACCCGAACTTTTCAAAAAAAGTCCGGGTTCGGGTCCGGGGTTCTGGTAATTTTAACAAAAGTTCTCAAAATTGCTGTAAAAAAGTCCAGGAAGGTCCTAGAGGTCTGCAAAAGGAAGGAAAATGGGGATAAGGGTGGGACAAGTGCCCTACAAAGAAATGGGGACAGGGAAATAACTTAATAAAAACCTAAAAAAATCTAAAATGGAGGTGGATGTGGGCCATCTTCAAACTGGGTCTGATAAGTATTAATTAACGGTAGAAGCCATATAACTGTTCTAAAATCATCTTCAAACTGTGTCAAAAAAGTATAAATAAGCCGGGAGAACCCATATCACTGTTCTGCAAACATCTGGAAAATGTGTGTGTCACTTTAAATGAAACCGGGAATAACTGAACATCTGTTCTGCAAACCTCTGGAAAATCTGTGTGTCACTTTAAATGAAACCGGGAATAAGTGAACATCTGTTCTGCAAACCTCTGGAAAGTCTGTGTGTCACTTTAACAGAAACCGGGAATAACTGAACATCTGTTCTGCAAACCTCTGGAAAGTCTGTGTGTCACTTTAAATGAAACCGGGAATAAGTGAACATCTGTTCTGCAAACATCTGTAAAGTCTGTGTGTCACTTTAACAGAAACCGGGAATAACTGAACATCTGTTCTGCAAACCTCTGGAAAGTCTGTGTGTCACTTAAACAGAAACCGGGAATAAGTGAACATCTGTTCTGCAAACCTCTGGAAGCTGTGTGTGAAACTACAGCATAGAGAAGAACAGGTATATGGTTTCGCTCTGCTATATTTTCACGTGTAAAACGTCTACAAAGGTCTTGTCACTATACTATAGTGACAAGACGTTTGTAGACGTTTTACACACACTTTTATATCGTCTCGCTTTGGTATATGGACAAGAAGAGATACGACATCAAAGTGTGTGTCGAAGGTCTCCAAACGTCTTGTCTACAAGTGAATAAGGGCCAAAGACAAATTCACTGTGTGTCTGAAAGGTCTC
>BLSH010068568.1:64777-92702 GCA_018402905.1 Glandirana rugosa
TCCAGAGGTTTGCAGAACAGATGTTCAGTTATTCCCGGTTTCTGTTAAAGTGACACACAGACTTTCCAGAGGTTTGCAGAACAGATGTTCACTTATTCCCGGTTTCATTTAAAGTGACACACAGACTTTACAGATGTTTGCAGAACAGATGTTCACTTATTCCCTGTTTCATTTAAAGTGACACAAAGACTTTCCAGAGGTCTGCAGAACAGATGTTCACTTATTCCCGGTTTCTGTTAAAGTGACACACAGACTTTCCAGAGGTTTGCAGAACAGATGTTCAGTTATTCCCGGTTTCTGTTAAAGTGACACACAGACTTTCCAGAGGTTTGCAGAACAGATGTCCCCCCAAGCATCCCACAAGCCTGGGGCACAGTCTGGTGATACAGGGACGGCCCTACGAGTTGCTCCGCCATGTAGCAGCGGCCGCGGGGTGTACAAAGATGGCCGCGGCTGCGGCCTGAAGAGCGCTCCGGACCCAGTCCACAGTCTGTGTTTACACAGAGGCAATCTGCACAGACAAATCTGTCCTGCTGACACTGCTGGGAGGAAGGTCAGTGGTAAGGGCTTCTTTCAATACTCCTGTAAGCCCCCTTCAGCAGCAACAAAGACTGGTGGGTGCACCAAAATGGCCGCTGCTCGGGCCTAAAGTCCTCCAAAACCCTCAGTGATTATATCTAAGAAGGGAGACCCAGTCTACAAGACAAAGCAACATCCCCCTGCATGTCGGCTCCGACCGCTAAGAAGGACTTAAGCCAGCTATTTGCTGCAGCCACACCGCAAGGTGGTATGGGAATGGCCAATGTCCCAGACATGGCATCAGGGGGCTTGGAGAGCCCTTGCTCGGATGGCCTCCCTCTAGAGAACACTGGACGTTCTTTGCGTCCGGATACCAGACCAGTGATTTCTCCTGCTCTTCTGACTTTTACTCCCGGGATGAAGGGAGGGCATTTTCAGCCTCCCCTTCCTTCCCCTTCCTCCACTGAATCATTATTAGGCCGTTTCCAGGGGGAACTCTCCTCCCCTCAGTTGGACCCCAGCAGCCCGGTACCAGCCTCACCCAATCTTCCCAACCATGACCTTTCTCTATAAGTGGAAGACCTTTACCACAAATCCTCTGCTCTTCTAGAGAGGGGACTAGCAAACACGATTGCCACTATAACGGGAGAGATCAAATCGGACTTTCAAATGCTTGGGAACCGGATTGAAGCAATCGAGAACAAGCTGGACTCAACTGCGGCAACCTCTAATCAGAATTCTGACCTTATAGGCTCCTTAAAGGACCAGCTAGATATGGCCCTATCAAGAATCGATGACCTAGAAAATAGGTCTAGACGATATAATTTCAGAGTGAGAGGCCTTCCGGAAGAGGTCAAGGACATTCCTGACGTAATACAAAATCTGATCTCCAACTTACTTCCAGATACTCCTAAACATCGCTTGGAATTGGACAGGGCCCACAGAGCTCTAGGTCCCCCTCGGAAAGATGGCATCCCGAAAGACATAATTGTCAAGCCTCATTTTTATGCCATAAAGGAAGGGGTCATGAAACAGTCCAGAATTTCCGCCAAGATTCTATGCAAGGGGCACCCGGTCCAAATCTTTGCTGATCTCGCACCATCTACCATTCAAAAACGGAGAGCCCTTAAACCCCTCCTGGCAGTGTTAATGGAGAAGGAAATCAAATACAAATGGTCCTTTCCGTTTGCTGTAAAATTCCCTTTCAAAGGAAGGGAGTATGCCTTCTCTTCCCTACAGGAGGGAGAGAAACTCTTTCTCCACCTAAAACTGATCTCTCAAGAATCCGATATGGATATTACCAACAACACCAGCTCTTCTAAGAGACAGTCTCCCACCAGTCCCAGAACCCCTCTGTGGAAAAAAGCCAAGCCAAAACGAGCAAAAGAAAATGGTCCCCCCTGATTTGGATCCCAGATGAAAACTTTTGGCTACTAACTTGCAGGTCTTCTGCTCTGAGGAATGTCAACTCCACAGCCCTCTACTTTCTCCTTAGGGCCTTGTACAACCTTAATTTCTCGTAGGTCCCACTCAGACTTTTGACCCCTCTTAGTCCCTAGGTTTAGTCTTCTTGATATAACCCTAATGTACTTTATCTAAAGTCCAGGGAGTGGGTCCACACTTTTTCTATTTTACGAACAATTTGTATATTTGGAAATAGTATCTTTCTGGTTACAAAGAATCAAAGTTGAAGGTGGGGTACACTATATGGTTCCTTTGTCCCCCCTTGTTTGCATGCTACATCCTTTCGGGCCTTTGATCCCAGGTGGGTGCCCTCCCCGGGCAACTTTCTCCTCCTTTTGAGGGGGGAGGGCCTCCTCGGGGAGGGACCAGTTGGGATGGCAGATATCCCTCCCTAAGTGGGAGATAACTAAGGTTTGGGGTCAGTTTGAAGACCCATGCTCTTGTGTTGCCCTTTTCTTCAGACTAGAATTTTTGTTATCATACTTCACTTTTGTCCATGACATTCTATCTTATCATGAAATATGTGAGTTCCCCGGGAAGGGTGAGTGTCTTCACTTCCATAAGTTTCATATGCTCTAGTAATAATGGCTGACCCTCCACAAGTCCCTCTTAGGGTTGCTACCCACAATGTTCAGGGACTTAATTCCCCTATTAAACGAAAAAAAATTGTTGATCATTATAAATCACTGAAATTAGACATACTAATGCTTCAGGAAACCCACTTCCCAGCCCGTTTCAAGCCTAACTTTCTGCACACCCCTTTCCCGCATTTTTATTTAGCTAATGCTGAAACTAAAACAAAAGGAGTAGCGATACTATTTTCTAAAAACTGCAACTTCTCATGGTTGTCTGATGTAAGGGATCCGGAGGGCAGGTATATCCTAGTAAAAGGCACCATTGATGAGCAAGTCATATCTCTAATATCGTACTATGCCCCTAACAAGGGCCAGTTAAAATTCTTTCAGAAAATGCTAGAGGCCCTCTCCCCATTATTAGAGGGCACAATAATTTTTGGTGGGGACTCAAACGCAGCCTTCGACCAATCCTTAGACAAATCAAGACCCCTAGGCAGCCAACTGATGCACCCCTCTAAAGTAAGTTTACAGATAGCCAAACTTTTACACACACATAACTTAGTAGATGTCTGGAGGGACAAGCATCCATCTAGAAGGGACTTTACTCATTTCTCTAGCCCCCACAACTCGTATTCGAGAATTGCCCATCTAATAACTCCCTGCTATATTCTATCTTCCATCCTGGATGCCCATATCTATGACACAGTCCTTTCAGACCACTCTCTAGTGACGATGTCTATTCTACTTCGATCCAAATTCTTTCCTAGACCGCGCTGGAGACTCAACGAGTCATTATTGACCGATTCAGTGACTACCGTTGAAATCGATAAAAGCCTCCAAGAATTCTTTTCCACTAACGTGACGGATAATACCTCGGCAGAAACAGTCTGGGCCGCTCATAAATCCTTTATCAGAGGTAAATTTATTCAGTTAGCTTCCCGGATCAAAAAGGAAAGAGGCTTTGCTTTGAAGCGACTGGAGGAGTCCTTAGCAGCTCTTAAAGCAGAACACAAAGCTAACCCTTCACGTTCACTTTTAGATAAACTGGATAAGGCAAAATTAGAGCTTAATCTCGCACTTACAACGAGAGCAGAGAAAGCCATCTGCTGGTCTAAAAACAAATTCTATACTCAGGCTAATAAAGTGGGCTCTTATCTAGCTAGGAAACTTTCCCCCAGGACGAGACATCTTGCTATGCCAAAAATGAGGGCGGGCGGTAACCCCCTTTCATCTAATCCCAACAGAGTTATAGGGGCCTTTCAAAAATACTATGAAAATCTGTATAGCCCGGGGACTGACGAGAATGCAGAAAGTATAAACCGGTTCCTTGATGACGTTCCCCTGCCCCTCCTCTCAGACCAACATAGAGAATTAATGGACAAAGCAATTTCAGAGGAGGAGGTGCTGGAGGTCATCAGAGACCTCAAACACGGATCAGCCCCCGGACCCGATGGCTTCTCGGACTCCTACTACAAAACGTTTTCCAAAACACTGGCCCCTCATATGTTACGATTCTTCAATGCCAAAATGAAAGGAGACCCCATCGTGATGCACTTAAATATGGCTTACATCACCGTGATCCCCAAACCAGAGAAAAACCCAAAGGACGTAGACAATTATCGTCCTATTTCCCTCATAAATAATGATTTAAAAATACTAACTAAAATAATGGCAAACCGGCTAGCATCATTTATTAGTCAATATATAAACAAAGATCAGGTGGGTTTCATTCCTGCACGTCAAGGTCCCGACCAAATTAGAAGGGCAATTAATATAGTATCCATACTTCAATCCAACTGGGCAGGAGGGCTGGCTCAGAAGGGGATGCTGCTTTCTCTAGACTTGCATAAAGCGTTTGACTCGGTCTCTTGGACTTATTTATTTTCCCTTTTGAAACATTGGGGATTTGGGGAGAGATTCCTAGGTCTGATGGGAGCACTCTACTCCTTCCCGCAAGCTATGATTAAGATGCAGGGATTTTACTCCAAATCCTTCCCGATTAAAACAGGCACCAGGCAGGGTTGCCCATTATCCCCATTACTCTTCGCTATTGCGATAGAGACCCTCGCCATAGCCATTAGAGACAATCAAGGTATCAAAGGGGTTTTATGTGGTCAGCAGGAACATAAATGTGGGTTATTTGCTGATGATTTACTAGTGTTTATAACTTCTCCAATGTCTACTATCCCCTTACTATGTCGGCTCCTTGACAATTTCTCCGAAATTTCGGGGCTCCGGGTTAAGTACTCTAAGTCTCAAGCTCTGAACATCTCTTTACCTTCTGAGATCACTTCCAAACTAAAAACGGACTTCAAATTTAGGTGGAGTGACACCTCGATTAATTACCTAGGGATCAACCTCACGTCCAAATACGAAACCCTATATGGTTCTAATTATCCCCCGATGTTCCGCAAGCTTGAGGATGATCTCAAACATTGGTCTAAGCAGGATATCTCATGGTTAGGGCGAGTTAATTCAGTAAAAATGACCCTGTTACCCAAACTCCTTTACCTCTTTCGCTTGTTGCCAGTCCCAATTCCAAAAGATCACCTTGCCTCTTTTCAGAGCAAAATCCTCAAATTTGTTTGGGGAAATTCGGGGTATAGGATCCCCAACAAACCCTATTTCTGCATAGGCGAAAGGGAGGTCTAGGTCTCCCCCATCTAGTGAGATATTTTCAAGCGGCTTGGCTAGCCCAACTGTCTTCTATCTACTCCAGTCAGGAGAAGCAAGATTGGGTATGGATAGAGAGGCAAGCTACCCCACGGCACACATTGGATTTTCTCCTATGGTGTTCTCCCAAAGAAAGACCCCCCATCCAGGCTCCCTCTCTCTCCAATGAGTTGGCCCTGTGGGATAAAATCAAACATAGTCCCTCCTTGGTGTCCCCAGTCAGACCTTTAGCACACCTTTTTAATAACCCAGAGTTTCCTCCAGGTTTAAATATTAAAGCCTTTCAATGGTGGCTAGACAAGGGAATGTTCCGCATAGGTCATTTCTTTACAGACACTGTGTAAATAAACTAGAGCTCCCTAACTCAGAGATTTTTAGATTATACCAAATATCAAATTTCCTTCATAAACTTTGGAGGGAGAAGCCACTTCCCCTAGCTTTACTACTTATGAACGCTGGTGTGCATTTATGAAGCACTCATGCTCCCTACCAAGAAATCAGCATTTATGATTAATTGGGAATCAGATCTTCAGTTTGAATGGGATCTGGACAAATGGCAAACAGCTTGCTCTAGATCCTACAAAGGCATACTTAACACCACTATCTCTGAAGCTAGTATTAAAGTTATGATGAGATGGTATCTTACACCAGCTAGGTTGCATATATTCCTCCCAACTGCTGACCCACTATGCTTTAGAGGGTGTATGCTTCAGGGCACTATGGCCCATATTTGGTGGGAATGTCCGAGAATACGGTCATATTGGTCTAAAATATTCCGCATTATCCATAAGGTAACAGGCAGCAAACTTCCAAGGTCCCCTACTATTGCCCTTTTAAATGACCATATCCCTAACTCCACTAAAACTAACAGAAAATGAATTCACTTTATTCTGTTAGGAGCCAAGATCACGATAGCGAGGGCATGGAAACTAGAACGGGTTTCTCCGAAAGCAGCTATCCGGAAGATTTCTTGGTTAATGACCCAGGAAAGGCTGGCTAGCATCCTAATGGACAACCTACACAAGTTTGAGATTGTTTGGGAACCTTGGGCAAACTTCGTAGGAGTCTCTTTAACTCCTGGCATCCCAGGGAACCAAGATCTTTAAGTTAGCGTCTATTTCAGCAGCTACCTAATCTCTCCCACTCATCCTAATACTGTTCTCTCCTTCTCTTCCCCTTCTCTAATGTATCTCCCTTTGTTCTCTCTTTTTATCTCTCTCATTAAACTTCTCTCCTTTGTCATGTTCCAATAGGCAGCAGGGAGAATCTCCTCAAGACAGTTGGTTACAGCATTCATAATTATTTTATTTTTTTTAAGAGTCGGTGGAGACAACCCCTGATTAAGCATGGAGTTTGCGCCCCTTTGGGATGGTGCTGTGGGTGGTGGGGTCTTCATCTCCTGGCGCAGCTAGTTCCCATTGGGGGTGCCGGGGGGACTGGAGGTCTCTCCCAGAGGGGCCTCCGGGTAGGGCTCACCACAAGGTGGTCCTGCCCGGGTGTCCCTCTCTTATGGCTTCCGAACCGGAGGGCTCTAGTTTGGTCACTAGACTTCCATTTAAGGTCAAACGCAACCTTCACCCTGTTCAATTTTAATGTTATCTATGTATTTAAGTTGTTCTACTTGCCGATGATCTCCTTATAATTTTGATAGTCGGTATCTTCTGTTCTTTTGGTCCTTATCACACCAAGCACAGAGATTTGTATGTCGGTTCTACATGTTTTTTACATTTTTTTTTATTTTTTTCTCTCTTTGTCCATGTACATTAATGATATGTTCTTGATATTACTCTATGGCTTTGACAGATACATTTCTGAATTTTGGACAATTATTGTGCATACGATACTCTGTTTTTCTTGTTTGTAAAATTTCAATAAAAACGATTGAAAATTAAAAATGCACTATCTGCGGCCATTGCGGACCTCAAAGCAGACATCAGGGGAATAGCAGCCAGAGTGGGACAAGTGGAGACAACGGTGGGGACACACGGGACGACCATTCAGCAGGTACAGAATGTGGTCATGTCCATGCACAGCACCTGATCGAGATACACCACCATCTTGAGGATATAGACAACAGGGACTGCAGGCGCAACCTGCACTTTAGGGGCATCCCAGAATCTGTGGAAGGCCCTCAGGTTCAACAAATGATCTGGGCAATCTGTAACACTTTCCTGGGCAGACCCCCTGATATACCTGTCGACATGGACCACTGCCACAGGGCACTTAGACCCAGAGGAAGTGACAATGACCCCCCTAGGGACATCATTTGTTGCTTAGTGAGCTTCACCCTGAAGGAAGATATCCTACAGCAAGCACGCAAACAGGGTCAGCTGCAGCATGAAGGTGCCCCAATACAGATCTTCAAAGACCTGTCGGCCATCACTTTACAGCACAGGAGGGACCTGTACTACAAGTGCTGAGGGACAGACATTATTTACAGGTGGAAGTTCCCTTTCTGTCTGATGGCTTCAACGGGAGGTAGAACGGCATCCCTCCACACACCGGCAGATCTGGCGAAATTCTGTGACACCTTGGGTGTCCCTAGAATGACTGTCCCCAACTGGTACAGCGCCTTCATCCAGCTGGACCTCTGGATCACAGAACAAGCAGGCTCAATCCCAAGGTCACAACGTCATAGGCAAAGATGCCGCAGGTCATCTCCCTACTCATCGCAAAGGGGCCTCCCCATTGCCCATACAGCGGAAAACCAACGCTTAAAGAAAGGGCCCGACACCTCATAGGCTATCCTGATATGTTCAATTCAGTTCAGTTATAGTTTTTCCAAGGGGAGGCCATACAGTTACACGGTGCAGGGACCCCTTGACCGCGGTTCTCCCCTGAATCCCATGAGACCTATGCAACATACACTTGGTAGATCCCTTTCTGGACTTAGAAACTGCTTGCATACTGTGCGCTATCCCTGAGCCCTTAAGACACGACAGAGAGCCGAGTCACACAAGCCTAAGGACCCAGCGCCCTCACGCCAGGCTGGAAGTATGGTTACACCAGATTACATGGGCGCCCAGGCTCACCCTACGGACCAACGATGATACCAACCCTCCCCTCACTAGAGACGCCTTACCGCAGAGCACTAGGGGAAAGACAGGAGACCCTGACAGAGGATAACTTACTCCTTCTATTCGGCCTTTACCCCTCATGGAGCAATTGCACCCTAAACAAGCTTTCACAAGCCCCGGAGCTCTCATGGAACAGCTGGACAGCAGAAATTAGATGATACGCTGGGGGACTACACTGTTACTTCATACGGCCTTTTATGCGTACTAATGTAAAGGAATTGTGGCCAGTACTATGGACAACCCTTTCTTATACCTGCCAGTCTACTGATGATCCCAGAATAAACGACTAACTGCTATGGAGACACCAGCCTACAGCCCGAAGAACAGCTCTGTATGTACCTTTTGCTGGGTAAGCAACTATATCGAAGGCTTACAACCATGACTCAGGACTAGAGTTCAGCGGACACCTGGATGTTCGAGTTCGTCGGATTCAGCACCAAACTCGATCCGAACTTGACCCCAGACACCGAACTCCATTGAATTCAATGGTGACCCGAACTTTTGGGCACAAAAATGGCTGTAAAAAAGTAATGGAAAGGGCTAGAAGGCTGCAAAAGGAAGCAAAATTGGGTTAAGGGTAGGACAAGTGCCCTGCAAACAAATGTGGATAGGGAAATAACTTAAAATCACATCAAAAAATAAAAATGGGAGGAGGAGATGGATGTGGAGTAGGAGCCTAGAGGTTGACTAGGCCGTGACTGTGGCAGTGTAGGTGGAAGTGGAGGTGGTGGAGCAGGAGGTAGATAACACTGTTTTTTGTTTGTTTTTTTTTTAGAATTGGGGTAGCCCCCAAAATATTGAGACATATTAAAAAAAAAAGAAACCAATGGCTGTGTGAGGCCGGTCTAAATGTCTATTCTGCACAAGGTACAGACAAGTCTTGTGGGATCCATGTCTGGTTCATTTAACCACTTCAGCCCCGGAAGGATTTCCAGCTTTAGGACCGGAGCCCTTTTTGCGATTCGGCGCTGCGTCGCTTTAACTGACAATTGCGCGGTCCTGCGACGTTGTACCCAAACGAAATTTGCGTCCTTTTTTTCCCACAAATAGAGCTTTCTTTTGGTGGTATTTGATCCCCTCTGCGTCATTTCTGATCGCCGCTATAAACAAAAGAAGAGCGACAATTTTGCAAAAAAACCCAAATTTCTTACTTTTTGCTAAAATACAAATCCAAAAAAAATATATAAAAAAACATTTTTTTCACCGTTTTTGGCCGATTTATATTCTTCCTCATATTTGCGATAAAAAAATCGCAATCTGCGTTTATTGATTGGTTTGCGCAAAAGTGGTCGCGTTTACGGATGATGAGAATTCATTTTTGGGGTTTTTATTTATTTTTTATTTTTTACTAGTAATTGCGGCGATCTGCGATTTTTAGCGGTACTGCGATATTTCAGCGGACATGTCGGAGCATTTTGACACTTTTTTGGGACCATTGGCATTTATACAGGGATCAGTGCTATAAAAATGCACTGATTACTGTGTAAATGCCATTGGCAGTGAACGGGTTAACCTGCAGGGGGCGCTCTAAGGGTTAACTATGTTCCCTGGGCGTGTTCTAACTGTGGGGGGACTGCCCTAGCTGGGGAAGGGAAGTGGTCATAGCCTTCGTATACAGGAAGGCTGTGATCACAGCCCTTCCCCCTTCACAGAACGGAGGTGCGTGTTTACATACACGGACCTCCGTTCCTTCACTCCGGGGGGGCCATCGCGGGTAGCCGGCGGCAATCAAAGCCACTGCACCCGCTCCCTGGCCCTCCCCGAACACAGTGAGCGCGCGGGCGCGCCTCCGGCGGCGTCCGCGCGCTCACTATGCGCAATCTCGCGGCCGCCGTCATATGACAGCGATCCGCGTTACAGAGCCACTTTGCCGCCGTCAATTGCCGATCGGCAGTCGGCAAGTGGTTAATAAAGGTTAGTTTGTCCACGTTGGCAGTGGACACGTGGCTGCACTTGTCTGTGATAACGCCCCCTGCCGTGCTAAACACACGTTCAGGCAATACACTGGCTGCAGGGCAGGCCAGCACCTCCAAGGCATAAAGGGCAAGCTCAGGCCATGTGGCCAATTTGGAGACCCAGAAGTTGAATGGGGCAGACCCATCAGTCAGTACGTGTAGGCGTGTGCACACATACTGTTCCAACATGTTGCTGAAATGCTGCCTCCTGCTAAGACATTACCTATCAGCTGGTGGTGCTGTTTGTGGTGGCGTGCTGCTGACAAAGCTTTTCCACATTTTGGCCACGCTAACCCTGCCTTCTGAGGCAATGCCACAGCTGCGTTGGCGACCTCTTCCTCCTCCTCCTCCTCTGCCTTCGCCTTGTGCTTCCACTGAGCCCCCGGTGTCATTTGGGAATGCCCTCAGCAGCGCGTCTACCAGAGTGCGATTGTAGTCGCGCATCTTCCAATCACGCTACAGTGAGGGAATTAAGGACGGAACGTTGTCCTTGTAAAGGGGATCAAGCAGGATGGCTACCCAGTAATCATCACAAGTTAAAATGTGGGCAACTCGGCTGTCGTTGAGCAGGCACTGCAGCATGTAGTCGCTCATGTGTGCCAGGCTGCCCAGAGGCAAAGAAAAGCTGTCCTCTGTGGGAGGTGTATCATCTGTGTCCTCCGTGTCCCCCCAGCCACGCTCCAGTGATGCCCACGAGCTGCGTTGGGTGCCACCCTGCTGTGAACATGGTTCCTCCTCCTCCTCCTCATCATCATCATCCTTGTCCTCCTCATCATCATCATCCTCGTCCTCCTCATCCTCCAGAACTGTCCCCTGGCTTGAAAATTTTTGACCTGGCCTATGCTGGTGCAGGAACCCACCCTCCGAGCCACTTGTGAATGACTGGCCTGATAACCGTGGAAATTACCCCTCTTCCTCCTCCTCCTGTGTCACATCCTCTTCCATCATGGCCCGAAGTATTTTTTCAAGGAGACATAGAAGTGGGATAGTAACGCTGAGAACAGCGTCATCGGCACGGGCCATGTTGGTGGAGTACTCGAAACACCGCAATATGGTCTCACATGGAGGCCCACTCGTTGGTGTTGAAGTGGTGCTGTTTCGCAGAGCGACTGACCCATGCGTACTGCAGCTGAAACTCCACTATTGCCTGCTGCTGCTCGCACAGTCTCTCCAGCATGTGCAAGGTGGAGTTCCACCTTGTGGGCACGTCGCATAGGAGGCGGTGAACGGGAATATCGAAGTTCTGCTTCAGCGCAGACAGGCGAGGAGCAGCAGGGTGAGAACGCCGAAAGCGCACACAGACGGCCCGCACTTTCTGCACCAGCTCTGACATATCCGGTTAGATTTTAGAAATTTCTGCACCACCAAATTCAGCACATGCACCAGGCAAGGGATGTGCGTCAAACCGGCTAGGCCCAGAGCTTCTACGAGATTTCACCCATTATTGCACACCACCAGGCCGGGCTTGAGGCACAGTGGCAACAACCACTCATTGGTCTGTTGTTCAATGCCCATCCACAGCTGCTGCACAGTGTGGGGTTTATACCCCAAACATATCAGTTTTAAAACAGCCTGCTGTCATTTCCCCTGGATGTGCTGAAGTTGGTGGTGAAGGTGTTACGCTGAGCGGATGAGGAGGTGGTAGAGGAGCAGGAGGAGGAAGAGCAGTAGGAGGAGGAAGCAACAGGAGGCAAAGAGAAATGCCCTGCAATCCTCGGTGGCTAGCCGCCCCAGGCCCACCCGCCACTACATTTGCCCAGTGTGCAGTTAGCAAGATATAGTGTCCCTGCCCATGCTTACTGATCCATGTATCAGTGGTTATGTGGACCTTGCTACAGATGGCGTTGCACAGTGCACACTTGATCTCGTTCCCGACTTGTTTGTGTAGGGAAGGGATGGCTCGCCTGGAAAAGTAGTGGTGGCTGGGAACCACGTACTGTTGAAGGTTCTGTCGGCTACCTGAGAAAGGTGTTTCACTTGTGCGTGTAGCTGGCACAGATCAACCACGTCCTCCCCTTGCAACAGGAGCTTTAGCAACACCACCAACACCAGCAGCACCAGCAGCACCACCACCACGTCCCTTATTTGACACTCTCCTCATTCTGGACACAAATGTACTATGTAGCACTATTTATTAATACTAACAAAAAGAAAATTGTAGGTGCACTTTTTATTTTTATGCAAGAAATGCACCGCTCACACCAGCAGCAGGAACCTCTCCACCGCTCACACCAGCAGCAGGAACCTCTCCCTACACCAGTATGAGGTGATTTTAGAATGATAATCTGTCTTTCACAGCACCGACAGGAACCTGTCCCTACTGAAGCATGAGATGATTTTAGAACAATAATCTCCCCCTCAGCACCAACAGGAACCTCTCCCTAATACAGTAGGAGATGGTTTTTTAACGATAAACTCTCCCTCTGAGCACCAACAGGAACCTCTCTCTAATGCAGTAGGAGATGGTTTTATAATGATAAACTCTCCCTCAGAGCACCAACAGGAACCGCTCCCTAATGCATTGGAGATGGTTTTATAACGATAAACTCTCCCTCAGAGCACCAACATGAACCTCTCCCTAATGCAGTAGGAAATGGTTTTATAACGATAAACTCTCCCTCAGAGCACCAACAGGAACCTCTTCCTAAAGCAGTAGGAGATTATTTTATAACAATAAACTCTCCCTCAGAGCACCAACAGGAACCTCTCCCTAATGCAGTAGGAGATGGTTTTCATTGCAAATTTTTTATTATTTTAGCAAAAAAAAAAAAACAGGTACAAAAGAATGTGGACCATACATTAGTGTACATGGTAAGACATAATATGAAGTATAAATTGTACATTCGTCTTACACAGGTAAATAACCATCATAGCATAAAAGTAAGGTTTAAGATGGGTTGCAGTGGGCCATACATCTCTGGCTAGAGGAAGCAGTTGTAAGCTGAGTGCCAAATAGCAACGGTGAGAGTCATAGGACCTACCCGGCCACAGCCAAACCCCTCCCACCCTCGCCTAGGCGCCCCAGTGGGAGCTAATTTGCGCCGGGGCTGTTCGGGAGTGAGGCAGGCTCGGCTAGATGGTCCAAGTCTGCCAAGAGGCTCGATAAGGCATCGCATTTAGGAGAGCTGGTCCTCTAACCAACCTTGCTCACTTAGTGGGCATTTAGAGACCATATCATACCGCGTAAGAGATTTCCGATAGCACATTATGACCCAAAGTATGGCTAAACATTAAATAAAAACAATTCCAAAAAGGAGAGGATAGAGAGATAAGTAGAAGGGAAAGTAGAGAGGAGAGGAAGAGAAAGAGAGATGTCCACCAGGATGTCCCGTAGAACGCCCAAGACCCCTATATTAAAATAATATGCCCTTACCAAGGGAGTAGGACTTTTAAGTTGAACTCCGGTGGTAGACATTTGGATATCCAGGGATTCCAAGTAAGCTCAAATTTGTGGTCCATTTCTCTATCCATGGCGTCAATTTTAGTGTGAATCATGAAATTAGTCATTCTAATTTTGGCTTCTATTACATTAAGACTAGGGGTTTTCCATGCCTTAGCAATAGTCTGCTTGGCTGCTGTCAATAAATGGAGAAACAATTTAAATTGTCTATTGCTAAGAATGGCAGATTTTCTATTAAGTAGAGCAGCAGTTGGTTCTAGCGGGATTTGTGTATCGAACATTCTTGTAGCCAATGCAAATATGTCTTTCCAAAATTTTTGTACCACCGGGCAAGACCGCCATATATGGATATGGGTACCAGGATCTGGACAACCTCTAAAACATGCTGCAGAATAGGAAGGTGCAAACTTCGCTATACGTGCCGGGACTAAGTACCATCTCCAAAGGACCTTGTAGTTTGCTTCAATGGCGAACAAGCTATAAGAAGATGATTTGGTAGCAGCCCAAATTGCCGCCCAATCAGCCGTATCTCAGTTGCAGTTGAGGTCAGTCTCCCATAACTGTGCATATTTCGGTATGTGGGTGCTCGGGGAAGTAAGAAGTTGTGCGCATATTTGAGACATTTGGCCCCTCACGTGCGTATCTTTATTGCAAAAGTGTTCAAACCGCGACATGTGATTCAACAGTGTCGTGTTTGTAACTGACTGTGAAAAAAAAATTTTAATCTGAAGGTACCTAAATAATTCTTTATTGGGCATCTGATGTTTTTCTGTCAATATTGGGAATGTGACTATGTCGGTGTTTGCAGCCAAGTGATGCAATCTATGTAATCCTTAATAGGTCCATTGGTCAAAGCTTGTTGGGGATTCCCAAGTGGGTGTGAACGCTGGGTTTTTCATAAAAGACAACATAGGATTATGCTTAGATTGTAACAGATGTTTAGTTCTGACGCTGTCCCAGAGATTGATACTATTAAGGGCTGTTGCTAGGTGTGGGGAGAGGAAGTCGCTGAATGTGCGGTAATGCAGGGATAAAAATCCATCAGGTCCCGGGCGCTTGTTAAGCTTTAGCCCTTTAAAGGCTAATTTTATTTCATCTACTGTGATATTCTCTTTCATACTGGTTCTTTCAGGTTCAGTCAGGCTGGGGAGCCAGATTTGTGAGAAAAGGTTGTCCGCCAGCAGGGCATTGAAATTATCTTCAGCCTTGTATAACTTAGCTAATAGTGATTTGAATTTGTTAAGAATCTTACAAGGGTTGCTGGTCATATGGTTTTTGGCAAGCTTTAGACGAATAGTTTTATTGGGTTTCGCAATATTTTTCAGCGAGCCGGCTAAGGGTGTGTCGGGCTTATTAGCCTTCATAAAATGAATGTGTCTTGAGCGCCGCAAAGAATTCTCGGCATTGTCTGTGAGGAATAGATCATAAGCCAATCTTGCGCTGTCAAGGACGGATCTATTGTGTGTTGTTGCATTTTGCATAAATGTATTATGGCACACTTCGAATTCCCTAACCAGTTTATCTTCTAGCTGTTTGCGTTCACGATTAAAGAGGGCCATTTGACGTTGGAGTAATCCCCTTAGGACCGGTTTGTGTGTCTCCCAGCATGTAAGAGGGCTAATGTCTGGTGTGATATTTAATGCAAAATAGTCTTTCAGGGCTGTCTCAACATTGAATTTATGCGATGAATGTTTCAGGAGATGTTCAGGTATAGTCCACGTACGATCTTGGGACCTAGGAATAGGTGAGGCTAAAGTAGTGAGGACTGCGCAGTGGTCAGACCAAGGGACCGGGACGATTTGTGATGAAAGAAGTTCAGGAGCCAAGTCGACGGTAGTGAAAATATGATCTATACGTGTGAAGATTTTATGCGGGTGTGAATAGTGCGTATACCTTCTTTTAGCTGGGTTTACTTCCCGCCACGTATCAACTAGATTATACTTAAGTAATGTGTGTGCAAATGTTGGTTTAGATTTAATCTTTGGTTGCGAGAATGGGGTCTTGTCTATCAGGGGGTTCAACGTGAGGTTTGAGTCACCACAAATAATGAGAGATCCTTTTTTCATCGAGGAGACCATGTGCATCAGGTGAGATAAAAAGGATTGTTGTTTGGCGCATAATACGACACAACGGTAATTTCAGTGTCCATAAGGAACCCAGTTAGTATCAAATATCGGCCTTCAGGGTCTCTAATGCTTTTGGTGAGAGAGAAGTGTGCGGATCTGTGAAATGCGATCAGTGTGTCTCTTTGTTTGGATGTAGCGGGGGCGTTAAATACTTGTGGGTAGTGGGGGCTGAAATATTTTGGCATGTGACGTGTTGTAAAATGGGTTTCCTGCAAGCAGACTATATGGGCCTTCTGAGCTTGAAAAAATCTAAACGCTTTAGAACGTTTCTGAGGAATGTTCAGTCCCTGGACATTTAAGGTGATAACATTCAAGGGGGCCATGGATAGAGATTTGACTTATGTTTCTTACCTGTAGGGATATCTGGGTGATCCGCAGGGGCATCCCGAGTGGACAGGAGAAAGCAGGTTAGGGAGAATAAAGAGACTGAGAAAAAGATATAAACAGAGAGGAGAGGGTTAACACATTTAAACAATAACAAAACGAATATGACATAACGTGAGTTCGTGTCATGGATAAGATCCAATTGACCGAACTAAAAACGCTGTTCACACAGGCCCTCGTAGACAACATGGACATGTGAGAAGAGCGAGATGAGGCACAAGTAACAAATAATTGTAAATGGCGTTCCTGAAAATTGTATAAACTGTAAAGATGCAATAGTCGCGGCCGCAACTATAGTGAGCTTCTTTGGGTTCCGTAGAACTCAAAAAAGGAAAAAATGAAAAAAATAGGTATCAATCTTGTTATTTGAACTTAACCAGGAGGAAGTCATAGCACAGGGTGTTGTGTCCACTGGGTTTTAAACCTAATACAAAATGTGGCGACCAGGACTACAAGTCCGGGGGTTATAAATTAGGATCAACTGGAACATAATTGGGGTTTGGGTACTGTTCAGGGTGCACAGTTTTCCTTCCGAGTGGGAGGGCTGTATAGTAAGGCACTTCTCAAAAGGGGAGTTCGTTTGTGGTGCTCCTGTCTGCAAATGAGCAGAGGCAAACGAGGGGGGGTGACCAGGAGGGTAGTACTGTCAGTACCAAAGGGTCTATCAAAACATAGGGAAACAGTCACCATTTACAGGCACTGGGTGCCGAGATAGAAGAGTAGAAACTTGGTAGTCTAAATAGCGGTCAGTCGATGGGATCTTCTTGGTCAGTTTGGATCGGAGTCAGGCGACTTCTCTTGTGTGCATGAGCGTTGCCTTGTTTGCTCGGTGAATAAATTGTTTTGAGAGATGAGGAAGCAGCTGCTTTCCTGCGCGTGGTACCAGATGTGGCTGGCTGTTCCAAGATACAAAGTTTTTGCAAGGTATGACGGGGATCCTCCATGGATCTGCACCTGTATTTGGTGCCCCGAAAAGTAAAACTCACCGCGAAGGGGAAACCTTTGTTGCAATTCAGATAAAAGGGGTTTTAATGCTCTACGCTTAGAGATTGTGAGTTGAGAGAGGTCAGAAAAGATTTGGTATTTATTACCTTGAAAGGTCAGGTCACCTTTTTCTCTTGCAGCGTTCAGGAGTTGCTCCTTCGTACGGTAGTAGTGGAATTTGGCGATTATATCGTGTGGGGGGCCTTCTTGCTTTTTAGGTACAAGGGCTCTGTGTATTCTGTCCATTTCCAGTCTTTCAAATGGTAATGAGGGAAGGAGCTCTTGAAATAGTGCAGTAATGATTGATTGTAAGTCTATTGCCGTCTCAGGTATTCCCCTGATTCGGAGATTTGATCTCCTATCTCTATTTTCATAATCCTCCAAAAGAGATTGCAAAGACAGGTTCTCTTCCTTGAGATTTTCAATAGCTGCTATATGATCTTGGGCACTCACTTCTAGATCATCCACCCTGTCTTCCAGGGCCACGGTGCGGGATCCCAGATTCCTGGTTTCCTTAGTGAAACTGCTAGTGATGTGCTCTGATGTTTGTTTCAGGGCCTTGTGCAGCATTCTCTCAAATTGTTGTATAATTACTGGGGACATACCTTGTTCAGAGTCCGTTAAATATTCAGCATCCGAGTCCTCTGGGAGCTCCGGCAGCGTGTTAAGCTGTTTGCGGGCTGTACTGTTATTGCCGTTCGTAGCAGCGTCAGGGGAGTGTGTGGCCGCCATCTTGGGAGCACCGTGGCTTAGGGCCTCCATAATGGGGGATGTCTTACCGGCCAATTTACTCCCTCCATGGGCCATGATCGGGCTCCCAGCCGGACCTCCTGACTCCCGGGGTGTTCACCAGTCAGGCTCTGGTGTTAGGTGTGTTCGGACGGCTGTGCTGCGTGCTCCGGACGTTTACAAGTATCGGAGTTTCAGCGTCGCATGACTGCTCCACTGGGCTCCACGCATGCACCCTGCAGTAGGAGATGGTTTTATAATGATAAACTCTCCCTCAGATCACCAACAGGAACCTCTCCCTAATGCAGTAGGAGATGGTTTTCTAACAATAAACTCTCCCTCAGAGCACCAACACGAACCTCTCCCTAATGCAGTAGGAGATGGTTTTATAATGATAAACTCTCCCTCAGAGCACCAACAGGAACCTCTACCTAATGCAGTAGGAGATGGTTTTATAATGATAAACTCTCCCTCAGAGCACCAACAGGAACCTCTCCCTAATGCAGTAGGAGATGGTTTTATAATGATAAACTCTCCCTCAGAGCACCAACAGGAACCTCTCCTTAATGCAGTAGGAGATGGTTTTATAATGATAAACTCTCCCTCCCCCAGAGCACCAACACGAACCTCTCCCTAATGCAGTAGTAGATGGTTTTAGAACAATAAACTCTCCCTCAGAGCACCAACAGGAACCTCTCCCTAATGCAATAGTAGACGGTTTTATAACGATAAACTCTCCCTCAGAGCACCAACAGGAACCTCTTCCTAATGCAGTAAGAGATGGTTTTAAAACGATAAACTCTCCCTCAGAACACCAACAGGAACCTCTCCCTAATGCAGTAGTAGATGGTTTTAGAACGATAATTTCTCCCTCAGAGCACCAACAGGAACCTCTCCCTAATGCAGTAGTAGACGGTTTTATAACGATAATCTCTCCCTCAGAGAACCAACAGTAACCTCTCCCTTATGCAGTAGTAGATGGTTTTAGAATGACAAACTCTCCCTCAGAGCACCAACAGGAACCTCTCTCTAATGCAGTAGTAGACGGTTTGAGAACGATAAACTCTCCCTCAGAGCACCAACAGGAACCTCTCCCTAATGCAGTAGTAGACGGTTTTAGAATGATAAACTCTCCTTCAGAGTACCAACAGGAACCTCTCCCTAATGCAGTAGTAGATGGTTTTAGAACGATAATTTCTCCCTCAGAGCACCAACAGGAACCTCTCCCTAATGCAGTAGTAGACGGTTTTATAACGATAATCTCTCCCTCAGAGAACCAACAGTAACCTCTCCCTTATGCAGTAGTAGATGGTTTTAGAATGATAAACTCTCCCTCAGAGCACCAACAGGAACCTCTCCCTAATGCAGTAGTAGACGGTTTGAGAACGATAAACTCTCCCTCAGAGCACCAACAGGAACCTCTCCCTAATGCAGTAGTAGATGGTTTTAGAACGATAAACTCTCCCTCAGAGCACCAACAGGAACCTCTCCCTAATGCAGTAGTAGATGGTTTTAGAATGATCATCTCTCCCTCAGAGCACCAACAGGAACCTGTCCCTAATGCAGTAGTAGATGGTTTTACAATGATAATCTCTCCCTCAGAGCACCAACAGGAACCTAACCCTAATGCAGTAGTAGATGGTTTTAGAATGATAATCTCTCCCTCAGAGCACCAACAGGAACATCTCCCTAATGCAGTAGTAGATGGTTTTAGAATAATAATCTCTCCCTCAGAGCACCAGCAGGAACGTCTCCCTAATGCACTATAAGATGGTTCTGAACGCTAATGTCTCCCTCGCAGCACAGACAGGAACATCTCCCTAATGCACTATAAGATGGTTCTGAACGCTAATGTCTCCCTCACAGCACCGCAATGAAGGTCTACCTAATGCAGTCTGAGATGGTTGTGAACGCTAATCTTTCCCTCACAGCACCGCCATGAAGCTCTGCCTACTCTAGTCTGAGATGATCTGACATGCGGCACTACGTGACTCCAGCCTCATATAGAGGCTGGGTCACATGATGCACTGGTCAATCACAGACATGCCATTAGTAGGCATGGCTGTGATGGCTTCTAAGGGCAAACTAGTGAAAAGCTTGTTGATTGGCTGCCTAGCAGCTTTAGAAAAGGCGCCAAAAATACTCGAATACCGAACCCGATCCCGGACTTTTTTTTTTAATGTCCAGGATCGGGTTCGGGGCATGGACAACCCAAAATCCGGTACGGACCCAAACTTTACAGTCTGGGTACGCTCAACTCTACTCAGGACAGGTAACTTGCTTTACTGCCCCCAAGTAACTGGCATCAGCTCTTCCCACCCGGGACTCTCCCCCCTCCCTTTTTTTTGGGCCCTCCCCTTGATGAACAATCAGCACAATTACTGTAAAGCAGGACAAGGGGACGCTCCTCCCTGTCTACATACCTGAAACCAGTTGCAGAGGGTGGGCATGATACGGACATGATACGGTTTAGTGATGTAACTTGGTGCCAGATGTGATGCAATATGAGTATGTGTACTAGGGTCTAGAGACGATCGAACCTCTGGAAGTTCTGGTTCTGCAGGTTCGGCCGAACTTCGGGAAAAAGTCCGGGTTCGGGACCGGACTTGACCCGAACTTTGTCCTGGACCCCAAACCCCATTGAAATCAATGGGGACCCGAAATTTTAGGCACAAAAATGGTTGTAACAAAGTCCTGGCAAGTCCTAGAGGTCTGCAAAAGAAAGGAAAATGGGGGTAAGCGTCGGACAAGTGCCCTACAAAGAAATGGGGTTAGGGAAATAACTTAAAATAATTTTTAAGCTAAAATCACATAAAAAAATCAAAAATGGAGGTGGAGGTTGAGGAGGTGGTGAAAGTGGTGGTGGAGGAGGAGGAGGTAGCCAACACTGTTTTTTTTATTTTTGTGCAAGAAATGCACCGCTGGCCGCAAATGTAGTTTTTAGATTATTTTTTTTAAAATCAGCAATGTAGATGCACTTTTTAATTTTGTGCAAGAAAGAATAATCTGTCCCTTTAAGCAACAGCAGGAACCTCTCCCTATAGAACTAGGAGATGATTTTAGGACAATAATCTGTCCCTCTAAGCAACATCTGGAAGAAACTTTCCCTATAGAACTTGGAGATGATTTTAGAACAATAATATGGCTCTATATGCGGCTGGAAGAAACTCTCCCTATGGAACTTGGAGAAGATTTTAGAACAATAATATGGCTCTCTATGCGGCTGGAAGAAACTTTCCCTATAGAACTTGGAGATGATTTTAGAACAAGAATATGGCTCTCTCTGCGGCTGGAAGAAACTTTCCCTATAGAACTTGGAGATGATTTTAGAACAAGAATATGGCTCTCTATGTGGCTGGAAGAAACTTTCCCTATAGAACTTGGAGATGATTTTAGAACAATAATATGGCTCTCTATGCGGCTGGAAGAAACTTTCCCTATAGAACTTGGAGATGATTTTAGAACAATAATCTGTCCCTCTAAGCAACAGCTGGAACCTTTCCCTATAGAACTTGGAGATGATTTTAGAACAATAATCTTTCCCTTAAAGCATCAGCTGGAACCTTTCCCTATAGAACTTGGAGATGATTTTAGAACAATAATATGGCTCTCTATGCGGCTGGAAGAAAGTTTCCCTATAGAACTTGGAGATGA
The DNA here is from genome assembly GCA_018402905.1 of Glandirana rugosa. Classification (NCBI taxonomy): domain Eukaryota; kingdom Metazoa; phylum Chordata; class Amphibia; order Anura; family Ranidae; genus Glandirana; species Glandirana rugosa. The sequence goes on from BLSH010068568.1 coordinate 86,318, forward strand.
TTTTAGAACAATAATATGGCTCTCTATGCGGCTGGAAGAAACTTTCCCTATAGTACTTGGAGATGATTTTAGAACAATAATCTGTCCCTCTAAGCAACAGCTGGAACCTTTCCCTATAGAACTTGGAGATGATCTTAGAACAATAATCTTTCCCTTAAAGCAACAGCTGAAACCTTTCCCTATAGAACTTGAAGATGATTTTAGAACAATAATCCTTCCCTTAAAGCAACAGCTGGAACTTTTCCCTATAGAACTTGGAGATGATTTTAGAACAATAATCTTTCCCTTAAAGCAACAGACTCTACCTAGTCCAGTCAGATCGTTCAGTGCAGCAGGATGAGGTCTGCAATCTGTCCCTCAAAGCAGCAGTACTAGTAATCTCTACTTAGTCCACAATCAGATCGTTCAATAATGAAGGATGAGATGTTATATAATATCTGTAATCTGTCCCTCAAAGAGCCAGCAGCATCCTCTCCCTAAACTATCCTGAGAGCATATGACATGCAGCACGGTGACTCCAGCCCCATATAGAGGCTGTGTCACATGATGCACTGGCCAATCACAGTCATGCCATTAGTAGGCATGGCTGTGATGGCTTCTAAGGGCAAACCAGTGAAACACTTGTTGATTGGCAGCTATTCAACACGTGGAATCAAATACTAGAACCCCAAACTCAAACCCAAACTTTTTTTGAAATGTCCGGGTCCCGGACACCCCAAAGTTCGGTACGGACCCGAACATTACAGTCTGGGTTCGCTCAACTCTACTAGGGTCCCTTGGCTAGGAACAAGTTGAAATACATTGCTATTCCCACTTATGGGATAGGGCACCCCACTTGCTCACATCCGGCCCTCACTCAGAGCCATCTAGCCTCTGAATTCCAGACAGGGATCACTCCCATACTCTGCCACTATCAGTAACTGCCTACCTAGACACAATGTCGCCTGTTTTGTTACAAATGTGTTTTGTTGCCCCGTTACGACACACCGTTGGTAGGCCCGTCCCGGGGCGCAATCCGCGGGCCTATGGTGGCGGCTGCCGCCTAGACTCTGGTGCGCGCCCCGGGATGGAGGGGGTGCAGGGGGCCTCCGGGTGGCCAACCGCCCCTACAACCCACCACAACAGGATCCACATGGGGACCTGGCCAGAGGAGGCAGTCGAGGGATCCCACTCTCTCCATGGGTGGGAGACTGTCGGCATCCCCTTTGGCCTCCCCTAAGTCAATTAGCCTATAGTTCATAGTGGAGGTCTATCCAAAATTGTTAGATTTATTTGAGCTGGTAGTCCTGGACTGCCGTAGTTTTCTAGTGCTCTGGTACAGACCCTCTTCCCCACATCAAGGTGGCTGGATCCCCTTGAAATCTCCGACCCTCCAAGCCCTCTCCCTGATTCTATTCAGGTGGAGTAGCAGGCCTGTCTCTACCTCTGGCACTTTGACATAGTAAAATCTGCCAGCTCCCCAGAGGACCTCCCATCTGAGTAGGACACCGTACAGCGCGTCTCCTATCGGGCCTGACCAACACCTATCCCAGAAACTCTCAACACCCCGCCCCCCCGACCTAAGTCGGGTCAGATGCCCTCCTCCTCTAGGTGCCCTCCAGCTATCTGCATCACCCAAATACTACCTCTAGCCACCTAAAGTTCACATCTAGGAACCACTATTTCACACAGCTGAAACATGTCAAACCCTCCCACACGATCTGCTCTTCTATCTCTGAAAATTTGCTCCCACAACATAAAAGAGCTAAACATACCGGAAAAGCGCAGTAGTGTGCTTTCAGAAGCGCACAGGCTTAGGGTGCATGCCTTCTTCCTAAAGGAAACACATTTCAAGGCTAGCCCTATACCTCTTCTCCATAACCACCAATTCCCCAGGGTGTTCCACTCCGCCTGTCAGGAATCCAAAACGAAGGGAGTCTCTATCCTACTCTATCGAGATTATTTGATTTTGATGTCACAGAACAGCTGCTTGACCCAGGGGGAGGTTTATCTTTCTAAAGGGCAAATGGAACTGTAGGCCTGTAACATTGACTAACATATACAGCCCGAATGTCAAACAGGTGGCCTTCATGAGGGAGGTTGTTATGCAACTCACCCTCTTCAAGGCAGGACTGCTGATCTTGGGGGGGACTTCAATGCTCCAATGGACTCGTTGACCAATACCTCCATGGGCACTTCGACCATGACTTATGCGGCCCTAAAACAAATCAAACTGCAACTAGCGTCTCTTACCCTACATGACACATGGAGAACACTATACCTCCCTCGTCGCAGACCCCAGCAATGTGTAACTCTTGAAACAGGAGATCAGGGAGTTCTTCCAGCGCAACAATACTCCCGAAGTCTCCCAGATGACCCAATGGGAGGTGCATAAATGCATCATCAGAGGTTTCCTTCTCTCCTGCACAACGCGGAGCAAGAGGGAACACCTAGCACTGGTGGAAGACCTGACTTCCAGACTTCATTCCTTGGAGGCATGACACAAACACTCCCTAGCGGTTGAAACCGTACAGGAGTTGGCAGACACCCGCGCTCTCTTAACAAATGAACTGTATAAAAAGGCCCGACTCCGCATAACCCTCACACAATGTCTATTCTATGAACAAGGATGAACAACAGAAAAAACAGTGCCATCCCTGCTAATATGAAAAACTGTCAGTGCATCACTAAGAAGTGACCTCAAAAGTCCAAAACATAGTCCATAAAGTGCTGGAAGTGTGAACATATACCAAAACTGTCATTTCCAGTCCGTCGTAGCTGTCCACGTCATTTACGCTCGCGGTGGAACGCAGCCCGTGGAACACACGCTGCCATCTCTTGTTATTGCTATCCATGCGGTTTATCTTATCCAGTTTGTAAGTACATTTTATATCTGAGCAATATAGTTAGTGTTTAAGGTATACACTATGAGCTCTTTTCTGTTCTCCTGAGCTGCCTGGAACGAACCTGCCCCACTGGATTCTGTTTTGGACATCCGTTTTGCCACTGATCTCCAGTTTAGATCTACCCTGACCAGTATTTAGTTCATCTGACCCCCTGACTGAAAAGCAGAGGGTCCACAATTTCTGGTGAGTGGGGTCACAAGAGGGGTTGTGGCACTTTGCACCGAGTTATGTTTGGAGCACTTTGGAGCACTATTTCACCTTCAAAAGCACTGAGGACACTTTATTGTAGTCATAAGTAGAGTTGAGCGAACTTCTAGAAGTCCGGGTTCTGCTGGTTCGGCCGAACTTCGGGACAAAGTCCGGGTTTGGGTCCGGACAGAACCCGAACTTTGTCCCGGACCCCGAACCCCATTGAAATTAATGGGGACCCAAACTTTTAGGTACAAAAATGGCTGTAAAATAGTCCTGGAAAGTCCTAGAGGTCTGCAAAAGGAAGGAAATGGGGGTAAGGGTGGGACAAGTGCCCTACAAAGAAATGGGGACAGGGAAATAAGTAAAAGCATTTTTAAAAAAATAAAAACCTAAAAAAAGCAAAAATGGAGGTGGATGTGGACCATCTTCAAACTGGGTCTGAAAAGTATTAATTAACAGTAGAAGCCATATAACTGTTCTAAAATCATCTTCAAACTGTGTCAAAAAAGTATAAATAAGCCGGGAGAACCCATATCACTGTTCTGCAAACATCTGTAAACTGTGTGTGTCACTTTAAGTAAAACCGGGACTAACTGAACTACTGTTCTGCAAACATCTGGAAAGTCTGTGTGTCACTTTAAATGAAACCGGGACTAACTGAACTACTGTTCTGCAAACATCTGGAAAGTCTGTGTGTCACTTTAACCACTTGCCGACCGCCAACCGCAGGTTGGCGGCGACAGAGTGGTTCGATATCGCAAATCGCTGTCACCTGACGGCGGCTGCGAGATCGCTCACTGTGTTCGGGGAGGGTCAGGGAGCAGGTGCGGCGGCTTCGATTGCTGCCGGCTACCCGCGATGCCCCCCCCGGAGTGAAAGAACGGAGGTCCATGTAAGTAAACACGGACCTCCGTTCTGTGAGGGGGAAGGGCTGTGATCACAGCCTTCCTCTACATGAAAGCTGTGATCGCTTCCCTTCCCCTGCTAGGGCAGTCCCCCCACAGTTAGAACACGCCCAGGGAACACAGTTAACCCTTAGAGCGCCCCCTGCAGGTTAACCCCTTCACTGCCAATGGCATTTACACAGTAATCAGTGCATTTTTATAGCACTGATCGCTGTATAAATGCCAATGGTCCCAAAAAAGTGTCAAAATGTTCCGACATGTCCGCTGAAATATCGCAGTACCGCTAAAAATCGCAGATCGCCGCCATTACTAATAAAAAAAAAAAATAAATAAAAACCCCAAAAATGAATTCTGATCATCCGTAAATGCGGCCACTTTTGCGCAAACCAATCAATAAACGCCGATTGCAATTTTTTTTATCGCAAATATGAGGAAGAATATAAATCGGCCAAAAACTGTGAAAAAAAATGTTTTTTTGTATTTTTTTTTGGATTTGTATGTTAGCAAAAAGTAAGAAATTTGGGTTTTTTTGCAAAATTGTCGCTCTTCTTTTGTTTATAGCGGCGATCAGAAACGACGCAGCGATGATCAAATACCACCAAAAGAAAACTCTGTTTGTGGGAAAAAAAGGATGCATCGTTTCAATATCATATCACTGTTCTGCAAACATCTGCAAACTGTGTGTGAAACTATAGCAGAGCGAAACCATATCCCTGTTCTTCTCTATGCTGTAGTTTCACACACAGCTTCCAGATGTTTGCAGAACAGTGATATGGGTTCGCCCCAGTTTTTGTTAAAGTGTTACACAGACTTTCCAGATGTTTGCAGAATAGTAGTTCAGTTAGTCCCGGTTTCATTTAAAGTGACACATACAGTTTCCAGATGTTTGCAGAACAGTAGTTCAGTTAGTCCCAGTTTCATTTAAAGTGACACACACAGTTTCCAGATGTTTGCAGAACAGTAGTTCAGTTAGTCCCGGTTTCATTTAAAGTGACACACACAGTTTCCAGATGTTTGCAGAACAGTAGTTCAGTTAGTCCCGGTTTCATTTAAAGTGACACACAGACTTTCCAGTTGTTTGCAGAACAGTAGTTCAGTTAGTCCTGGTTTTATTTAAAGTGACACACACAGTTTCCAGATGTTTGCAGAACAGTGATATGGGCTCTCCCGGCTTATTTATACTTTTTTGACACAGTTTGAAGATGATTTTAGAACAGTTATATGGCTTCTACCGTTAATTAATACTTTTCACACACAGTTTGAAGATGGTCCACATCCACCTCCATTTTTGCTTTTTTTAGGTTTTGATTTTTTTAAAAATGCTTTTAGTTATTTCCCTGTCCCCATTTCTTTGTAGGGCACTTGTCCCACCCTTACCCCCATGTTCCTTCCTTTTGCAGACCTCTAGGACTTCCCTGGACTTTTTTACAGCAATTTTCAGAACTTTTGGTAAAATTACCAGAACCCCGGACCTGAACCCGGACTTTTTTTGAAAAACCCCGGACCCGAACTTTACAGTCCGGGTTCGCTCAACACTAGTTATAAGTCTTCCTCGCTGTACTAAAAATGTGTCCCATTAAAGAGATTTCCCATTATTTCCAATCCTAATAGGAAGTGGTGGTGATTCTTCCCATCCAAGGACAAAACCTGAAATAAAAACTTGATAGAGGTCCCCAACCCTTCATCCTTCAAAAATGCTTAACTTAACTTTGTTGTCTCTGCTTTATAATGTGAATATTGTTCTATAAGTGCATATTGTGTGCTGTGGAGACTGCATAACGTACTTCTGTCTCTTGCCGTTTTAATGTGATTTGTTCCGGGAAGTGGCGTAATGAGCCGTTTTATTGAATGCACGCGCTTTCCACTTGACTAATTCTCTAATCTACTTTGAACACTGCCAGCCTATTGGGAGACCTTGCGTCAAGGTAATGCCAACAATTTGCTCGCTCCAAGGCCGTGCATCCACTGCCCCATGCATCTGTCTTGTTTTATTCCATCTGTCACCACGGAGCAATGTCTGGTGTCACCCATTCCATGCTCGCCCCAACGTCTTGAAGGGCTTGCTGCATGCACAAAACTTCCATGCGTTCCAGAGGGTTATCCGACCGTCACAAGTTTCATCTAATCTCTTAATCAGTTCACCTTTCGCGCACGTAAGTTATTTTGCCGAGTAATGCGGTGAAGGGCCTTGTTTAGTGTAATTTTGCCGTTCTCTGTCTTCATGCAATACGTCAGAGGTGTCGTGTGTTATACGTGAATATCTTGTTATAAGTGTAATATTTCGTCTCTGTTGTTTCAATTCAATTCGTAAAAACTTCCTACTTCCCAACCCCTGGAGATAGTTCAAAAATAAAGTCCAAAACAGGAACCTACCCTTCTTAGTGGTGGTGAAGGATAATCCTA
>BLSH010068568.1:95761-109186 GCA_018402905.1 Glandirana rugosa
CTGATTGACTTGATGACAAGACGTTTGTAGACCTTTGACATACAGTTTCCAGATGTTTGCAGAACAGTAGTTCAGTTAGTCCCAGTTTCATTTAAAGTGACACACACAGTTTCCAGATGTTTGCAGAACAGTAGTTCAGTTAGTCCCGGTTTCATTTAAAGTGACACACACAGTTTCCAGATGTTTGCAGAACAGTAGTTCAGTTAGTCCCGGTTTCATTTAAAGTGACACACAGACTTTCCAGTTGTTTGCAGAACAGTAGTTCAGTTAGTCCTGGTTTTATTTAAAGTGACACACACAGTTTCCAGATGTTTGCAGAACAGTGATATGGGCTCTCCCGGCTTATTTATACTTTTTTGACACAGTTTGAAGATGATTTTAGAACAGTTATATGGCTTCTACCGTTAATTAATACTTTTCACACACAGTTTGAAGATGGTCCACATCCACCTCCATTTTTGCTTTTTTTAGGTTTTGATTTTTTTAAAAATGCTTTTAGTTATTTCCCTGTCCCCATTTCTTTGTAGGGCACTTGTCCCACCCTTACCCCCATGTTCCTTCCTTTTGCAGACCTCTAGGACTTTCCTTGACTTTTTTACAGCAATTTTCATAACTTTTGGTAAAATTACCAGAACCCCGGACCCGAACCTGGACTTTTTTTGAAAAACACCCCAAAGTTCGGTACGGACCCGAACTTTACAGTCCGGGTTCGCTCAACTCTAGTCATAAGTTTATTATATTTGGTTTTGGTATATGTTTACACTTCCGGCACTTTAAGGACTATGTTTTGGACTTTTGAGATCACTTCTTAGTGATGCACCGACAGTCTTTTATATTAGCAGGGCTGGCACTGTTTTTTCTGTTGTTCATCCTATTAGCAGGTCATTTACCTGAGGACAGCAGCATCCTTTATTTATTCACTATTTATACTATTTTTATACTATTTGATTTACTTTGCATATGTTTTGTTATTTTCTGGTCACGTTTGCTAGTTATATCCTCAGCGTGGATTATTTGTTATTGCATTCTACAAACAAGGCAATAAGCCGGGCAGACTTTTAGCCAGGGCAACCCAACAGAGCAAACTGACCTCCACCATCCATCATATTGTCGATTCCTCAACTAAGACGCACACTAGCATCAAAGCCATTGCCCAACAATTCCAACAATACTATAGAAATTTATACAACTTGTCCCCGCAGAGTGCTGCTGGTACTGGATCCCCAAAGCGTTCTGAGGTAATCCGAGAATTTCTCCAGCGATATAGCCCTACAGCTCTGTCGCCAGAGAACGCAAAGCCCTCAAGGCACCCTTGAACTTGGAGGAATTCCTAGCAGCACTAAAAAACATGAAACCAGGCAAAAGCCCAGGCCCAGGTGGCTTTACGGCCGCCTACTACAAAACCTCCCCTGATCTCCTGACACCCCACTTTCTTAGGGCATTCAACACCCTGGGTTCCGCACCCTGTAACTCAGCATGCCTACTAGAGGCATACATTACGGTTATTCCCAAGGATGGGAAAGACCCCGCAAAAGTTGCCAGCTATCGCCCCATATTTTTACTCAACACAGGTATCAAGCTCTTCGCAAAAATGCTGGCAACGCGTTTCTCACATCATATATCAGCTTGGGTAAACCTGGATCAGGTGGGGTTCGTCCCTGGACTTGAAGCCAGGGACAACACCATCAAAGTCTTAAATTTGCACCACTGGCTCACTTCTTCCAGGCAGGAAGGTTTTCTCCTTTCTATGGATGCGGAGAAGGCGTTTGACAGGGTGGCCTGGGACTACATGGTGGTGGTGTTGGGCACCATCGGCCTCGGGACCCGCATGCAGATGTTAATTATGTCACTGTACATGAACCCCAATGCAAGGGTAAGAGTGAACGGCCACCTGTCAGATGCCTTCTCCATTCACAACGGCACCAGGCAGGGATGCCCCCTCTCCCCCCTACTGTATATCCTCCCCCTCAAGCCCTTACTTCACTGTATTAGAGCCAACCCGGATATAAAGGGAATGCGAGTACACGGTCAGGAATATAAAGTAGCGGCCTTTGCGGATGACGTCCTCCTTTTCCTTGCTTCTCCGTTGACCTCATTGCCCAATCTTCTACAAGTCCTTGAGCACTTTAAAGGGCTCTCGAACTTAAAAATCAACTATACAAAGTCTATATATCTCCCTCGCACCAGAAGTGGCCCATCAATGTCAACTCAACTTTCCATTCAGATGGAAAAAGGATGCCGTCACTTACCTGGGCATACAATTGCCAGCAGACCCGACAGAAACATATTCCAGGAATTTTGTAGCTGAGTTGCAATCTATCAGGCAAGACATCCAGAAATGGGAAAAATCATCCATCTCTTGGTTCGGACATGCGTCCATCCTCAATATGACGGTTCTCCCACGCCTCCTGTACAAATTCCAAACCATACCAATACGCCTCCCTCCCTCTTTTTTTTCGCACATACAAATCTATTTGCAGGACCTTTCTCTGGCACAATAAACCTGCAAGGATTAGTTGGACCAAGCTGGTACTACCTAAGACTTAGGGAGGAATTGGTTTGTCTGACATCCAGCGCTACGATTTGGCCACTCATCTGGCCCGCATCGTAGACAGGAGAGTACATTCCCGATGCAAAAGCTGGGTGACCCTGGAAAACTTAGTAGCTGGAATGGCTTTGCGTTCGGCTCCCTGGAAACATCTCCCCCCATGGTCGCCGGACACCCAATCATTGGTCCTACCATTCAAGCTTTCGATAGATCTTGCTCCAGGTTCTCAGTTTCAGCCCTCGCCAGCCCAATTACACCCCTTAGAGATAATCCAGATTTCCTTCCAGGCCTCTTTAAAAGATTCCTACAGGCGGAGTGGCCACACAGGGAAATCTTAGCTAAAAATTTCTTCATCAGAGGTAGGTTCATGAGACAATCAGAACTAGCAGAACAATCGGACTCGGCAACTTTCCTTTCTGGTCCTATATGCAAATTAGACACTTTTTAACTGACCAGGCCCGCAAAGGAAATTTCTCGAGGGACCCCACACCTTTTGAATTCCCCGGGACAATATCTGTTACATCTAACTAACATCCCAAAGAGACAGTACTACAGATCTGTAGCTATGCACCTCATAAATGCAGCCAGGATGTGAGTCCCTGTCGACTGGAGGTCAGTAACACCCCCCTCTATAGCTGAATGGTTTCGCAGAATCAATCGGGTGACAGAGATGGAGGAGCTGATCTACACTACCCTAGACAAACTTCCTCAATACATTTTGACCTGGGAAACATGGAATACCTTTAAAAACTCACAGCTCTACTGAGACTCTCTTGCCCAGAAGCTATGACCTGCCTAGATGCAATAGTAACTGACCACCCTACTGTATAACCCAAACTAAACGGATGGCTGGCTTGATTCACCCTAGCTGGTGGGCTCAGAGGTGAGAGGGTAGCTGATGGGACCCCCACCCACTCTCCTCGAGATCCTTGTTCCTACCCCATAATAATGACCCCCATTCAGTCAATTCCCTACTTTGGTGCCCCAAACGACCGGCAACCATGCAACCTAGATTCCCATCTGAAATAGCTTTGGTACAAATTATTCTAGGTCACAACTGCTTAGCAGTACAAACCCCCGTATAGGTTGCCTTCATAAGGCTCACCGAGGTTATCCTTAATATAGACCTACAACCATAAACAGATATATGTGTACACTGTTTGATAGATATACCGAAAGCATCGGTAGTCCTCCTATTTTGTGAATTCCTAGCACTATGGGAACTCTGGTAGTCCCAGAATGTACAATGTTTTCTTGTTACTTTGCCATTTTTGTAGTTCCCATCTATGTTCTACTAGTCTGGCATATTGTGATTGGAACATATCGAATGTATTTCTTTAGAAAATCTCAATAAAATGATTTATGGAAAAAAAAAAAAGATTGCCTTCCATGCGGACTTTAAATGCAGGTTATCACTTAGCTAGTTGGAATCCAGAACCTTTTTCCGAGTTCAGCTCTTGGCCTAATAAACTAGCAGTAGCTTTGCTATTACTTATGATACAAAAGTAACACATAGATGATTTACTACTTTGAATACCCTATGATGTGTAGATAGCTTTCATATGATTAGATACTGGAGTGGATATTCAAAAGAAGAAGTGGTTATATCCATGAAACATGTTGGACATACTTGGATGCAAGTTGGAAAGTCTTCAACACTCTTTCTTTAAGATCTGGTAGGACTACATTGTGTTTTATGCTGCCCGACTCAGTGTATTCTCATGCTATGACCTCTGTTCTGGATGAAGGTTTATTTATTATATGGAATGTATATAAGTATGAATTCTTGAATGATTTATGAAATTATGTTTATAAAGTTATTATGTGGTTTTTATGATATGAATGTTGGTAAGGAAAAAGGATATCATGTGATGACTATATGTGGACAATAAATACATATTTATTTGATCATTGGTCTATTCACTTTATAATTGTGTAAAAAATATTTGTGCTTGTGGAAACTAAACAAATAAATAACCCGCAGCAGCTGTAAACTAAGTGAAATAATCACCTCAATAGAATGAAACCAAACATACAGCACTTACAGGTACTAGAATACAAACGGTGCAATCTGAAAAGTATAAACAACTGTATATCAAATTACAAACAATATATCAAATTAATGCTGAAGATATCATGACAAAATTATTTTAAAAGTGAAAAAGTGCAAATGGTGCTTAAAGTGCTTGCTGTCTTCGAAGTGCCACCGGTGCCAAGGTGCTTCAAAACGTGTGGGGTATGTACCCCTGATGCATCCCTACTCACCACAAGACCATGACCACCAGCTTTTCAGTCTGGAGGTCAGGTCAGGCTTGTTAGTCAGATTCCTTCTCGGGTGACTAGCCCAAGATACGAGTATTCAGAATAACCAAAATTCCTGGAGACGCTCCACATTAAATAAAGAAGAAAGGGGGGCCACAATAGTGAAATACTGTATGCACTGCTTTATTGCGCAAAACAATCAAAGTACTCACAGAATCGCAGATGTAAATGAGCCTGTAGTAACAACATGTTGGAAATTGGAGACTGATGGGTTGGTTCATGACAAAAACACATATGACGAATTGAAAGGGAACCCCACCAAAAAATACAAGCATAAACTAAAAAAACTTACTAATAAACACTTGACTGTGGATTATTAAAGAACAAAGAGGCCAAATACTTAGTACCAGATGCACCTAGGGTGCCAGTAATTTATCAATTACCTAAAATCCATAAGAGTCTTCAAAATCCCCCAGGGAGACCGATAGTGAGTGGGGTGGACTCATTGTTCTCCCGGGTGGGAAAATACCTGGACTGTTTCTTACAGCCTTTGGCACAGAAATGTCCAGCTTACCTTAAAGATAGTAAAGATTTGATTGGTCTGCTAAAACAACTAGACATTGAGGAGGAACACCTCCTTGCCAGTATTGATGTAGAGTCCCTATATACCAACATCCAACAGCAGCATGCCCTGGAAGCGGTAGCATGGGCTTTAGAGACCACAGGGATAAAAACATCACAGCATAAGTTCTTGCTGGAGACGTTAGATCTGGCCATGAGCCACAACTTCTTTTGGCATGAGAAAAAGTTTTTCAGGCAGAAGAGGGGAGTGGCTATGGGAGCCAAATATGCCCCGTCAGTCGCAAATCTCTTTATGAGTCACTGGGAAAAAGAGACCATTTTTGGTAAAAACATCCCTAATCTTAAATTTTACAAAAGATATATAGATGATATCTTGGTAATATGGTCAGGGACACAGGAGACTTTTGAAGAGTTCCTCATATCAAGAAATCGGTTTGGGATTTCTTTTTCAGCTACATCAGCCACTGATTCTGTCAACTTTCTAGATCTGGTCATATTCAAACAAGGCAATCAGTTAGCGACCAAGACCTTTTTTAAGGAAGATGACAGAAATGGATATATTTCATTAGGAAGCTGCCACCACCCTAGGTGGTTGGGGGGAATCCCAAAAAGCCAAATGATGAGGGTCAGGCGTAATTGTGATAATTACAAAGACTATGAAGAACAAGCAGAGGTGTTGGTACATAGGTTTCAAGAGAAAGGTTATAAGATTAGTGATCTAATAAATACTAAGCAATTAGTGGGCCAAATGAAGAGAGAGGACCTATTGTCTAAACCCAAACAACGGAAGGTAGAAAACCTAGACACAGTATTTATTACTGGGTTCAGCCGACAATACAAACAATTACAACACATCATAACTAGAGTTGAGCGAACCCGGACTGTAAAGTTCGGGTCCGTACCGAACTTTGGGGTGTCCGGGACCCGGATAAGAAGAAACAGCCGGAAACTCCGTGATCCTCTATTGATTTATTCGTGTAGACCACACCAGTGAGTACAAGAATACGATGGGCAGACTAGTTTCGGCAAACAAGCCTTGATCACTGCACACAAGTGAATGTAAAATGAACATACATATAAAGAGAGTTAACATAATCATTAGTGCCTCCCTCCACTTCTGATTGGTTAAATGCTTAATTGAATAAGTTGACAATTCATTGGTATTCAGGCACAGAAGGGAAAACAAATCTAAATCTCTGGGAGACAAGTCAAAACAATACACAAATATAAAAATACAAATAGATACATTGGAATAAAAATGCAAGATAGTGCAAGAGAGAGAAAAAAAAAAAACGCATAAAGATGCAAAAACGCATAAAGATGCAAAAAATGCAGGGAAAAAAAAAACGCATAAAGATGCAAAAAAAAACGCATAGAGATGCAAAAACGCATAGAGATGCAAAAAACGCATAATGATGCAGGAAAAAAAATAAAAAATAAACGCATAGAGATGCAAAAACGCATAAAGATGCAAAAAAATGCAGGGGAAAAAAAAAAGGTAAATTGCAGCAAGTCACAAAGGTAGAAGTGTAAAATATATATACAATAGAATAGTATATGGAATGATGATGTCCATATGTATACATATGACACAAAAGTGTAAGTATATTATGTGGCTCTAGACAATAGGATAAGGATGTGGTTCACATACAGGGTGTATGAATTATTTCAAGAACAAATCCATGTCATAACGATGGTTCATTCCCTGTGGTGTTCTGGTTTGAAGATTATAGATCCACCACACCTCTCGCAATAGAAGTTGGCGGTGTGCATCCCCACCTCGAGAGGAAGGTTTAACCTTTTCTAAACCCATAAAGGAAAAAGATGACATGTTGCCGTCATGTTTGTATTTAAAATGTTTTGATACATTTGACAGATTTTTATCGTTAGTATATGAAGCCCCATTATAATGTTCAGCTATCCTGGTTCTTAAGGGTCTAGAGGTGCATCCTACATATTGTATATGACATATACTGCATTCCACTACATATATCACATTGTCTGTGCCACAATTGATGTAGTTTCTTATCATAAATTGTCGTCCAGTGGCACATGAGACAACTGACCTGTGTTGTTTGGAATGTCTGTGGCAGAAGCGACATGTATTAGTGCCACATATATACGATCCTACTGTATTTAGCCACGTTTTCTTGCCCTCAAAAAGACTTGGGGACAGGATGTTACCCAAAGTTCTAGCCCTCCGACTAGAGAATCTGCAACCTGCAGCTACAATAGGCGAGGGAGCGACATCTGTAGAGAGAACTGGTAAATACCTCTGGATGATGTTTTTAATTTCGTTAAATTTGATGGAAAAATTAGTAACAAATGTGACCTGACTACTTTCCTTAGTTCTACTTTTTCTTCTGACCCTATTACGATTTGTGTTCTCTATTAGAGTCTGTTGATCTTTTTCTGTTGCCAGGCGAACTGCCCTCTCAATATTCCATCTATCATACCGGCGTGATGTCAGTCTAGACCTGATGGCTTCACATTCACTTAGATATGCTGTATCTGTGGAGCAGTTACGTCTGGCTCTGGTGAACTCGCCTACAGGAATAGATCGTTTGGTGTGTGTGGGGTGGCAGCTAGAGGCCAACAGTAGAGTATTCCCCACACACTCCTTGCGATAAGTGCAGGTATTAACCTTTCTTTGAACAGCATCCCCTGTTAAAGTAATATCTAGAAAATTGATGGTGGTGACGTGACTTTCTGAGCTGAATTCTAAGTTTAATGGGTTGTTGTTTATCCAGGATACAAAATGGTTAATCTCTATTTGGAGATCTTTCCAAACTATGAGCAGATCATCTATGAACCTTCCATACCACTGGATAGAACCTGCACATGGGTTGGAGGTAGAGAAGAGAAAATTCTCCTCCCACCAACCCATGTACAGGTTCGCCAGCGATGGAGAAAAACGAGCCCCCATGGAGGCTCCTTTGCACTGAAGATAGAATGTGCGGTCGAACATAAAATAGTTGTGTTTGAGGAGAAAATCGACAGCCATAATTAGGAAATCCGTGAGGGCTGGATCATAAGTACTGTATTGTGTTAGATGGTATTTGAGAGCCTGAATGGCAAGGTCATGTGGGATGCATGAATATAGTGATTTCACATCCAAAGTAAGCCATGAATAACCATCCTCCCACTCAACTTCCTCTATATGTTTTAGTACTGTAGAGGTGTCCCTAATGTAGCCTGGTAGTCTAGTGACCAATGGCTGAAGATATCCATCCACCCACTCTCCCAATTTCTCGAACAGTGAATCTATGCCTGCAACTATAGGTCTTCCCTGTATGGGGGTCGTTTTTTTGTGAAGTTTAGGCATGTGATGAAAAATGGGTACTTTAGGGAAGTTAACCATAAGTGTTTCAGCTGTCTTAGTATTGAGTACTCCCATTTCTACCCCAGTGTCAAGTAAATTTAACAGTTGCTGTTTGAACACATGTGTAGGATCAGTTGTAAGGGTTCGATAGGTGGAGGTATCCTGCAGTTGTCTGAGTGCTTAAATGTTGTATTCCTCAGCATCTAGAACTACAATTGATCCGCCTTTGTCGGCGGCACGTATCACCACATCTGTGCGGGATTTTAAGCCCTTTAGAGCAAATCTCTCCAAAGAGGTCAAATTGTCCCCATGACTAGTCGATTGGGTGGCAACTCTATCTGCAAGTTTAGCCAAATCCTGCTCGACTAGGGCCTGGAATGTTTCTATAGCCGGGCTTCTAGAATTAACTGGGTAAAAATATTTATCTCCTGTATTGATGGGATTACATGTGATGCCATACATACCCCCTGTGGACTCAGACTGAAGCCTCTCTAGTATGGATCTAGCAACATGATCTTGAAAATTAAAAGTAATATCACATATATTATCCGGTTCACATACCTGAGAAGCCTCAGCTGAGTCCACAGTGGAGGAAAAATGTCTTCTAAGGGTTATGTTTCGCACAAATCTGTTAACATCCAACAGTGTGTTAAAAATATCAAAATGTGCCTGTGGCGCAAAAGATAGTCCCTAAGCTAATAAAGTCATTTCCGCAGATGTTAGCGATATCTGAGAAAGATTAACTACATTAGTAACTGGATCCGTTCCTTGTCTTAGTCCTTCTTGCTCCTCGTTTGTCTGGGATGGGGTGTTCTTTTTGTGGGTACGTCTTCCCCTCCTTGTTTTTCTTTTCCTTTTTGTGTGAGGGTTCTTTTCCGTTTGTCTTCTGAATCATGTGATAAGTTTTTTGATGTACCTTTTGAAAATACTGATGATAATGAGGCTCTGGAACTGGTAGACTGTCCATCATCCATAGTGTCTGAATATTCTGATTGAGAGTCCGACACTTCAGGTGAACTAAAACTCACATGTCTTGGACCCCGTCGCTGACGTCTTCTGCGACCTTTTAAGATGGAGTGCGGTCTCTCATTCCTACTATGAATATGCACCTTATTGGTTTCATAGTCCTGTAAATCTCTTAAATACTTTTCTCTTTTTTTCTGCATGATTTCTTTCTCAAGATTATCAATAACCCAGACTTTTCAAAAAAAGTCCGGGTTCGGGTCCGGGGTTCTGGTAATTTTACCAAAAGTTCTGAAAATTGTTGTAAAAAAGTCCCGGTTTTAGTTAAAGTGACACACACAGTTTCCAGATGTTTGCAGAACAGTAGTTCAGTTTGTCCCGGTTTTACTTAAAGTGACACACACAGTTTCCAGATGTTTAGAGAACAGTAGTTCAGTTTGTCCCGGTTTGAGTTAAAGTGACACACACAGTTTACAGATGTTTGCAGAACAGTGATATG
Organism: Glandirana rugosa; assembly: GCA_018402905.1. NCBI lineage: Eukaryota > Metazoa > Chordata > Amphibia > Anura > Ranidae > Glandirana > Glandirana rugosa. The sequence continues at coordinate 105,938 of BLSH010068568.1, forward strand.
GGTTCGCCCTGGTTTTTGTTAAAGTGTTACACACAGTTTCCAGATGTTTGCAGAACAGTAGTTCAGTTTGTCCCGGTTTTAGTTAAAGTGACACACAGTTTCCAGATGTTTGCAGAACAGTAGTATGGTTTCTCCCGGTTTTAGTTAAAGTGTTACACACAGTTTCCAGATGTTTGCAGAACAGTGATATGGGTTCTCCCGGATTATTTATACTTTTTTGACACAGTTTGAAGATGATTTTAGAACAGTTATATGGCTTCTTCCTTTAATTAATACTTTTCAGACCCAGTTTGAAGATGGTCCACATCCACCTCCATTTTTGATTTTTTTATGTTTTTATCTTTTTAAAAATGCTTTTAGTTATTTCCCTGTCCCCATTTCTTTGTAGGGCACTTGTCCCACCCTTACCCCCATTTCCTTCCTTTTGCAGACCTCTAGGACTTTCCAGGACTTTTTTACAGCCATTTTTGTGCCTAAAAGTTTGGGTCCCCATTGATTTCAATGGGGTTCGGGGTCCGGGACAAAGTTCGGGTTCTGTCCGGACCCGAACCCGGACTTTGTGCCGAAGTTCTGCCGAACCAGCAGAACCCGAACTTCCAGAAGTTCGCTCAACTCTAATCATAACCAAACATTGGCCCCTTTTACTAAGAGACCAGCAATTATCCAAAATATTACCTAGAAAACCGAAATTTGTGTACACTAAGCCTCCCAATTTGCGTTTAAGGTTGGCAAAGAATGTCATTAATCCACCTGTCAAGAATAAGACATTTCTTGACCAGGTGGGTTTCTGTAGTTGTGGGAGGTGTAGAATGTGTAACACTCCTAAATTCAGAAAAAGGAAGACTTTACAGTTCAAATCCCAGTCAAAAGGAGCCACATATGATATAAAAAAATGTATTGCTTGTGACTCTACCCATGTCACCTACCTGTTGTCCTGCCCATGTGAGCTTCAGTATGTGGGTAGGACCACCAGGAAACTTAGGATCAGACTTGAGGAGCATATCAATAGAATAAAGAAGGGGTTCAGGCAACACAGTTTATCCAACCACTTTCGGATACACCACAGAAGAGATCCCAGTTTGCTCAGCTTCTGTGGTATAGACCGAATTGAGCCCAACTGGAGGGGGGGTAATCTTAGGAAAGCAGTTTCCCAGAACGAAACATACTGGATACATCGTTTAGGGACACTGGCCCCCCTAGGGCTGAATATTGAGCTAGACCTTAACTGTTTCCTTTCTAACTGGTAAATTTTTTAATATTAGTCTAAACATGTTCTACCTAACAGCACATATTTAATCAATTTTTCTTAATCATTTTTTACAATTTGGAACTTATCATTAATTATTATTATTTTTTATAACATTTTTTTCAATATATGAATTAGATACATTTATATTTTTTTATATTTATTTTATTATTTATTTTATTTTTAATAAATTAAATTGAACTTTTTGTATTTATTTTGTATTTATTTTTTGGTTTTGTATTTGTATTTTATATTCATACTTTATACATTTATATTCTGAATACTCGTATCCTGGGCTAGTCACCCGAGAAGGAATCTGACTAACAAGTCTGACCTGACCTCCAGACTGAAAAGCTGGTGGTCATGGTCTTTTGGTGAGTAGAGATGCATTAGTGGTACATACCCCACACGTTTTGAAGCACCTTGGCACCATTGGCACTTTGAAGACAGCAAGCATATTAAGCACCATTTGCACTTTTTCACTTTTAAAATAATTTTGTCATGATATCTTCAGCATTAATTTGATATATTGTTTGTAATTTGATATACAGTTGTTTATACTTTTCAGATTGCACTGTTCGTATTCTAGTACCTGTAAGTGCTGTATGTTTGGTTTCATTCTATTCACTTTCTAACCCTATTCAATATGCCTAATTTAAAGCCCCAATTGGTTGCACTATTAAAACAATATTTTATTGTTATTTTCCAGTCTGGCTAACTAATGTTACTATAGATGTAAACAGTATTTTGATATGCTATTTGTCGCCTTTATCATGACACTAATATTGTGTTTTTGGTAAGTGCTTTTTATAAAATACGTTAAGTACTTTTATAAAAATGCCTAAATTTTTTAGAACGGCTCCAAACACAAAATTAATAAATAAATATTGCATTGCTTTGATGATATTAGTATTCGAGAGTTATTCATTTTTCTATACATTATAAAGGCAAAAATAGGTAAAACAATATACATTTATTCCAGTCTGGCTAACTAATGGTATTATAGATATAAACACTATTTTATTTTGCTACAGTATTTGTCACCTTTTCATGACCCTAAAATTGTGTTTTTGGTAAGTGCTTTTTTAAAATAATAATTTAAGTACTTTTCTAAAAATATAATTTTTTAGAACTGCTACAAACAAAATGAATAAAAAAAAAAAATGTACGTACAAGCAATATGAATGTTTTTTGCTTTTTACATTTTGGTTAAAAAAAATAGTCAAGGAGGTAGAGGGCTAAACTTGGGGGGGGGAACCCTATGCAAATTTTTTGTGGGGGGTTCCCCTTCAAGATCCCTAGCACACAAGTCGCGCCGCAAGTCGGATCATCATGATCCGACTTCTGGTGCGGCTTCTATTCATATCAATGGGCTCCCATAGGGAACCATTGATTTTGAATACAACGCCTGATGAGGCTTAACGCTGTGTATACAACCTTAAGCCATGTTATTGAACGTTTTGCCGGCTCGGCGTCAAAAACGCCATGACGCTGCGGCTTCAGGACGCACTGGTTCTGCGTTCTGGTTACAGCTCACTAACGCTGACGCCCTCTACTGCTCAAAAACGTCGGCGTTTTTAGAGGGCGTATAAATATGTAAAAAATCCGCGCTCACTAAAAAGGATGAAATAAAATGATATTGTGTATGATAAGATTCTATTTGAAAATGGCGGCACGCATAAACAACAGATCTGTATTGTCCCAAGATGTAATAAATATATATATGCAGCGCCTGTAACGTGAAGAGACTGTCTATCAGATGATGATATGCTCAAGAAGAAAAATTGGACATAAAACAATTCTTCAGCCGTGGTTATGATAATGGTTGTAAGCTTACCAGAACCTGGTAGGTCAAGCGCAGGTGCTCACAATCCTGGTCCTCTGGAGACAGAGGCAGGAACGCCTGGGGAACCTCCTGGTGATTCCTGGAAAGATGGTCCTCTGTACCACTGGTCCGCTCCTCCTAGGGGGGGGGGGTTGTTATCACTGAAAACCCGGGACCT
>BLSH010068568.1:120032-135465 GCA_018402905.1 Glandirana rugosa
CAGTGATATGGGTACTTCCGGCTTATTTATACTTTTTTGACACAGTTTGAAGATGATTTTAGAACAGTTCTATGGCCTCTAATGTTAATTAATACTTTTCAGACCCATTTTGAAGATGATTTCCATTTTTGCATTTTTTATGTTTTTATTTTTTTAAAAATATTTAAAGTTATTTCCCTGTCCCCATTTCTTTGTAGGTCACTTGTCCCACCCTTACCCACATTTCCTTCCTTTTGCAGACCTCTAGGACCTTCCAGGACTATTTTACAGCACTTTTTGTACCTAAAAGTCCGGGTCTCCATTGATTTCAATGGGGTTCGGGGTCCGGGACAAAGTTCGGGTTCTGTCCGGACCCGAACCCGGACTTTGACCCGAAGTTCGGCCGAACCAGCAGAACCCGGACTTCTAGAAGTTCGCTCAACTCTAGTCGTAAGCTGTAGACATCATGTAAAAGTTATGATGGTGATATGATGACAAAAAAAAGAAACTAAAATCTGAAGTGAAAACAGGTTTTGATTTTCCTTGTTTCACTAATGTAAAAAAGAAAAAGACTAGAATCAGTGTCACACAATATCTTGCCATGGATATGTACTATTTGAGCTCAGTGGAATCCTGTTAAATTTAAAATATAGCCAAAACATGTTTTTTTAGTTTGGGATAGAATTGTAGAATTGTTAAGGACTGGAACCCCTCTCAGGTTTTATTGCTGTCTGGGGCTTTCTAACTCATTGTTCCAAGTCAACTGTTTTCACCAGACAGGAAGAAAACTCTCCAACAGCAACACACACACAGAAGTCAAAATGCATCTTTTAATTAATTAGGGAAATGTTAGAACCCTGTTGGTGTTTTAATGTTGTCTGTTTCCCTGTTGTAGATTCTCCCTCTCTTCCTGCAGTTAAACTTGACATAGTGTGGGGCTGTTTTTCAGCACACGGTACTGTCAAACTTCATGTCATTGAAGGAAGGATAAATGGAAAAATGTACCAAGACATTCTTGATAAAAATCTGCTGCCATCTACCAGGATGATGAAGATGAACGAGGGTGAACATTTCAGCAAGACAATAATCCCAAACACAAAGCCAAGGAAACTCTCAATTGGTGTCAGAGAAAGAAAATAAAGCTGCTAGAATGCCCCAGCCAATCACCTGACCAGTAGAAAATCTATGGAAAGAACTAAAGATCAGAGTTCATAGAAGAGGCCCAGGGAAACCTCAAGATTTGAAGACTGTTTGTGCGGAAAAATGGGCCAAAACAACACCTGAGCAATGCATGTGACTAGTTTCCCCATACAGGAGGCATCTTGAAGCTGTCATTACAAACAAAGTATTTTGTATGAAGTATTAAATAAATTTCAGCTAGCATGTTCAATACTTTTTCCCTGTGTCATTACATTTTATTACAGAGAACTTAAATGCTGAACTTATTTGTTTTCTTTGTTCGTATGGATTGCATGGGTTGTTACCGACATGTGGTGAAAATTTCAAGTCAATTGCACCTTTAGAAATATATTTATCTAGAAAAATGGTGACATGTTCAATACTTACTGCATTTTACCCACTGTATATACTGTATATATATATCTTTTCATGTGACAACACTGAAGAAATTATACTTTACTACAATGTAAAGTAGTGCGTGTACAGCTTGTACAACAGTGCAAATTTGCCTTCCCCTCAAAATAACTCAACACACAGTCATTAATGTCTACCATTATTTTCCAGCACTGTCTTAACCCTCTTGGGCATGGAGTTCACCAGAGCTTCACAGGTTGCCACTGGAGTTCTCTTCCACTCTTCCATGACAACATCACAGAGCTGGTGGATGTTAGAGACCTTGCACTCCTCCACTTTCTATTTGAGGATGCCCCACAGATGCTCAATAGGGTTTAGGTGTGGAGACATGCTTGGCCAGCCCATCACCTTTACCCTCAGCTTCTTTAGCAAGGCGGTGTTTGTCTTGGAGGTGTGTTTGGGGTCCTTAACATGTTGGAATATTGTCCTGCGGACCAGCCTCTGAGGGGAGGGGATCATGCTCTGCCTGCTTCAGTATGTCACAGGACATGTTAGCATTCATGGTTCCCTCAAAGAACTGTAGCTCCCCAGTGGCAGCAGCACTAATGCAGCTCCAGACCATGACACTCCTACCACCATGCTTGACTGTAGGCAAGACACACTTGTCTCTGTACTCCTCACCTGGTTGCCACCACACACACTTGACACCATCTGAACCAAATAAGTTTATCTTGGTCTCATCACACAACAGGACATGGTTCCTGTAATTCATGTGCTTAGTCTGCTTGTCTTAAGCAAACTATTCGTGGGCTTTCTTGTGCATCATCTTTAGAAGAGGCTTCCTTCTGGGACGTTAGCCATTCAGATCAATTTGATGCAGTGCACGACTTATGGTCTGAGCACTGACAGGCTGACCCCCCCAACACTTCAACCTCTACAGCAATGCTGGCAGCCCTCATATGTCTATTTCCCAAAGACAACCTCTGGATATGACGCTGAGCACATGCACTCAACTTCAACCATTGTGAGGCCTGTTCTGAGTTGAACCTGTCCTGTTAAACCGCTGTATGGGCTTGGCCATCATGCTGCAGCTCAGTTTAAGGTTCTTGGCAATCTTCTTATAGCCTAGACCATCTTTATGTAGAGCAAAAATTATTTTTTTTAGATCCTCAGATAGTTCTTTGCCATGAGGTGCCATGTTGAACTTCCAGTGACCAGTATGAGAGAATGAGAGCAATAACACCAAATGTAACACACCTGCTCCCCATTCACACCTGAGACCTTGTAATACTAATGAGTCACATAACACCGGGGAGGGAAAATGGCTAATTGGGCCCAATTTGGACATTTTTACTTAGGGGTGTACCCACTTTTGTTTCCAGCAGTTTAGACATTAACGGCTGTGTGTTCAGTTATTTTGAGGGGACAGCAAATTTACAATGTTATACAAGCTATACACTCACTACTTTACATTGTAGCAAAGTGTGATTTCTTCAGTGTTGTCACATGAAAAGATAGAATAAAATATTTACAAAAATGTGAGGAGTGTACTCACTTTTGTGAGATAATGTATTCAACATATAGTTAATGATGGTGAGAACCTCTGTTGAGTGACTATAAAGTCAATACAAAACTGTCTCTCCAACTCAAAATTATAATGAAATAAACTCTGTGTTATGTAAAACGGTCCTTTAAAAATGGGCTGATCAGACAAATATGTGTCCAATAACACTTTTTTTAAGGGGTCAGCGCTACACTCTTTGGCTATTCAAAAAACCTTCAGTGTGCAGCTCCCCCCATAGCCCCCCTAATACTTAACTGAGCCCAATCTCGATCTCAATCATGATCCAGTGCTTAGAAGCAGCTGCTTTGCTGGGTCTCTCCTCTCTCATTGGCTGAGACACAGAGCCATTGAGGAGGGAGCAAGGGGCAGAGCGAAGCCACACTCTGTGTGTCTTATGGACACACAGAGGCAGCTTGGGAGTGAGTACATACAAGTGCCCTCAGAGCAAGCAGCTTGCTGTGGGGGAACTCAGCAGGGGCAAGGAGCTAGGAGCACCGGTGGGAGACCTGAGAAGAGGAGCATCAGGGCTGCTCTGTGCAAAAACCATTACAGAGGGCAGGTAAGTATAATATATGATATGCAAACACATGATGCAGCTGCAATGCTTTGGTTCATAGAGCAGCAAAAATGATCTTGCCATCTCCTTCAGAATAAGTGAACGGGGGTACTCCATGTTGCAACAAGCCAAATGCTATGCTCAGTGTTCCTATTCAAAAAGCATGTTCGGCTATGGAAAAAAACAGGACAGTTGACAGTATCACCTGTCAACCACTCCTGCACCACTCTGTGAAATGCAACAAGACCTTAGACTTTTTCTGTTTAATTGTACTTTAATATCAGAAGTTTGGTGAGTGAACTTTTGTGAGATATTGTATATAGATAGATAATGCATTAAGGTAAAAAACGTTCTGCTTTTACAATCACTTTACGTAGTGGGGCCTATGACTACATTGGGGCTGATCTAAGATCTGAAGTGCATGCATGCATTGGGGTTGATCTGAGGTCTGACATGTATGGTTTGGGGCTGATCTGTGATCTCACGTGTATGATCTGATATCTGACATTTATGGATTGGGACTAATTTGAGGTCTGAGGTGTATGAAGTGCAACTGATTTGAAGTGTATGGATTGCACTTGATTAAAGGTCTGAAGTGCATGCATGTATTGGATCTGATTTGAGGTCTGAAGGTGCAGAAATTGTGACCGATCTGAGGTATTTATGTTTGGTATTTACTTGCAACAGATAATTCTAAATTGTGTGTAGTTGATATCCTAGAGACCAGATATACCCCAACTGAACCATGAAAAACAGGGACAGGGATCACACTAAAATTTTAAGGCTAGGTTCACACTAGCCTGCGCTGTGCATTCCGGTTGCAGGTGCAAGAATTGCTTCCTGCACCCGCAGCCACCTGCAGCTGAATTGTGCTGCTCTTGTAAGACGCATGGGGTTGCCATCCATTCTGAAAGGCACTCCCAATCATATCAGCCCGTAGGGTGATAGCGGGTGTGGGAACCACAGGGAAACCACATGCCATGCCCACATTTGTGTGAACTGACCATAAGTGCAGATTACTGTTCAGTATATGTAAATACCAACATTTTTGTGTGTACACCAGTTAATCGATTTTGCATTCATAGTGTGTTGCTAATTGCAAATAAAGCTCATACTTATTGTTATATTATTATTATACAGGAGTTATATAGCACCAACAGTTTACCCAGCGCTTTGCAACTTGAGGGTAAACAGTACAAATACAATACACTTTAATACTGTAGGAATCAGAGGGCCCTGCTCGTTAGAGCTTACAATCTAAGAATTATATAAGAAGTAATGAGTTTAACTTGCCATCAGTAGTAAAGGTATGACTGCAAAAAATTAAAAATGAACTAAGGCTATGGTGCACTATCATTCTCTGGCATGCTGGTTGTTTAATGCTTGTAAAAATGGCACTTGATGTGCAAAAGGTTGCTGACCCCTGAAATAGCGTTTTGCTTCATGGCCTAATCTTTTGCATGAAACACATTATTCAATAACCTATATTACTCTAGCTAAATAAATGTTTCAACCAAACATGCAATTAAACCACAACCGAGTTCAAATTAAAATGAATCTAATTTTTTTGGCTCATTTTAATTTGTTTCCAGTTAAACAACCAATATGGGTCTTACATAGCATTAAAATATCTGGATCTACTTTGAAACACCCACTCGGTGGCCTTTTTGAACCTGTGTAATTTTACTGCCATTTATAAGCCAATAGTTCAGGAAGAAGAATTTACTATAATTATTTGATAAGGGTATATCGGCTAAAATGAAAAGCTTTTCATGATCTTGCTCATCTGATTGACACTTCCCGCTTCATAAGTATAGAGGCTATAATCACCAGTATTAAAAAAAAAGGCAACTTTTATTAAAAGAAGAAATTATTCCTGCACATATCTATGGCAAGACAGCCTATTATTAAATGCACTGAACTATTTAAATTGATTTGAGACAGCAAGCTAAATTAACCTTAAATTCCTTGTTTCTGTGTCAACAAAAACAAATGTACACAAACAGGAGGTTGTTCTATGCTAATTAAAAACTTCACTGTTTCAGGGTCAGTTGCTTCATGGTGGGTAATTCTACTAAATAAAAGTAGCTCAATTTGCTCCAAATTAACCACTGCATTAAAATGGTGAGATATTAGCATTAAACGCTCATTTTCAAAGATGCATAGCTGTACATAGATGCATTAAACAGGAAATGTATATGTAAACACACCAATAGACTAAATAACTATGTTCAAGCAATTATTTGTAGCATTGTAAAAGGTAACTGAGAAATGAAAATTAGATTCCCTGTCATTGCCCTGTGTAGAATTTAATCTGCCATTAATTAAGAACCCCACTAAGTACCACATGTGTGTAAAGGGTTCAAAAAGCCCTATTATAATTTTAGAAAAAAATATAGGAAAAAAAAACTCTCTAGAAAATATATTTGAAAAGAAAAGTCTTCAAGTGTCTCTGTGCTTATTGTCTCCCCTACCCCTATTGTTCCATGCACATATTGTAAGCAATTGTATTGATGTAGTAAGGGTTTTAGTTTCTATATTTCTAGCTAGTCTGTATGGTTAGTCAGAACAATGGATTTAAGGTACAGGCAGATGAAGGTTGTGAAGATGCTTGCACTCTACTGCAACTTTTGCCTTAGTGCATATCTGGGATTTTCTTAATAGATGGACTGTACCTTACTTTCTAGTGTGCCACAAGATGGCAAGAGAAGGCACCTTCTCAAAAACCAAGGTCAAGCTGGGATTTTGGGGAGATCACTGCTCTATCATTCAAACATAACTTTGGAAGTTAAGATCAACTTATGTATTCATATTCTTGAAGCACTTCAACAAGGGTAAATATACAGTTTAACCTATGCATGCAGACACAGATGTGGAATAGCATCGATCAGAAAAATATTATACAAAATGTATGTAAAAATATATAAATCATGTCAACAACTACTGTATATTCAATGCTGAAACTGGTACTGCAGGAGTTAAATGCTTCATGTCTAATACAGAATTACATTTAGGAAGGGCTCAACAGGCACTCATCCCTTGTGTGTCAGGGCCTGAATTTGAACTCAGAACCTGTGCTGTGTCAGGCATTGTCTCTCCTTGCTGAGCTACCTGGAATGCTGGATTGTTCCTGCGATAATTCCTTAACCACTTCAGCCCCGGAAGGATTTCACACTTTAGGACCAGAGCACTTTTTGCGATTCGGCACTGCGTCGCTTTAACTGACAATTGCGTGGTCGTGTGACGTTGTACCCAAACGAAATTTGCGTCCTTTTTTCCCCACAAATAGAGCTTTCTTTGGTGGTATTTGATCATCGCTGCGTCATTTCTGATCACCGCTATAAACAAAAGAAGAGCGACAATTTTGCAAAAAAACCCAAATTTCTTACTTTTTGCTAAAATACAAATACAAAAAAAAAATACAAAAAAACATTTTTTTCATCAGTTTTGGCCGATTTATATTCTTCCTCATATTTGTGATAAAAAAAATCGCAATCGGCGTTTATTGATTGGTTTGCGCAAAAGTGGCCACGTTTACGGATGATGAGAATTAATTTCTGGGGTTTTTATTTTTATTTTTTTTTTTACTAGTAATGGCGGCGATCTGAGATTTTTAGCGGTACTGTGATATTGGGGCAGACATGTTGGACCATTTTGACACTTTTTTGGGACCATTGGCATTTATACAACGATCAGTGCTATAAAAATGCACTGATTACTGTGTAAATGCCATTGGCAGTGAAGGGGTTAACCTGCAGGGGGCGCTCTAAGGGTTAACTGTGTTCCCTGGGTGTGTTCTAACTGTGTGTGGGCTGCCCTAGCAGGGGAAGGGAAGTGATCACAGCTTCCATGTAGAGGAAGGCTGTGATCACAGTCCTTCCCCCTCTCACAGAACGGAGGTCCGTGTTTACTTACACGGACCTCCGTTCTTTTACTCCGGGGGGGCATCGCGGGTAGCCGGCGGCAATTGAGTCCGCCGCACCCGCTCCCTGGCCCTCCCCGAACACAGTGAGCGTGTGGGCGTGCCTCCAGCGGCGCGCGCGCTCACAGTGCGCGATCTCGCAGCCGCCGTCGTTTGACGGCGGTTTGCGATATCGAGCCACTTTGTCGCCGACAACCTGCGGTTGACGGTCGGCAAGTGGTTGAATAAACCTGCCTTAAACCCTAAACTCTTTGTGTTTTATTGTGCTCTCTGGTGCCAGTATCTTGCTCTTGTCTACCATGCTGCAATCCATATTTTGCTACCACTCGTTATCAACTCTTGGCTTGTTCCTTGACTACATTTCAATTTTTAGGCCTCATACACACGGGCGTTTTTTGACGCCCCGTCTTTTGCAGTTCTCCATGTTAGTCAATGGCCCCATAAAAACGCTGATGTTTTTGAGCTGTAGAGGGCGTCGGCGCTAGTGAGCTGAAAGTAGAACCCATGGTCAGCGAGATCCAAGGCTATAACGTTTTGTCGTTTTTGACGCCTGCGCCACAAAATGCTCACTATAGCCATGCCGACGTTAACCGGCACTTTTGATGCCAATGTTTTTAGGTTAAAAAATAGCAGAGGAATTTAAAAAAAAAAAAACACCTATTTACGCCGACGCTCACTAACATGCATTAATGCTCATTAACGCCGATGCAAAACGCTGAAAAAAAACTCAGATTTTTTACTGACGTCTGGCCCGACGTTTTGCTAATTTTTTTACATACGCCCATGTGTATGAGGCCTAAGGGATACAGTATTCACTTTTTCACAATCAAAACAAAGCTGGCTGGGAATATTTAGTGTTAATAGGTTTTTTTTCTATAAACATCGCTTTTGTCTAGTACATTGCTCATGTGCAGGTTCAAGGCATCCCCCAAGCATGTTATTTAAATAATTTTTGTATTTATAATTGTGTCCTTTAAATATAACTAAAATACCCCCCACTGAAATATATAGTTTTAAACATTTTTTTATAGGGTACATGTCTCCAAGGCTGTACCCAGCTACCCATGCCTTTTTTACCAAAAGCTTACAGCAGTTCCCAGCTTCCAATGCCCTTTATACCAAAACTTGCAATATTAACTTGAAAAAAAACTGAAAAAAACAAGTTTTGGCTCTCATGATTTCAGTGGGGTTTTGTCGCTATGCCCATGCTTTGCAGATTGCATGCTCCTCTCATGAAACCAGACCCAGGCAAATCACTAATTGTAGTGCTCAATCAAAGCAAAATCTCTTTTATAACCCCTGGCAAGACTTTAAAAGTATTGTTCACCATCCAACCTGTCTAAACCATCCAGTCTGTCATTGAAATACATTCTTGTTTCAGGGGAATAATGAGTAGACAGGTCTTGGTACTTAAAGAGTATCTAACATCAGGAACACAAAAAAGTAATATGTTACAGTTTGCCAGTTCCTTGATGGGGAGGTTGCATTGCTTTTTTACAAGCTGTTATTTGTTTTCATATACTGACTAGGGATGGGCGAACGGTTTGGACTGAGCATGAGTTTGGGCTGCTCATCCGTTCGCCAAACAACCATATTATCAGGGTGTTCAACCGTTTGTTCAGCCCGCTGAATGACCACAATGCACTGCGCTGCTGCATAGGGCATTGAAAGCCCTGATTGGTTAAAGCAATGAAAGCTTTGCCCAATCAGGGAACAGAGCACTGTCAGAGCCATGATTGGATGTTGCCATGGTGACTCTAGCCAATCTTGGCTCATTGCTCTTAGTCCCACCCCACACTATAAAAGTATTCTTTCAATAGTGGCCATTTTTAGTGTGATATCAGCATGGAGAGAGATAGAACAGGGCTCTGTTCAGTGCTACTAGACAGTTAGTGTGCTATAGTGTGCTATTGTGGTTCTATTGTCATTGTGGAATATCAGTTTAGTGTGGATCTAGGGATAGTTCAGTCAATGTGAGTGTAGTGAGTCATGAACACCATTCATCTTTACATTAGTGTGAATCTAGGGATAGTTCAGTCAGTGTAGTGTGACCACCATTAATCTCTACATTAGTGAGAATCTAGGGATAGTTCAGTCGGTGTGAGTGTAGTGTGACCACCATTCATCTTTACATTAGTATAAATCTAGGGATAATTCAGTCAGTACGAATGTAGTGTGACCACCATTCATCTTTATATTAGTGTGAATCTAGGGACAGTTTAGTCAGTGTGAGTAATTGTGCAAGTTTAACGCCATATATTTTTGTGCGTTATTGCAAGTTTAATGCCATATATTTCTGTGCATTACTGCAAGTTTAACGCCGTATATTTTAATGCATTACTGCAAGTTTAACGCTGTAGATTTCTGTGCATTACTGCAAGTTTATAACCATAGATTTCAGTGCGTTACTGCAAGTTTAACGCCATATATTTCTTTTCTGTGCATTACTGTAAGTTTAACATTGTATATTTCTGTGCTTTACTGCAAGTTTAACATCATATATTTCTGTGCAGTACTGCAAGTTTAATGCCGTATATTTCATTACATTACTGCAAGTTTAATGCTGTATAATTTAGTGCATTACTGCACGTTTAACACTGTATATTTCATTGCACTGATGCAAGTTTAACGCTGTATATTTCTGTGCATTACTGCAAGTTTAATGCAATATATTTCATTGTATTACTGCAAGTATAATGTCATTTAGTTCTGTGCATTACTGCAAGTTTAACACTGAATATTTCAGTGCGTTACTGCAAATTTAACGCCATTATATTTATGCGCGTTACTGAAAGTTTAACACCACATATTTAGTTGCGCTACTGCAAGTTTAGCACCATAACGTTCTGTGCATTACTGCGAATTTAACGCTGTATAGTTTTGTGTGTTACTGCAAGTTTAACACAATATATTTCTGTACGTTACTGCAAGTTTAACGTTGTATATTTCAGTGTGTTACTGCAAGTTTAACGCCATATATTTCTGTGCATTACTGCAAGTTTAACGCTGAATATTTCATTGCATTACTGTAAGTTTAACTCTGTATATTTCAGTGTATTACCTTCTGTTTAACAAAGTATAGTTCAGTGCTTTACTGCAAGTTTAACGCCATATATTTCAGTGCAATACTGCAAGTTTAACGCTGTATATTTCATTGTGTTACTGCAAGTTTAATGCCATATATTTCATTTTGTTACTGCAAGTTTAACTCTATTTCATTGTGTTACTGCAAGTCTAATGCCATATATTTCTGTGCATTACTGCAAGTTTAACTAAATACATTTCATTGCATTACTGCAAGTTTAATGCTGCATTTTTCAACACGTTATTGCAAGTTTAGCATCGCATATTTCAGTGCAATACTCCAAGTTTAACAATGTACATTTCACTGCATTACTGCAAGTTTAATGCTGTATATTTCATTGCGTTACTGCAAGTTTAACACCACAAGTTTTGTGCATTACTGAAAGTTCAACAAGTATATTTCATCACGTTACTGCTAGAGTTGAGCGAACTTCTAGAAGTTCAGGTTCTGCTGGTTCGGCCGAACTTTGGGACAAAGTCCGGGTTCGGGTCCGGACAGAACCCGAACTTTGCCCCGGACCCCGAACCCCATTAAAATCAATGGGGACCCGAACTTTTAGGCACAAAAATGGCTGTAAAAAAGTCCTGGAAAGTCCTAGAGGTCTGCAAAAGGAAGGAAAATGGGGGTAAGGGTGGGACAAGTGCCCTACAAAGAAATGGGGACAGGGAAATAACTTTAAATATAAAAAAAAAAAAAAAACATAAAAAAATAAAAAATGGAGGTGGATGTGGACCATCTTCAAACTGTGTGTGAAAAGTATTAATTAATGGTAGAAGCCATATCACTGTTCTAAAATCATCTTCAAACTGTGTGAAAAAAGTATAAGTTAGCCGGGAGAACCCATATCACTGTTCTACAATCATCTGGAAACTGTGTGTTAAACTTAATCTAAAACCGGGAGAACCCATATCACTGTTCTACAATCATCTGGAAACTGTGTGGTAAACTTAATCTAAAACCGGGAGAACCCATATCACTGTTCTACAATCATCTGGAAACGGTGTGTTAAACTTAATCTAAAACCGGGAGAACCCATATCACTGTTCTACAATCATCTGGAAACTGTGTGTTAAACTTTATCTAAAACCGGGAAAACCCATATCACTGTTCTACAATCATCTGGAAACTGTGTGTGAAACTATAGCAGAGCAAAGCCATATCCCTGTTCTTCTCTCTGCTATATTTTCACACACAGTTTTTAGATGATTTTAGAACAGGGATATGGCTTTTCTCTGATATATTTTCACACACAGTTTTTAGATGATTTTAGAACAGGGATATGGCTTCGCTCTGCTATAGTTTCACACACAGTTTTTAGATGATTTTAGAACAGGGATATGGCTTTTATCCCTGTTCTAAAATCATCTAAAAACTGTGTGTGAAACTATAGCAGAGCGAAGCCATATCCCTGTTCCAAATCATGTAAACCAATTTATGTCATATAGGTGATCATAACTCCTGAATAAATAAGTGCAACAAATTCAATCCATACATATACCAACGCCAACCCAGATCGGATGACACAATCACATAACATGACTGTCCATAATAGTCCAGATATTAATGTATACATACACTTAAATGAAAGTGACAAAGTGCATCAAAAGTGCTCCATCAGATGGATTTGTGCCTGATAGAAGCAGCGATTTAACTCTAAACTATGGAATTTCTCTTTGTTTTCTGAGTATTCCGAATTCATCTGACTCTGTTAATTGTGTGCAGGGCTCACCTCTGGATTTTTGCCCTATCAAGATCTATATCCTCACCAGACTACAGCTTGCTTAATCTGCTGACTGCAAAGCAGCAGGTCCATTTGTTCTGGTGAGTGAGGGCACAAGAGGGTCACTGGTCACTTTGTCACTTTTGAGCACAGTCTGTATGAAGCACTGAAGAGCACTTTTGATGCACTTTATTGTTGTGTAATATTACATATACATACACACATAGGTATTTACTGTATGCCAAGGTTTAAGTTTAAGCCAAGCTGCATTACATATCAAAGGCCCACAGTTGCTTGCAGGGGGTTGTGGAATGTAGACTTGAGAAGGAACAAAAGTATTTATGTATGCTAATTAGCCTTGAGGGGGTTCATTGTGGCTTGTTTATCTGGTAAACACTAATGTGAGGTTAGGAGAACCCCCCCCCCCCCAGTGTGAGACTAACACTTAAGTGGACATTCAAGCTAGCAGTGTCTGCCTGCCAGTTCACTTTCTCTCCATGAACATGAGGGCATGGTTGGAATGGGACTCTGAATATGTAATATTTACTCTGTTGGATTTTGATCATCTGGTGCAAGTATTATGAAATCTGTCTGTCTGAAGTCAATAAAATGCAACTTTCTGGAAGAACCGATTGAGTGCTGCGAAAAATTAATCATAATAATAATAACTAAATAATAACATTCATTTATCAACTACTACATCACTACATTTATCACTTTCATTTAAGTGTGTGTATACATCAATATCTGGACTATTGTGGACATTCATGTTATGTGATTGTGTCATCCGATCTGGGCTGGCGCTGGTATATGTATGGATTGTATATTTCTGTGTGTTACTGCAAGTTTAATGCCATATATTTCAGTGCATTACTGCAAGCTTAACGCTGTATATTTCATTGCTGTACCGCAAGTTTAATGCCATATATTTCTGTGCATAACGGCAAGTTTAATGCTGTATATTTTTTTTTCACTACTGCAAGTTTAATGCCGCATATTTCAGTGCGTTACTGCAAGTTTAATGCTGTATATTTTATTGTGTTACTGCAAGTTTAACGCCATATATTTCATTGTGTTACTGCAAGTTTAACACCATATATTTCTGTGCATTACTGCAAGTTTAATGCTGAATATTTCACTGCATTACTGTAAGTTTAACGCTGTATATTTCAGTGTATTACCTTCTGTTTAACACAGTATAGTTCAGTGCTTTACTGCAAGCTTAACGCTATATATTTCAGTGCAATACTGCAAGTTTAACGCTGTATATTTCATTGTGTTACTGCAAGTTTAATGCCATATATTTCATTGTGTTACTGCAAGTTTAACTCTATTTCATTGCGTTACTGCAAGTTTAATGCCATATATTTCTGTGCATTACTGCAAGTTTAATGCCGTATATTTCTGTGTGTTACTTCAAGTTTAACACCATATATTTCTGTGTGTTACTGCAAGTTTAATGCCGTATATATTTCAGTGTGTTACTGCAAGTTTAACAAAGTATATTTCAGTGCATTGCTGCAAGTTTAACTCCACATATTTCTGTGTATTACTGTAAGTTTAACGTTGTATATTTCAGTTTGTTACTGCAAGTTTAACACCCTATATTTCATTGCATTTCAGCAAGTTTAACACTGTATATTACTGTGCTGCAAGTTTACTGCAAGTTTAAGGCCATTTATCTCTGTGCCTTATTGCAAGTTAAACGTTGTATATTTCAGTGCGTTACTGCAAGTTTAACGCCATTTATTTCATTGCATTACTGCAGGTTTAATGCCATATAGTTCGATGTATTACCTTCTGTTTAACGCACTATAGTTCAGGGCTTTACTGCAAGTTTAATGCCATATATTTCAGTGTGTTACTACATGTTTAGTGCCGTATATTTCTGTGCATTACTGCAAGTTTAACACCATATATTTCTGTGAGTTACTTCAAGTTTAACATTGTATATTTCAGAGTGTTACTGCAAGTTTAATGCCATTAATTTCAGCGCGTTGCCTTCCATTAAGTAAAGTTTAGTGCGTTACTGCATGTTTAACGCCGTATATTTCAGTGCGTTACTGCAAGTTTAACATCATATACTTTGGTGTAACAGCAAGTTTAACTCTATTTCATTGCATTACTGCAAGTTTAACAGCGTATATTTAATTGAATTACTGCAAGTATAGCACCATATATTTCTGTGCATTACTGCAAGTTTAACACTGTATATTTCAGTGCATTACTGCAAGTTTAACACTGTACATTTTATTGCATTACTGCAAATTTAATGCTGTATATTTCATTGCATTACTGCAAGTTTAACACTGTATATTACAGCTTGTTACTGCAAGTTTAATGCCATATATTTTATTTCATTACTGCAAGTTAAACGCCATAGATTTCTATGCATTACTTCAAGTTTCACCCCATATATTTCTGTAGGTTACTGCAAGTTTAATGCCTTATATTTCAGTGTTTTACTGCAAATTTAATGCCATAAATTTTTGTGCATTATTGTAAGTTTACTGCCATATATTCTGTTGTGTTACTGCAAGTTTAATGCCATATAGTTCTGCGTTTACTGCAAGTTTAATGCCGTATATTTCTGTGTGTTACTGCAAGTTTAATGCCATATACAGTACAGACCAAAAGTTTGGACACACCTTCTCATTCAAAGAGTTTTCTTTATTTTCATGACTATGAAAATTGTAGATTCACACTGAAGGCATCAAAACTATGAATTAACACATGTGGAATTATCTACATAACAAAAAAGTGTGAAACAACTGAAAATATGTCATATTCTAGGTTCTTCAAAGTAGCCACCTTTTGCTTTGATTACTGCTTTGCACACTCTTGGCATTCTCTTGATGAGCTTCAAGAGGTAGTCACCTGAAATGGTCTTCCAACAGTTTTGAAGGAGTTCCCAGAGATGCTTAGCACTTGTTGGCCCTTTTGCCTTCACTCTGCGGTCCAGCTCACCCCAAACCATCTTGATTGGGTTCAGGTCCGGTGACTGTGGAGGCCAGGTCATCTGGCGCAGCACCCCATCACTCTCCTTCTTACTTCCGTTTTCCCGGTTGTTCACG
>BLSH010068568.1:141010-160803 GCA_018402905.1 Glandirana rugosa
CACTAGGAGTTCATATCTAACTGAGTCTGGGTTTGCGATATATTGCTCTTCTGCCTTTTTAACCTCTTGTTTTACATTATCCTGCCATTTTTCAGAATCTTTCTTCAGTTTACTAACCTTCTGTATTAAGATACCTCGTAAGTAGGCTTTTAACGTGTCCCAAATTATACTTATTGGGGCGGAATCCGCATTTTCTTGACAAACTCCTTCAGGGCTCCTTCGACCCCGTCTGAGTCACCCAGCTGCCCCAGCCAGTACGGGCTAATCCTCCAGTCCCTATTGTGTCTCCTTTCCCCCATGCTGAATTCTACCAGCAAGGGGGAGTGATCTGACAGGCCTCGGGGATGGTATGCCACCTTGCTCACCATACCCAGGGCCTGTTTGTTGCCTATCGCTAAATCAATTCTAGAAAGTGTACGGTGCGTTGTAGAGCTACATGAGTATTGTCGCTTTCCCGGATTGGTTACCCTCCAAAAGTTACATAAGCCCAATTCTGCCAGTGACCGTGCAAAGCGGTTTCCTGTTGTTGTCCCCTCCTTCCCATCCTTGGGTGGCCATCTATCCAGCCCTTCGTCTAGCACCATATTGAAGTCACCTATCAAGAGGATTGGGATGTGTAATTCATCTATTATAAATTCAAAGACTTTGTCCAACACCTCTAAATTAAATGGAGGGGGATATATATATTAATAAGGATAAATTCCTCGTTCTCAAATACCCCATGTAAAAAAACATACCGCCCAGACTTATCTATACTAATCTGCCTAGGGGAGAACCGCACCTCATTATTAAACAGAATACTCACTCCTCGCGAATACGAGGAATGGGTAGAGTGGAATTGTGTTTTATATCTTCTGCCCCCAAATTGAGGTACAGACTCTGGGCTGAAGTGAGACAGATTATTTTCACACCTTTGCTTTCCATACTGGCGATCACTGCATGACTTTTCGGTGTATTCCCCAATCCTCTAACATTCCATGAGCCTATTTTTAATCTACTCATCTACGTTATTCCAAGAACGGTAAGAAAAACGCTCCAGTACGTTTTTGCAAACGGATCTGAAATGTACTATACATGTTGAAGGTATAACTTCCTACGATTGAATTGACCTGCCCATGGTGGCTCCCGCAAGCAGGGCTTCTAAATATTCTCTTTTGCCCGTTATACCTTATTTGTGAAAAATTATATGTGGCCTTACCCACTTTCTCATGTGTACCCTCTATCCTATATAAGCTCCCATACCCAAATTTACAGTTTTTATTGTGATATCCATTCCCTCTCACATACATACTCCTCACACATCCCACATTACTGCTATACCCCCCTTCCATTCCCTACCTATCCAGGCCCTCCCTTGGGGCTTTGTGCGTGACTTTCCCTTCCTCGTTGGCCCCCCTCCATACATGTGTGCCCGTCCCATCCCTCCCCCCCACCCTATCCCCCAGCTCATTTTGCCACTCAAACATATAATGTACCCCCCCTTTCCCTTCCCCCCTCTCCTATTTTATTTTACTTTGTGTTACACCCACCCCATCCCCGGACCCACGGGGAGAGGGGGGGACGAGCGGGAGGGTGGCGTTAGCCCCTCCTCCCCACCCCGTCTCCCCCCATCCCCATGCAGGATCATATCCAATAGCGCAGGAGTTTCTATATATGTCCCTTATTTAACTGGAGCTTCTCCCCATTGTCCTCCAACCACTTCATCACATCTTCCGTCTTCTCAAAGTAGTGAACATCACCCATAACTGTAACCTTCAGTTTTGCCGGATAGAGTAAAGCAAAGGGGATCTCAAGGTAATGTAGTCTCCGCTTCACCTCTCCAAACTTGGCCCTCCGTCTCTGGAGATCAGGAGTAGAGTTGAGCGAACCCGGGCTGTAAAGTTCGGGTCCGTACCGAACTTTGGGGTGTCCGGGACCCGGACCCGGACTTTTCAAAAAAAGTCCGGGTTCGGGTCCGGGGTTCTGGTAATTTTAATGAAAAATCTTTAAAATGCTGTAAAAAAAGCCCAGGAAGGTCCTAGAGGTCTGCAAAAGGAAGGAAAATGTGGGTAAGGGTGGGACAAGTGCCTTACAAAGAAATGGGGACAGGGAAATAACTTTAAATATTTAAAAAAAAATAAAAACATAAAAAATGCAAAAATGGAGATCATCTTCAAAATGGGTCTGAAAAGTATTAATTAACATTAGAGGCCATAGAACTGTTCTAAAATCATCTTCAAACTGTGTCAAAAAAGTATAAATAAGCCCGGAGTACCCATATCACTGTTCTGCAAAATGTGTGTGTCACTTTAAATCAAACCGGGAATCAGTGCACATCTCTTCTGCACAATTATTTCAAGTCTGTGTGTCACTTTAAATCAAACCGTCAATCATTGCACATCTTTTATTTACACTTCTTTTTAAAGTCTGTGTCACTTTAAATGAAACCGTCAATCATTGCACATCTGCTATTCACACACATGTGTTCTGCACCAGAACAGATGTTATTCACAGATTAGATCTGTTCTGCACACATCTGAAAATAGTTTAGAACACTTTACCTAAAACCGGGGAGAAACCATACACATGCTCTTCAAACATCTGGATAGTGTGTTTGAAAATACAGCATAGAGAAGAGCATGCATATGGTTGCGCTCTTCACACACAGTTTGCAGATGTTTTCAGAACAGTGATATCATATCAGGGATATAATGCTATGCAAATTCAGCCATACAGATATTATGGCTGAATTCACATTGCATCCCGACTAAACTCTCACAGGGCCATTTTTTGTTCTGCAGCAGAATTGGATCACATGGGTGTTCACACCCATGAGATCAGATTCCTGTCTGAATTTGCAGTTCACATTGCGATCTGTAAACTGATTTTGAGGTGTCATTAGCTTTCTATTGACACTCCCAGCAGTTTGCATATGGCAGTTGAATCTGCCTGTAAGTCGGGTGCGATGCGAACACTCGCAGTGGATTCACAGGGTTCCCGCACCGCACCTGACTCGCAGGCAGTTCACACTACCATATTCAAACTGCTGGGAGTGTCAATAGCAAGCTAATGACACTCCCAAATCAGTTTGCATATCGCGCTGCAAACTCCAACAGGAATTGGATCGCATGGGTTTGAGCACCCATGCGATCCAATTCTGATGCGGACCCAAAAAAGGGCCCTGTGCGAGTTTGGGCTGACTGTGATGCGATTTCAGCCATACTCTCTGTATGGCTGATATCGCATTGCACAGAGATCACATGTGATTTTCATTGCAGTTCGGTGTGAATCACATGCGATCTTGGACAACTCTGCAGTGTGAACCAGCCCTCAGCCCCCATTCACACTGGCGCGATGTGCAATATCGAATGTGAATCGCACCGCAATGCAGTGCAAATCACATGTGATGTCTGTGTGATGCGATTTCAGCTATACAGATAGTATGGCTGAAATTGCATCCCAGTCGGGCTAAACTCGCACAGGACTTTTTTTGCTTTGACACCCGAATCAGATCGCATGGGTGTTCACACTTATGCGATCCCATTCATGTCCGAACTGACAGTTTGCACTGTGATATGCAGACTGAAATGGAGGTGCCATTAACTTTGCATTGACACTCCCCTCAGTTTGCATATAGCAATGGGAACTGCCATGCAAGTCAGGTGCGATGCGGGAACCCGTAGTGGATTTGCAGGGTTCCCGCATTGCACTAATGTGAACCGGCACTGATAAGTCATCCTCACATTTATATTTGCATAGTCCTTACAGATATGCATCAGCAGAACAAATGCAGGAAATGTAAGGTGGCTGTAAACAGGAAGTGATGTATACACATGGGCTGGAAGCAAATGTGTGGCGATGCCAAATAGACAAATCAATAAACCCCACCTACACCAAATATAGCTACGACATCCTCCCCCCTATTGATCAAAAATCAAATTTCAACTTGCTTGCGGCTATAATGTATTGTCCCCCCTAATCCACACCGAGCCCTTTGGCTCAGGGATGGATTTTAAGGGGGAGCCCACGCCATTTTTTTTTACAAAATGGCGGGGGGTCCCCAAAAATTGATGCCAGACCCTTATCTGAGCATGCGGCCCCCCTCCTGGACCATACCAGGCCACATACCTTTAACATGGGAGGTGTGTTCTTTGGGGCAGGGGGCTTTGTGCCCCCCACCCCAAAGCACCTTGTCCCCATGTTGATGGGGACAAGGGCCTCTTCTTGACAACCATGGCTGGCGGTTGGGGGGCTGATTGGAATGTGGAAGCCCCTTTAACAAGGGGGCCACCAGATCCTGGGCCCCCTATGTGAATGGGTATCGGGTACATCGTACCCCTACTCATTCACCTAAAAAGTGTAAAAATGTTTTTAAAAATTGAGACTTTTTTTGTCCAATCTTTTATGTCAAAAATGTTAAAAGGGTGTCTTGCGATGTACATCCATGGTCAATAGGGATGGTCCCCCGGTTCGAGTCGAACTTCGGGGGTTTGCCTGTTTGGCAAATCCCAAACATTATGGGGCGTTCGTGGGAAATTTAAGTGCCCCATAATGCAATGAAATTGTGGGGGAACGCCTCCCGCTGATTGGCCAAAGCATGCACATGACCTGCATGCTTTGGCCTATCACAGCACGCTCTGCTGTGAGAGGCATGATTGGCCAAAAGCAGGGTGCCATTGGCCAATCATTGCTCAGCGTGTCTGAGTCCACGCCCACACTATATAAGGCCACTTACACAGCGGCCAAAAATAGTGAAAACATTTGTGGAGCTAGTGACAGGTTAGACAGTTTAGTTAGTGGCGTGTAGTTAGTGTAGTATACAGTGTATATAGAGTATATACAGGCAGTACAGTGTAGATAGAGTATATGCAGTCAGTGTAGGCAGTGAAAGAATATATATGTACAGCATGGTATATATATATATATATATATATATATATATATATATTACGCTGCATTCAGTGTAGACTATATACAGTGTATGCTCGGATAAGGGTCTGGCATGGATTTTAAGGGGAACTCCACGCCAAAATAAAAAAAATGGCGTTCGGGTCCCCCCAACATCCAAATCAGACCCTTATCTGAGCACGCAGCCCTGGAATGGCAGGAGGGGTTGGAGATGAGTGAGCGCCCTCCTCCAAATTGTACCAGGCCACATGCCCCTCAACATGGGGAGGGTGCTTTGGCGTGAGGTTACCCTAAACCACTACATGTCTGCACTATAGCCGAAAGACGGCTACAGCACGGATCGGAATTGCCAGGTGGACGTCCACGGACTCTTGTGTGTGAGAGTGAGTGTGCCCGCGGGTCGGGCAGATTTGACATCCGCTGGCGACCCACGATTGCCTAATAGAGAGGCAGAACGGGGAACCGCCAATGTAAACACGGTGGTTCCCCATTCTGTCAGGGGACATAACAGATCTACTGATCCCTGTCATCGGGATCAGTGAGATCTGTTATGTCCCTGCCAGCCCAGCCCCCACACAGTTAGAGCACAATGAGGGAACACATTTAACCCCTAGATCGCCCCCTTAGTATTAATCCTTTCACTGCCGGTGACATTTATACAGTAATCAGTGGCTATTTTTAGCACTGATCACTGTATAAATGTCATTGGTCCCCAAAAAGTGTCAAAAATGCCCAATCTGTCCGCCATAATATTGCAGTCCTGATAAAAGTTGCAGATCGCCGCTATTATCAGTGAAAAAAAAATAATGGCATAATAAAAACACCATAAATCAATTCCCATAGTTTGTAGACTCTATAACTTTTGTGCAACCCAGTCATATATGCCTATTGCAATTTTTTTTACCAAAAATATGTAGAAGAATATATATTGTTCTAAACTGATGAACACATTTTTTTAATTTTTTGGGGTTATGTATTATGGCAAAAAGTAAAAAAAAAATTCTTTTTTCAAGATTGTCACTTTTTTTTGTTTATAGCGCAAAAAATAAAAAATGCAGACATGATCAAATACCACCAAAAGAAAGCTCTATTTGTGGGGAAAAAATTATAACAAATGTGTTTCGGTACAACGTCGCATGGCCGCACAATTGTAATTCAAAATGCAACAGCGCTGAAAGCTGAACATTGGTCTGGGTAGGAGGGGGGTTTAAGTGCCCAGTAACCAAGTGGTTAAAATCCATACCAGACCTGAAGGGCCTGGTACGGACTTGGGGCGGGGAACCCTACGCAAATTTTTAAATACATTTTGTCTGGGGTTCCCCTTAAAAACCATACCAGTCCCAAAGGGTTGGTTTAGACTGGGGGGGGGGGACACCTTACGCAATTTTTAACAGAGATTTTTTATCTATATTGCCGTGAGCTGGCAGTACAGCCACGATCAAGTTTAAATGACTTTTTTGCTTGAAAAATTTAATTTTGCGGCGGGAATGTTATACACATCACAGAGATGCACCACTTTAGAGGCAGACCAAGGGAACCCCCCAGACAGGATATTTAAAGGAATTTGACATTTTTGGAGTTTCACTTTAAGTATTTTTAAAATCACTGCTCCTTTTTCAATTGAGACATGTCCCCCAGGGCAGTACTCAGGTCAGGGTTTTTTTTTTGGCTTTTTGTCTGTATCTGCCTTTCCAGAGCTCCTTGTTGTAGTGGCCAGTTATATGTGGGGGGCAGTGACCTTGTTTTTTGTGTAGTTACCACTTTTGGTGCCATACCAGTGCCGCAGCCATCATGGGGCCACGGCTGGGTGTCTGGTCATGTACCTTTAAGGAGGGTTGGGCTCCTCCAGTCACCTGTCCTTCATCTATCCATTAAATTGCATGTGCTTCCACTGTGAAGCCTCTTATATAGAGTTAGGTCTGCAGTATACAGGGAGCCTTGTCGGGGCCTGCAGCTTACGCATACACTTGCAAATGTGTGTAACCAATCCCCTGTCTTTTAAACGCTGAACTGTTAGACAGGTGAATTTGGCTTGGTGGCAGACTGGTCCGTAAGTTGAGTTCGTAACTTCTTTTTTTTTTTTTTGCTTTTTGGCAGTACAGTAGAGTTGAAGTCTTAATTGCCTTTAATTGGGAGGCATTTTGAGGCACTGCTGGAGTAGATTTTGGAGTTACAGTAAATTAGCTCCATTATGTCGCAGTTTATTATAGTGTATCCGTGGAGTGTGTCTATGAAGTGAGCACTCAAGTTAATCACTTCCGGACTGCCCGCCATCATTATACAGCGGTACTTTGCCATTGAATACCGTTGCTATGGTAGCAGATAGCTAAAAACGGCAGGCAATCCTCTTTCTGATAAAAGTGGTCTCTGCGGCAGATTCACTGCAAGATCACTTTTATCAGAGGCGGGAGAGGGGCCCTCCCTCCTGCCGTGCTCCGGTCATCTCCGCCGCTTACCGAACCTGCCAGTAGCAGTGGAGATTATCCGATTCTGTCTCCTCAAGCTCTTAAAGGAGACATTTTTTTCTCAAGTGTCATTTTTTTTTTTTTGGATTAAAGTGTGCATATGAGATCTGAGGTCTTTTTGGCCCCAGATATCATATTTAATAGGTCCTGGCATGCTTTTTTCTATTACAATGTTTACATTCGTTGTAATAGGAATAAAAATGATTTTTCTAAAAGGACGGCGTAAAAATAAATAATAAAAAGTAAAATAAATAATAAAAAAAAATTTAAAGCGCCCCGTCCCGCCGAGCTCGCAGAGCAGAAGCGAATGCATACGTAAGTCACTCCCGTATATGAAAACGGTTTTCAAACCATACATGTGAGGTATCGCCATGATTGTTAGCATGAGAGCAATAGTTTTAGCACTAGATCTACACTTTAACTCAAAACTGGTAACCTGTAATTAATTTTGGTTTAACAAAAAGGCGCTTGTAAGACCGCTGTAGAAATTTTGAAATGTCGTCGATGGAGAATTTTAAGTGCCAAAGTTTGTCGCCATTCCACGAGCGACCGCAATTTTGAAGCATGGCGGCGTAACATTATCTTTCACAATGTGGAAAAAAATTGGGCTAATTTTACTGTTGTCTTATTTTTTAACTTAAAAAGTTAACTTTTGTTTACCAAAAAGGCGCTTGTAAGACCGCTGCGCAAATATGGTGTGACATAAAGTATTGCAATGACCGCCATTTTATTTTCTAGGGTGTTAGAAAAAAAAAAAATATATATATATATATATATATATATAATGTTTGAGGGTTTTAAGTACATTTATAGCAAAAAAAATGATTTTAACTTGTAAACACCGAATCTTAGAAAGAGGCTCGGTCCTTCAGTGGTTAAAGTGTACCAAACACCACTTTTCACTGATTAAAGTGCATCCACATATATATTTCCACATCTTTATTACATTTAGTTAATAAGCTCTGCCCCCCCCCCCCCATCTTGTCTGTGAGGACAACGAGGAGAGGCAGATATTCCCATGGCATTGTAAGGGGGGCAGCAGCATATGTGTCCACAGGCAAAGGTGGACATGGTCAGTCCTCAGGCAGGGTATAATTTCCTCTGTTTAGTGATGTTGCCCGTGCTATCCAGCCACAGCATGCAGAGGAGGGGGTGGACTGGCTTACTACACCGTCCTCATCCTACTCATCCTCCATTACCCAAGCAGAAACTAGCACACAGTCCCCTGCAGCTGCTAGAGTGGCTAAACCTGCCTCCACAGCTATCCTTGCCATAGCCCTAGTATCAGGCACAGAGGAGTCAGCTGAGTTATTTGAACACAGAGTCAGCCACTTGCTCCTTGACGATGCACACCCATTACGTGATTCAGATGTTGGTTCTGAGGTTGTGAAAAGCAGGAACATGAGCTTACAGAGAGGGAAGAACACTGGTACACAAATTGGCATTTATGTTCCCCCAGCCGCAGCGTATTGCCAAGTTGTCGGCAGTGGTAATGAGGATGGAGGAGATGATGATGTGGTCACTGAAGTGACTTAGGTGCCAGATAGAGCAGAGGAGCAGTTCAGCTGTCTGGGCCTTTTTTAGTATATGTGCAGCCAATCGCACTGTTGCAATTTGCAAACTTTGTCTCAAGCACATCATGCGTGGCAAAAACACCAGCCATTTGGATGCCATATGCTTGACAAGGCAGTTAACCTCCCACCACTCAGCCCATTGGCAAAAGCACCTAAAAGCTACACAAAAGGGGCACAAATCTATCCATCCTCCTTACTCACCTCAGTTTGCCCCTGCTATACCTCATAACCTCTCAGCAGCCTCCACTGTCATTGCAGCACATGCCACCTGTTTGACAGGTGCATATCATTTTTTTACAGGAAGGCCACTTCTTGCTTTCATTAAGAGTACCTCAATAGGGTTACAGTGTGAAGGTACCACCAACACCTAAAGATCAATTTTTCCACACCTGTTTGACAGGTGCATATCATTGCAATTTTTGACAGCAAGGCCAATTCTTACTTTGATCAAGATGACCTCAATAGGGTTAAGGTGTGAAGTTGCCACCAACACCAATTTTTCTGCACCTGTTTGACATGTGCATATCGTTGCAATTTTTTCTTGCAAGGGCAACTCTTGCTTTCATCAAGAGTACCTCTTATAGGGTTATGGTGTGAAGGTGCCACGACATCCAAAAAAATCTATAATCTTGTTCCCAGTGCACTACATTGTGGCCTCATCATACAGACTGGCTCCTCAAGCCGTTGCTTACAAAATAAAGAAAGCGTGCAGGGAAAATGCCATTTTTTTGGCTTTATAAACGCAATTATTGCTGCAGCAGCTTCTATACACATTCCAGGTGTGCCACTTTACAGGTAGTCTAAGGGGACCCCCCAGGTACTATATTGAAAGGATTTTTTCATTTTTATGTTTTCACTTTGAGCATCAATAAGTCACTGCTCATTTGTAAATGAAGTTTTTTACAAACTTTTTTTCAATGATACATGTCCCCCAGGGAAGTACCCAGACCCCCATAACCATTGTATGCCCAATTAATTGCATATAAGCTTTAAATATGGGCAATTTTGATTTTTCACGTTTGGGTCCCATAGACTTCAATGGGGTTCGTTATTCAGTTACAAACTTTTACTATGCTCGTAAGTTCTGGTGCGAACCAAACAGGGGGTCGTTCAGCTTATCCCTAATACTGACTATGCCAGTAATACCCTACCTGTACTAGGGTGACTATCCTTACTCATTTGAACTCATTTGCCTTTAGTAAATCAACCTCAAGGAGTAGTTAGGAAAAGCTCACAGGGGGCATGGAAAGGTGGGTGATTATGCTGATGTTCAATGCTCATTTATAAAACATATGTCTCTATATTTACTGTATATTCAGTCACAGACACACAGTGTGTTGTACTGTTGTCTATCAGATTAGGAAGAGATTTCAGATTTTTAACAAGGGGATGTTAAAAGCTGCTCCTAATAGGTGTAAAAATGTATCTCTATTTTTACATGCAGTCACAGACATACTCGCAGAGTTTATTTGAAGTGTTACAGCAAATTAGAGAGATTTTCAGAGTGATATCAGGGAAAGTTACATGCGGCTGGTCATAATTAAGATATCCATATTTATTTTGAGACAGTACAGGTTTTGCACAATCTTATAGAAGATTTTGGAGATATCCCAAAGTATTTCTCCAAAGCAACAGCTTAACCGTTTATGTATGGCTGCCATATCCCCTTGTTTTATTGTGGGTTTTTTTCAGTAGGATGGGTTTAGTGTTTAGTAAAAATGTTTAAATACTGTTGTGGGTACTGTTCAAATTGGGGCTTGCGCTCAAATAAATTATAACTGGAAACATAGGCATAACAATCTTTTTTGTGCTTTTTTCTAAGAATAAACAAAATTGTAATGCTGATTTTAAGATTTTAAAATGGTTGTTGGTTGTCATGTTCAAAATAAGAGCTAGTGAAAATAATTTAATAATGCAAATGTAGGTATTACAGTTTTTTTCGGGGGCTTTTTTTCTGTAATGTTGACTTCAATGTTGACTGAATGTTCACAGTAAGTCTTTTTCAAAATGCGGCTTGGGCAGAGCCTGGCAGCACATTAGGATGGCCATGTGAACTCCATCTCCACCCCCTGTAGAGCTCTGACTCTCGGAACTGTGGTCCACCATGTTCCGCAAGAAGAATTCTTTGCAAACTCACAGAATTCTTCGGGGGCTCGCAGCCCTGGGCTCCCAAGATGGCAGTGGCTCCATGTCCAGAGAAGCACCTCCAGCTTCTCAGCATGCCTCCTCTCAGGCATCTGAATGGAAATATGTCATCAGCACACCAAGGATTCCTCAGAAGGGTTCAAAGGTTTATTTACATGGTCACGCAGTACACATTCAGCAACGTTTCGGAGCCACGCAGGGCCCCTTTGCTTTTAGCAGCATTTCTCTGCCTCTATTCAAAATCAGTGGTTCCCTATGAGAGCTGTCTTAACTGATCTAACTTTCATCCCATTGATTTGAATAGAAGTCACATCCAATCAGATCATCATGCGACTTGTGTTCTGAGGATCTTGAAGGGGAACCCCATGCCAATTTTTTTTTTAAATGGTGTGGACTCAGTGATGACTGCTGGGTGTCAGGAAACTGCTGAAATACCTAATGTGTAGAGAGAAGACACAAGTGCCTCTAAGTGTAGCTTTTGATGCATTTAATGGTATAATAGTAAAAAATATTTTTACAAACATATGAGTTGAAAAGCATTGCAGTGTTAGTCACTGCGCACTGTAAGTATCCATGCTGTTTGGGTGGGGATGGGCGAAAGACCACAGCACCAACCTGGGGTCCAGGGCCGGTCAGCGCCGGTGGATTTCAGCGCTTCCTGTGTCCTGTGATGATGGACAAGCTGGGATGGCGTCACTTCCTGGTGGTCACGTGGCGGTAAATGGCCACACGTTGTCTGAGCATGCGCTCCTTCTTCAGGCCGTGATACCGCCATCTTAGGAGTGGGCTCTTACATGGGCAACACAGGATGATGAGGAGACATGAGAGCGTTCCTCGTTGGGGGTGAAACAGTTTGTGATTGGTCTACATTACACATAGATCGAACAGGATAACCAGGATAAAAATACATTTAAAAGAAATTAATATGTATGCCTATTTATTTATGGTTTCTATGTGATTGAAGTGGGACTTTGTCAGGATGATATTGGTGTATATATAAATGGAATTATGCATATAATAATACATTATTCAAGGAAATATTAAAAAATATATATAAAAAAAATATATATATTAAAAAATATATATATATATATATATATATATATACATATATATATATATATGAATCAATGGAAATTAATTAATTTAATAGTTTGGAATTAATAAGGAACATATCACTGCACAAATTGATATATGGATAAATTAGATAATACATTTTTACTTACTGTAAATGAAGCTTCAAGACAGACCATAAGGGTCCTAGAGATTGTTTGAGGATGCCTAAATAAGAATATGTTTTTATAGGTTAATGTCATGAACACAGCACCTATATATAAGCAATATTTCATAAAGGATGGCAATATTGTAAAATAATTGTAGGACACAACAAGTAAACAAAAAGTAAACACTTGAGGTAGCAGTATAAGTCACAGTAAATGGTTGGTTTCAATTTCCTCATTCAGGCCTCAAGGTGTGAGTAGATCCAGATGGTAAATCCAAAAAGTCTCCCTATGGCAGAGGCGTTTAAAATGCTCTGCCTGTGGGAAAGACCCTGGTATGGATTCTATGATCCAAACCTTGAGACCTTATGAGGACTGGGCATGGTGTTTAAAAAAATGGTGAGGAATACTATGTTGATCACTACCCCCCTCCACCAGCCTGCAATGTTCGCCAAATCTCTTTTTCAGAATTTGGATTGTCCTGCCTACATAAAACAAACCACAGGGACAAGAGAGGCAATAGACAACATACTCTCTGGAGCAGTTGTAAAATTGCTGCATGTGGTAAGTTTTGCCTTTGATGGTAAATTATTTTTGGCCATGATGAATGTGTTTGCAAGTCAAACACAGTGGCTTCTGGCATTGGAACATACCGATTAGGGGGATCAAACATAATGTATTAGGTTCTGTAGAAGGGGCTTTTCTGAGTTTGCTGAGGGGAAACTAGGTTTTTGACATTCCTAGCCTTCCCGTAGGAGACTTTGGGTTTGGGAGGAATGACAGATTTGAGATGAGGGTCCTCTAACAGAATGGGCCAATGCTTGGCTAAGATCTGTTCCATCTTTTTGTATTTGGTATGGAACCTAACTGGTTGAACCGCAGATGTATGCAGTGTCTTAGGGTGATTACTCAAGGAGGAAAGGTAATGGAGATATTCTTTTTCTACCAATTTGGGTGGGGAACCTTTTTCAATGAATTTTTTGGTAAGTAATTGACTTTGTTCTTGGTAGTTATGATCCCTAGTGCAATTCCTGCATAATCTGCAAAATTGTTTTTTTGGAATATTTGTGGTGGCAACTCTTGAAGTGCAAAAATTAGTTGCCAGCGGTGGGTTTATTATAATTTTTGTCCACGATTTGGCTTTCCATATGGTATAGCTGTAGGTCTAGAAATGCTAAAATGTTCAGGATCCTGCACGAAGGTAAACAAAAAAAAATACGTATTATTGTAGCAGTGTGACACAAAATCACCTAAGGGTTCCTCCAGGACATCCCAGATGGCAATAATGTCATCTATATACCTCCCATAAAAAATGTTATGGGAGGCACAGGGATTGTGGTGCCAGATGTAGTTGGCTTCCCACAGGTCCATTGTGAGGTTAGCATAGCTGGGGAAAAAAATTCCCCATAGCTGTGCCCACAAGTTGGAGGAAATACTCATCATTGAATTCAGTTGTGTCCAAAATGAACTGAGCTTGTGCAGAGTTGACCAGAGGGTCATTGGCCAAAAAATGTGACACTGCCTCTAAACCATGTGATGGGGTATAGAAATATACAATGAATTTACGTTGAGTGAGACCCTTCTATATGTGGGCTTACAGGCGTAATGTTGTAGTTGATCTAGGAGATGGACTCTTTCTTAAATATAAGCAGGGAGATTTTGAGCTAAGGGTTGGAGCAATTGATCAATATATTGGGAAAAAGGGCTTGTGATGCTGTACATTGCAGCAACGGGCCTACCGGGATGATTCTCACTGTTCTTATGACTTTTGGTGATATGATAAAAATAAGGACTGGAAAAAATGTTTTATTTAAAAAGGCAAACTACTGTTTGTTGATAACTCCTGCTGATTTGGCACGTGTGATTAATGTGGAAACTTCTTTAGAGAATGCTGTCAAAGGATCAGACCGTAGTGTACGGTAGGTGGTTTTGTCAGAGAGGAGTCTATATGCTTTTTGAAGATACATTTCTTTGTCCTGTATGTCTATACCCCCATCTTTATCTGCTGTTGTGATAATGAGATTATGATCATGGCTAAGATTGTGTAAGGCCTGTTTTTAATGAGGGGAGAGCTTGGAAGATTTGGACCAATCAGACTGGCCTTGTTGGCACATGGTGACAATGTCTGAATATACGACCTGATAGAAGGTCTGTAAGTAGGGGCCCTTGTGATGGACAGGGTTAAATACTGATTTGGGCTTAAACAGTGTATGTTGAGTGGGGGGAAGTGGACGGATGTTGGGTGAACAAAGCTAGGTCTTCATCTTCACTCAGGAAAAGTTCCTCTAGGAGTTTTATACCCTCAGAGTCTAGGGTGGTGGGAGGTGTATATGTGCCGCAAGTGGCAGGAGGATTCTTTTGATTCTGTATGGAATAATGGCTTTGAGTGTAAGATTATGAATGAACGGGGGCATGGCCTGCAGCGGAGCCGAATGGCAGCGTGATTCCGAAGCTTCAGGAACGATCAAGCACAGCAGCACATAGAAACCCATGGAACGCGTTCTGAACCCGCTCATAAGGTGCTGGGGGACCGGAGGACGAGCGACGATGTCCAAGCGGAGGAAGGGAGACCGCAAACCGCAAAACCTGATGGACTTCTTCAGCCAGGGACCCTCTCAAGGTAGGCAAGATGGCGGTGGGGCTTACTCCACGCCAGCATCCAGGCAGCAGACACAGGCCAGTAACAAGCCATCTTCCCCACACAATAACGGCTCCTTCAACAGCACACAATCGGTGCCATCCACACCTACCTCTGCAAGTCCTGTGAAGGCTAAACCCAGGCTGGATGCAGCTGGATACAGCCCCGCAGCAAGCCTTATAGCAGACTCAGGGGAGGATACGTGGGAGCTGGCAGACTCTATAGAGACTTTTCCCACATCTAATAAGCCTGTTTTGGGCACAGTGTTGAAGAAGATGCTTCTGTCACTTCGCAGCACAATCCAAACAGACATGATCGCATGCATGCAGAGATTTAAAACAGAATTACATAATGTGGAAGGCAGAGTCGACCACACTGAAAATAAGATTGGTGAATATGCATCTATCATCAATGACCTAGTGGACGCACACAAGGAGAGAGAAGGGGAGGCAGAGTGGATTAAGGATTCCCGAAGGAGGTGGGGGGAGGTGCGGCCCTGCAAGTCGGCCCCCGAATTTGGTGAGTTCAAAATATGTACTGTGGATCAATACAACTCTATAATATGTGTTAAACATGACTGGTGCACTTAGCAGACCTATAGCTGTGTAATATTGGAATTTGGAGTATGAACAAATGTACTTTCTGTATTTTGAAAACTACAATAAAAACTATTGACAATTAAGATTACGAATGAATAGGTTAAGATCCTTAAACATGGTGAATGAATTAGGTGGGGCATATGGAGCAAAATTAAGTCCTCAATGGAGTAAAGCAGTCTCTAAAGTGGTGAGTATGTCGGAGAATAGATTAAATATTTTTATGGTGTTTTGAGTTTGACTCTTTTTTGAATGTCTATGTCTTCCCTCGCTTTCCTCTGCGTCAAACTTTCTTTTGGTTTGGGATTTGTGGTCTGCCGGGGGGGGGGGGTAGCAGTAAAAAATTGCTTTGATCAGAAGTGTTGGCTCTTGGAATGGAATGCGAGTCCCAACTGGCTGTGGGAAAGAGGAGGAGAAGGAGATGGAGGACCAGAGGCAGCCTGTGAGGTGATATCAACAGACTTGGGATTTCTCCTAGGATGTAAACCAGAGTTAGATGGAGTGCATTGATGGGTGGTTTATAGATGGTGGATTTTATTGTTGAGGTAGGGCCAGTGAGCTTATGACCCTGGTTGGTGGAAGATTTTGTGTCTATGGATTTATTTACTTTATTAGCAGCACTGGTGGAACCTTTTTGTTGGCCAGGAGGGCCAGTGTTTCTCATACTGTGCTGAGGAATAGAGACAGAGCTGGGGGTCTTACTGTAAAAGGAGGGGGTAGTGTAGGGTCTGACCTTGAGGTCAGGACTTGTATGCCCAGACTGGTATGTGTGTTGATTGCCAGCAAGAGGGGCAGTGGGAGCTGATAATAAGGAAGCAATAGGTGGACCTCAAGGCTTTTTCCAATTGAAGACTCTTTTAAAATTGTAATCATCTAAGTCTCTGCAAACTTTACCTAATTTAATTTTAAGTAATAAGTCTTGATCCTTCTTGGTATGTCATTTTAGAGTAAGTAACCATTGATCAGGAAGATGGGAGGTGAGAGATAATAATGCTGAGATATGTTGTTTAACATTATGTATGCACTGTGTGTATTTTCTATCATGCTGTTGGATAATAATTTGCATCCACTTTTGGGTGCAGAATTTTGAGAGCTGGGACCACTCAGTGGCCAGATCCTCGGACAGAAAAGAACATGTTTTTAATATTCTGAGACCCCACGGGGAGATTTTGCAGGATAAATAGTGTGACAGAAAAAACTTGTCCCGCCAATGATGATTGACAGAACTGATAAGGTGTTCAATTTTCCTAAAATAACAAGTGCATTCAGAAGTAAGGGCTGGGGATAACTTGACAGAAGGCGCAAAAAAACTTTGTGGGAAGAGCATGTAAAGCTCTTCCAATGTTTCATATTTAGCAGATTCAATATTGCGCAATAATTCCATATTAAACCAATAATCAATCACATGAACATAAACTAAAAAAAATAACAAAAAAATTAATTAAAAACCATGCACAGATATATCAGATGAAGTACATGCAGATCAATGAATGCATTCTGTACAATAGAGGATAAAAATGGATTAAAACAAGCCTTTAAGAATAAAGTGACAATCACAGCACAACAATTCTTCTTAATGAAATGGTAACAAAGGGATAAAAGTTGGCGTAATGTATGTGCACTTTGAACAGCAAGGCAATACACATAAACCAAGGGTTGCTATCAGAGAATGGCTCAGTATAGAGTCCATATAAGTTCTATGTAAAGTCCCAAAAGAAAAAAGCTTCACAGGGCAGCTCAGTGGATGCTAAGAAGATCTTCTGGAAAACTGGAGAGAGAAGACACAAGGGTCTCTAAGTGTAGCTTTTGATAAGTTTAATCGTATAATAGTAAAAAATATAATCACAAACATATCAGTTGTAAAAGCATTGCAGTGTTAGTCACTGCGCACTGTGTAAGTGTCCACACTGTTCGGGAGGGGATGGGCGAAAGACCACAGCTCCACAGCATCAACCTGGGGTCCAGGGCAGGTCAGCGCCGGTGGATTCCAGTGCTTCCTGTGTCGATGGACGAGTTGCGATTGTGTCACTTCCCGGTGGTCACCTAGCGGTAAACGACGATGCATTGTCTGAGCATGCGCTCCTTCTTCAGGCCATGTTACCGCCATCTTAGGTGTGGGCTCTTATATGGACAACACAGGATGACGAGGAGACGTGAGAACATTCCTAGTTGGGGGTGAAACAGTCTGTGACTGGTCTACATTGCACACAGATCGAACAGGATTACCAGGATGAAAATAAATTTAAAAGAAATTAATATGTATACCTATTTATTTATGGATTCTATGTGATTGAGGTGGGATTTTGTCAGGATGAAATTGGTGTATATATAAATGGAATTATGCACACAATAATACATTATTTAAGGAAATATTAAAACATATATTAAAAAATATATATAAAAAATTATATCTAAAAAATATGTATATACATGTATATAGATATGGACTTAATAATACAAAAATGACTATTATGAATCAATGGAAATTAATTAATTGAATAGTTTTGAATTAATAAGGAAAATATCACTGGACAAATTGATGTATGGATAAAAAATAGCCACAATTTTGCAAAAAAACAATATTTCTTACATTTTGCTAAAATACAAATCCCCAAAAAAAATGTAAAAAAATGTATTCATCGGTTTTGGCCATTTTATATTCTTCCTCATATTTGTGGTAAAAGAAATCACAATCAGCGTTTATTGATTGGTTTGCGCAACAGTTGTCACATTTACAAACCATGAGAATTCATTTCTGGCTCTATTTTTTTTTTTTACTAGGAATGGCGGTGATCTGCGATTTTTATTGGGACTGCGACATGTCAGACATTTTTGACACTTTTTGGGACCAATGACATTTATACAGCAATCAGAAATTTAAATATCCACTGATTACTGTGTAAATATCATTGGAAGGGAAGGGGTTAACCTGCAGGGGGCAGGGAAGGGGTTAACCTGCAGGGGGCAGTGAAGGGTTTAACTGTGTTCCCTAGGCGTGTTCCAACTGTGAGGGGGCTGGGCTGGCAGGGACACCAGAGATCTAACTGATCTTAAGTACAGGGATCAGTAGATCTCTCACATGCCGCCTGTTAGAATGGGTAACCACTGTGTTTATGGCTCTGCCACAGGGCATCGCGTATCGCCGGTGGACATCGAATCTGCCCGACCTGCAGCCCTGCTCAGGGAGTGTGTGGCAGGCATGAGCGCGTGCCAGAGTGGCCATGTGCTTGCCCCCTAGCCGTCGTGCACTAAAGTGACGACTTTAAGCGGCGATTCGTGGGACCGAGCCACGCTGTCGCCGGTGGATGTCGAGTCTGCCCGACCCGCAGCCCTGCTCAGGTAGCGTGCAGCAGGCATGAGCGCACGCCAGCGGCGGCATGCGCTCACCTCCTAGCCGTCGTGCACTAAAGTGATGACTATAAGCGGCAATTCGTGGGACAGAGCCACGCTGTCGCTGCTTATAGTCGTACAGCGGTCGGCAAGTGGTTAATGTCATGAGCACAGCACTAGAGTTGAGTGAACCCGGACTGTAAAGTTCAGGTCCGTACCGAACTTTGGGGTGTCCGGGACCCGGACCCGGACTTTTCAAAAAAAGTCCGGGTTCGGGTCCGGGGTTCTGTTAATTTTAATGAAAAATCTTAAAAATGCTGTAAAAAAGACCAGGAAGGTCCTAGAGGTCTGCAAAAGGAAGGAAATTGGGGGTAAGGGTGGGACACGTGCCCTACAAAGAAATGGGGACAGGGAAATAACTTTAAATATTTTTAAAAAAATAAAAACATAAAAAATGCAAAAATGGAGATCATCTTCAAAATGGGTCTGAAAAGTATTAATTAACATTAGAGGCCATAGAACTGTTCTAAAATCATCTTCAAACTGTGTCAAAAAAGTATAAATAAGCCCGGAGTACCCATATCACTGTTCTGCAAAATGTGTGTATCACTTTAAATGAAACCGGGAATATGAGGCCCGAATAAATATGAAAAAACTGTGTCAAACTTCTACTAAAATCTTGTCAAGATACCGGAGATTACAATTAATTATGAAAAGTCTGGGTAAAACTTCTACTAGAGGTAAAAACGTAAAAAATACAAAAATAAAAAAATTTTTATAAATTTCAATAAAGGGACAGGGGTAAAGAAACATCCCGTGCACAGGGTGGGAATGGGGGTTAAAGGAAGGAAAACGTCTGGAGATCCTGGAAGGACCAGAAAAAATGTCGTAAAAATTCTAAAAAGTAATTTTAATTGTCTTGGGGCCTGGGCTTGGGC